>OU342740.1:65090994-65491635 GCA_910589775.1 Avena eriantha
AACGTGGCTTGCTTCTATCCACGTTAGCTATAGAGCCCCTCTCCACACACCCACTCCCACTCTCACTCAGTGTCCTCACGCAACCCTCTCCACTGTCCCACCAGCATCCGCAAACTCCCGAGAATACCCCGTCTGCGCCGGCGATGGCCGAGGAGGATAAGGTGGCCATCGTCGCCTCCGTGGCCACCGGCGAGGAGGCCCCCGTCTCCTCGCCGGTCCCCCTCGACGCGTTGAAAGCAGCCGCTGTCCCTGTCCAGGCCCTAGTGGAGGCATCGATGGCAGCCGCCGTTCTAGTCTAGGCCCCCGTCCCAGCTACCGACGGAGCCGCCGAAGAGGAGCCCCCCGCCGGCGAGGAGACCCCCGCCAGTCACAAGCAGATCACGCACTTCTTGGGCACCTATGATCCAGATAAGTACATCGCTCCGCTGAACCCCTACGACACCGGCATCGACGACCTATGGTCGGAGGTAACTTGGGTTTGCTCCCCTCCCCTGGTTCTTCTACCGTTTGTTAGAAATAATGGGCTAATCTATTTAAAATTTAGCTGGTATTATCATGTTTAATATTATGGAATTAATCATGGAAATTGTGCCTAATTATCCAAAACCGTTCCCATCGTTGGATGCTAGATCTTGGTTTATTAGGATTTGCTTGTTCGCATTTCGATTGCTCGATCTTCTTACACCATCTACTCTCCCATTTCCCTTTCTTCCAATAGGATTCCGGCAGCGACGTCTGCAGCGATGACGAGTCAATTCACACCAAGGCTCGTCAGGTGCTGAGGAGGCTGCGGGCCGGCAAGTACGACGGATTCCTCACGGGCCCCTACTACAGCTGCCCCTTCCGCAAGGGGGCGTCTACTGCTTGACGAGTCGCGCCGTCGGCGGCACCGTCTTGAACACCTTACTGAAGCATGCAAAGGCCGCGGGCTTCGGCATCCAGAAAAGCGGCAAGCCCGAGCCCGGGAACATCAACGCCTACATCGCTAAACACCGTGCTCTCAGCATTCACCTCCGAAACCTCCAGCGGGTGGCCATCAAAGAGGGTCGCATGCCTCCAATCATACCCAAGGCCCCCAAGTCCATGAAACTAGGCAACAAGAAGTGGCGAAAGCACTAGAGGGAGATGGCGGAGGCGCGGGCGCTTGCAGGATGTGCCTGCAGCTGTGGCGGCTGCCCCTGCTGCCCAGCAGCTCCTTTCTAGCTATATCCTATTTCTTGCTGAATGCATCGAACCTCATTAAGCAACCTACTTTTTATCGCTATGTCCTATTTAGCTGCGCACAACTATATCTACATTTGTTTTGTTTTCTGAATGAATGTATTATGCCTGGTTTGATTTGCTGCTCTAGATTTGCTACCTGATTGGAGGCAAAAAGAGGTCCAAAAGGGAACGAAATATCGAAGTGAGAATCTTCTCTAGATTTGCTACCAATTTGGGCAAATGAAACATATATGTTTAGCGAGAGAGGAAAAAGGCACTCTTTCAAATTGCCAGTTAAGAAGCTACCATCTTGACAAGCTACAAGACCCATACATAAAAATAACACAACAAGGGTTAAATTTTTTTTACTAGTATCACTTGATACGCTAGACATCTTGGCAAGCTAACTAAGTTCCACAAAACAGAAACATAACACTGACAAGTAAAATTTAATTCACTCCTCATCAGACCACTTGATGCGCTTGCCATCATTCCAGGTACTCCACGTCCGACGAACTGCTTTGTCCCAAATGACATCTGACTTGGCTTTCCTATCTTCAGCGTCTTGTGGCACAATTAGCGGTGTATCACATGCCTGATTGTTGCCACTAGAAGATGCCTCCTCTATGTTTGCCGCTTCAGCAGCAGTCCTACTCTCACGTTTGTTTTTCCCTAATATACATAACTACCAAAATATTTGCTAGACAGACAACGACCATTTTGGCTGAGACCCTGAAGGGCAGGATGGCTCTGATACCAATTGTAACTACCTCGGTGAATTACGCTCTTAGTTAATGCCTGGATGAGCAAAAGTGGTTAAAATAGTACGGTGGGGCCCAGGGCCACTCACGGTAGACCTTTCGGCCGTCCTAACCACTTTCAGACAACGGGACAAGAACGAGCGGCGTAATCGGCAGTCGAAGGGATCAACTACATACACAAATGAGTATGTATGCAAGCCACATACAACAGTCCTCAGAGCCATTCCATCTAAAAGAAATAGAAATATTTCAACGCCATACGGCAAGATCCAAATGTCCTAGATAGATATAATAATTTAGGATAGCTCCTCATACATCACACATCAGAGTGTCAGACAGAAGCGGAAAACAAGATCCGAGTACGGATAAGAAGAAAATTGGCATAAGATGCCCCATAAATAAACACATCCCGCCCACAGATCACACGGATCCCCGTTCCCAGAATCTCTACACCGAATGATCGTTGCCAACATCATCTGTCTCATCCACCCAGTATCCATCTTGCGGGTACACCTGTTCATCTGAATCAAACAATTTATCGTGTGAGACCCTAGGGGTACTCAACAAGTCTTTATGCCACTAAAGGAGACACAACCTGGGGTGACGCAATTGCAGCAAAAGATAATACCTAACAATTCTATAGAGACTCGCTAACCTTCCGCCTAACAAATGATAGACGAAAGTCCGTGAATTAAGAACAACAATTCTAACAGTATAATTAACAGATCCATCCTCCTCCTCGCTTACCAACGAGGAAGCGGACGAATAACCCCCATCATCCGTTGGCAGTTTTATTAACCATTCCATGAGCATTGCACTATTTACTAGTCGAGCATTTAGTCAGATTGAAAGCGGTACTTTAGTTATACTTGTCTATGCTCGAGAAACTATGCTCCAAGTCGTCCATAACCGCGGACACGGCTTTCAGAAAGATTTACCTTGCAGGGGTGCACGAATAGCAACACACAGTCGATCAACCTCGGAAAAACCAAATCAAAACCCAACGAGGCATTCACGACAAAGCAATCACAGGATTCAGAAATATTTCAGGGGGCCACCCCATTAAGCTACCCGCAACGAAGTTGGCCGGCTCCGAGACGGACCCAAGGTTTGTGTGGACGGCGGTAAACGACTGGGAACCCGAAAATGTGACTGGGCTTGTCGATACAGCGAAAACGTGTCACGATCCAAAACGGTACAGGTGCTCCGCGCACAATCTTAAATAAAACAGTAACATGTCATAAGTACTGAATAGTAATAAAGCCCCAAACTAATTGTGGCCCGAAGAAATAAGAAGGAATCAAGCTCTGGCTCAGGGGGGTCCATAAGGCCTCCCGGATGTGGATAGTGCGAATAGTCAAGGAACAGGAATCAAGTACTCGGGGTCCTACGGGACACGAGTGAGCATGAAAAACCAAATAACAGATATTGCTCACCGGTGCCTCTTTCATTAGTTATCCCATTACTACTCAGGTTATGTTGTTTAGGTACCTCATTATCCATCAGACACTCACATACCCTACTCATGCTTTTCTACGACTCGCATGGCTCAAACAACTCCTGTAGTAATGGCTCATGGGACCGGAACAGGCTTAATGTGGTTTAAAAGTAAAGGCTATGCAGTACTTGGGATTCAATTTAATGCAATCGCGACTCAATGAGGCAATAATAAGATAGAGGCAATAGGTACTGTATGTATGCAAGCATGTGGTAGTGCTTGCCTGGCATCCCGGTTGAAGCGAGAGATGGATCTGGGTAATACTCCTGTGGTTCCTGGTAATTCTCCTACTGGGCGTCTATTCGAAGAAGAACCAAACAAACAAGGGCCAACATAAATAAAGTGCACAAGCATATGAATTAAAATTCGACAAGAAAACAAGCATGCCATGATGAATGATGCACAATTTGCATGGCATTTAAGTAGCATGGCAAAGGTGAGGTGTGGATACAAGAAATAAAGCACTTTATTATCTATTTGCCCAAGTTTTATTGTCATAAACGGTTCATATTCTAAATGACAACATGATGCATGCTTCAATTCGGAACAAGGATTGCATAAATAGAACGGGCTCGTCGCGCTGAGCAATTTAGACATATTATTATTCAAATTTGGAGTTATAAAACAAAAGTTATGAATTAAATAAGGAAAAGGGCATTTTCTTGTAATTTTACTCATCTCGAAATTTAAAGTGTTCAAAATATATTTTGAAGGGCATATTTTAATTCCTCACATTTTTCTGATTCCAAAACATATATTATATGTATTATTTGGATTTGTATTTTAAAAATTATTTGAATCTGAAAAGAATTTGAATTTAAATCAATTTGAAAAGATTTGAATAAAAACAGACTCAGGGAATACTTTTTATACCCAGGCAAAAACAACCCCAGACTCTGACAGGTGGGCCTTTGTGCTGACTGGGCCACGCGCGGGGAAAACCTTTTGTCACCGCGGGCTCGCCTATCCACTATGACTGCGGGGTGGGCCAACTGGCACAGGCCCGCGTGTCAGCGGTGAGCGAGACAGGGGCTGACAGTTGGGGCTGGGGGCTGGAGCGCGGGGTGCGGCCGGAAAAAGCTGAGGGGTTTTCTGCAAACGTGCTGGCGTGGCTGACTGGTGGGGCTGAAAGGAGCACGGGTCGCAGGAATCAAAAAGGTGGGGGGTTTTTTGCAAATCATCCACGACCCCGGGTTACTGTTTTTCTTCCTCTCGCGTCTGGCGGCAGGTGCGTGCACGGCACGGAGCGGAGATTCGATCCCGGGCCGGGGGAGTGTGCGCTAAGGGGGCTGACCGGTGCGGCGGGCTAGGGGAGCTGACAGGGAGGTGGACGCGAGCTAGATAAGGGGCTGTTCGGCGCGGAAAATCTGCAGATGCCGGCGAGCTCTGGCGCACGGTGGGTGTTCGACGAAACGCACGGAGACGTTAGGGCGGTACGGCGAGGCGACCATGTCAGGGAGGAGGGGATGCTCACCGCGGGCTCGGCGGTAGGCTCGGATCGGCGCGAGGAGCGGCGAGGCATCGAGGTTGCTGGCGCTCCGACGAACTAGGGTTTCGGGGAGCGGCGAGGTACTGGCGGCACTGGGGAGCTTCTCGTCCACGTCGGCGCGTACGAGTCAGGGCAGGGGACGGTCCTCTGTCTTCCAGGACACCCCCACGTCGCGCACGCCGGCTAGATCGTCGGGGCGAGGTGGTTGCTGGCGGCGACCGGCGTTGGCGGCTGGTGGTCGGAGAGGAAGAAGGGGAGGAAGGGGGCGGCTCGGCTAGATCTGGGAGAGGCCAGAGAGGCGTGGGGAGGAAGGAAAAAGGAGGGAGAGAGGGAGGAGGGCAGCTGGGGCACGGCAACATAAAGGTGGCCTCGGTGCCACCTTTTTCCTCCTCCTCCTCCTCGAGCACGTGGGGCAGCTGGGGGCTTGTCCTGGGGGCTAGACGGCGGCAGGAGGGAGTGCAGGTGGGGCTCAGGCCGAGAGAGGGCAGGTGGGGCTAGCCGGGCGGTAGAGAAAGAAAGAGAGAAGAGGGGGCTAGCTCGGGCTAGGGTTAGTTGGCATGGCTTGGGTTAGGGTTTTGTTTAGGCTAGGGTGGCTGGGTGTGGGCCAGGGAGAGGGTGACCAGCAGCTAGGGAGAGAGGGGCTGGGCATGGAGATCATGCTAGAGAGAGAGAGGTGTGAGAGAGAGAGATGTGAAGTGGAGTTAGGATTTATAAGAATTTAGAGAGAGAAGCTAGGTTTGTTTTTATTAGATTTTTAGATTGTTAAATCTTGTGCAAAAACCAACACAAGTGAAGCATGATGAGTATTGGGTTAACATGAGAAGAAGGTGAAAAGGAATTCCAAGAAAAGAAAGAAAGAAAAAGATGGATTAGGCCTCATATGGTTCATGCATGTGGAATTAAAAATAAGAGGAAAAGGAGGTGGATGAGATTATGAGGATAGTGTGATGGTGGTAGATGTTTTCCCAAGATAGGATCCACTAAATCCAAGAAAAACCAATGGAGGAAAAAGGTGGTGGAGAAAGCTTGCATGGCCCATGCAAATAATAATACCATGATATAATTTGTGAAAACAATAATACTATTATGGCATTATCCTCATGCATTTCCCACAAGTGAAATAAATCCAAGCAAAAGAATTAAAGGACTAGATCCACCCCAACCCACATGAGCTAGAACACAATAGCAAAAGAAAGAAAAACAAGCTCATGGTTAATGGGATGGTGGGATTATAAAGTGGTGGAAAAGAAATGTGATGGAATTGAAATAAAAGATATGCCCCCAATTCAACTTGGGCATTGAAAAATATATCAATAGCCAAATACAATATCAAGAGGCAAATACAATTAATAATGCATATGAGAGAAAAACCAAAAGAAAGAGGGTTTTATATGATGCTCAAATGCAAGGTGGCATGATGACATGAGCATGATATAATTATGATGCAACAATAATCTCTATGAAGTAGCCAATATCTTACTAGGACAAGTAGCATTACAATTGTTAGACAATTGGGGTGCTACAACTCTCCCCCACTAAATAGGAATCTCGCCCCGAGATTCTAGGAAGAAGAAGACTCAAAGAGGGTAGGATACTTGGCACGGAGCTCATCTTCACGTTCCTAGGTTGCTTCATCAACGGAATGGTGCGACCACTGCACCTTGCAGAACTTGATGGACTTGTTCCGAGTCCTTCTTTCTGCGACTTCAAGAATTTTTGTGGGGTGTTCTTGATAAGACAGATCTTCTTGGAGATTAATGAGTTCATGGTCCACGGTCCTGCCGGGATCCTTGAAGCACTTCTTGAGTTGAGAGATGTGAAAAACATCATGGACTTTGAGTTGTTCCAGAAGCTCAAGAGCATAAGCAACTTCTCCTCTTCTTCCACGAATTTTGAAAGGACCGATGTATCTAGGAGCCAGCTTTCCTTTGATACCAAAGCGATGCGTGCCTCTCATGGGAGTGACACGAAGGTAAACGAGATCACCAGGGACATACTCCATGTCTGTGTGCTTTCTGTCATAATTGCTCTTCTGGCGACTTTGAGCAATCTTCAGATTTTCAAAAATGATGTGAACTTTCTCCTCCGCTTGAGTTACAATGTCGGGGCCAAACAATAATCTTTCACCTGCGCCCGACCAACCAATCGGAGTTCTGCATTTGCGACCATAGAGAGCCTCAAATGGTGCCATCTTTAGACTTTTCTGGAAACTGTTGTTGTAAGAGAATTCAGCATAAGGAAGACATTCTTCCCACTTCATGCCGAAAGAGATAACGCAAGCACGGAGCATATCTTCCAGAATCTAATTGATCCTTTCAACTTGTCCTTGCGACTGAGGGTGGTAAGCTGTGCTGAAGTTTAACTTTGTTCCCAAAGCATTTTGGAAAATTCCCCAGAACTTGGAAGTGAAGATGCTTCCATCGTCTGAACTGATCTCAAGAGGAACTCCATACAGAGAGACAATTCTATTGATATAGAGCTCAGCCAACTGAATTGCAGAAATTGTTTCCTTGACTGGAAAGAAGTGAGCTACTTTGGAAAGCCTGTCAATGACAACAAAGATTGCATTGTTGCCCTTCTGCGACCTTGGAAAACCAGTGATGAAGTCCATCTCTACTTTCTCCCATTTCCATTCCGGAGGCTTCAATGGCTGTAGAAGACCGGAAGGTTTCTGATGGACAGCTTTAACTCTGCGACAAACATCACACTCGGAGACATACTTGGCACAATATCGTTTCAAACCAGGCCACCAATATTGTGTTTTCAAGTCCATGTACATCTTAGTGCTTCCAGGGTGGATAGAAAGAACAGAATCATGCGCCTCCTTGAGAACTTGCTCTCTTAAACCCTGGTAATTCGGAACAAACATCCGGTGTTCAAAGAAAAGAGTGCCTTGGTCATCTACGTGGAAAGACTCGTACTTCAGAAGTTGAATGTTGGAGATGATCTTTTTGGTGTAAGGATCCCCAAGCTGAATGGAACGGACCTTTTCTTCCAAGAGAGGTGTTGCTAGAAGGCTCAGAAGATAACCTTGATCCACAATTTCAAGGTTTAGCTTGCGGAATTCCTCGCACAAGAGAGGTTGTTGTTCTTCCACCATGAGGTTGTTGACATAAGCTTTTCGGCTGAGAGCATCTGCCATGACATTAGCTTTGCCCGGGGTGTAGTTGATGGTCAAATCAAAATCATTGATTGTTTCAATCCACCTCCTCTGACGAAGGTTGAGATCAGGCTGTGTGAATATATACTTCAGACTCTTGTGATCAGAAAAGATCTCACAACGGTTGCCCAGCAAGTAATGCCTCCATACTTTCAAAGCAAAGACAACTGTTGTGAGTTCGAGGTCATGTGTAGGATAGTTGATCTCATGTGTCTTCAACTGACAAGATGGATAAGCAACAACTTGCTTTTCTTGCATAAGGACCGCACCCAATCCTTGCAATGAGGCATCACAGAAAATCTGGAAAGGCTTTGATGTATCTGGAGGAACCAAGACTGGTGTGGAAGTGAGCTTCTCTTTGAGTTTTACAAAGCTTGCTTGACATGCAGGAGTCCAAAGGTATTTCTTGCCTTTCTTGAGGAGATCGGTAAGAGGCTTCACAATCTTTGAGAAGTTTTGAACGAAACGACGACAGTAACTGGCCAAACCAAGGAAACTTCGGACTTCTTTGACATTTATGGGTGGAAGCCAGTCCATAATTGTCTTAATAGTTTCTAGGTTGACGGCAATACCCTTAGCAGAGATGACGTGACCAAGGTAGGTGACTTGAGGCAGCCAAAACTCACACTTGGAGAACTTTGCATACAGGCGGTTCTCACGAAGCTTGTTTAGGACACAACGAAGATGTTCTTCATGTTCTTCTTTTGACTTAGAATAGACTAGAATGTCATCCAGATAGACCACAACGAACTTATCAAGATACTCCATGAAAACCGAGTTCATAAGCCTCGAGAAGGTGGCAGGTGCATTGGTGAGACCGAAAGACATGACCGTGTACTCATACAGGCCATAGCGGGTGGTGAAAGCTGTTTTGGGAACATCTTCCTTGCGGATCTTGATTTGATGGTAACCACTTCTCAAATCAAGCTTAGAGAATACCACAGCTCCAGCTAGCTGATCGAAGAGATCATTAATCCGCGGAAGGGGATATTTATTCTTGATTGTTTTAGCATTCAGTGCCCGATAGTCAACACAAAGTCTATCAGTATTGTCTCGCTTCTTCACAAAGATGGTTGGGCTACCCCAAGAAGAAGTACTGTGCTGAATGAAACCCAACTTCTCTTGTTCATCCAACTGACGCTTAAGTTCAGCCAACTCAGCAGGACCAATTTTATAAGGTCGCTTGGAGATAGGAGCGGTACCAGGTTCAAGTTCAATGACAAACTCAACCTCACGATCCGGAGGCATACCTGGCAACTCTTCAGGAAAGACATCTAGAAACTCACAAACTACAGGAACACTCTGAATACCTTCCATAGCATCATCATCCAGAGTCGCCAAAGAATAAAGCTGAATTGCAGGAGTCAGACTTGGAGAATAGACTATATGGCCTTCAGGAATTTCCAGAGAAACCGAACATTTAGCACAATCAATCACAGCTGCATTTGCTGTCAACCAATCCATGCCCAAGATAACATCAATATCAGAATTGCCCAGAATAATTAAGGAAGCCTGAAACGAAGAACCACCAATCTCAATTTGATTGCCATGGCTGATATGAGCAGCCCTCATGTTTGACCCAGGAGATTGTACCACAAGACGGTGTAATAAAGGAACCATAGCCAGATCTTGCTCATGAGCAAACTTGTGAGAAACAAAAGAATGCGAAGCACCAGAATCAAACAAAACTCGTGCAGGAACTGAGTTAACAGGAAGCATACCCATCACAACTCCAGGAGCATGCTCAGCTTGAGCGGCGTTGACACAGTTGGCACGAGCAACCGTAGATCCTGGCTTAGTGTTGATGTTGAGAGCCCGAGGTGGAGGTGCACGAATCATAGGAGCACTTGCCGCAGGTCTTGGAGGTGGTGGTGGAAGGGCTTTGTTGTTCATTGGACAATTCCAGTGCTGATGCCCAGTGTTTCCACAAGTATAGCAAGCACCAGGTGGACGTGGAGCAACGTAGCCAGGGACTCCACCAGGCGCTCCACGGTAGTTGTGGTTGTAGCCCCTGGGAGCCGCAGTGAAGGAGTTTGGTGGCCTTGGTGCGTAGCTTGAAGGTCTTGGTGGAGCAGGGAGCAACGGTGGGGTGTTAGGAACCCAGACACGACACTTAGAAGGAGTTGTCATAGCAGAAGAGCTTGCTGTATCACGGCTGTGTTTCTTTGACTCCTCAAACACTTGCCTACTTACTTCTTCCTGCAGAGCTGTGTGTTGAAGTTGCAGGAAAGATGCTGGCCTTGCATGAGTGATTGCATATTTGATGGAAGCATTGAGGCCTTGCCGAAACCGCTTTTGCTTCTTCTTGTCATCAGAGATCTCATCTCCACCATAACGAGAAAGGTTCATGAAGTTTCTGATGTAGGTGTTGACATTGTCAGTGCCCTGCTTGAGGTTAAGAAACACTTCATCCTTTCCATGACAATTTCTGACAGATATTGCTCTTTGAAAGCAGTAGTGAGCCGCTCCCAAGTAGGCTGAAAACCAGAAAGATCTGCCTTGAGGTAATTTTCCCACCAGAGAGCTGCATCTCCCTTCAGAAGGTGAGTAGCACACTTGACCCATTCTTGCTCGGGAACATCCGCAGTCATCATCAACCTTGACACTTCACGAAGCCAATCATCCGCATCAAGTGGCTGATCAGACACCTCAAATTGACGTGGGTTGAACTTGAGAAAACTCTTGATGTCTCCTCGCTTGGGAGGTGGAGGTAGCGGAGCAAACTCATTCCTCCTCACGCTTTCCTCGAAGCGCTGCTGGTTTTGCTGCATAGTGCCCAAAGCATTTGCAATACTTGCCAAAGCAGCCCTGAGTTCAGGTGGTATATCCTCCTCAGAACGGCGTGGTGGTGCCATCCTGTGATTGATATAAAACACAAGTCAGTACTATAATGGAGAATGATTATAATCCAAAATAGTACCAAAATGGAATTAATCAAGATTAAGGAATGCAATTCACTGAGGTGATATTAAAATATCAACAAAGTTCATGGCAATTAGAAGATATTAAGCATAACACACACGACTGAATAAGGAGTGTGGTACACAACTAACAAAGAAAAATTTTCCGCAAATTTCGGCATTAAAATACCACTATATGCACGAAACCACCTAACGAATCAAGATTAGTAACTCTACTATTTCAATATATAAAAGCAAATGACAAAAGTAGTGGCATGGTCGCGACTCCATCCCGCACTCAAATCATTACTCCGCACATGAATCAGTAAAACACATATCCCAACAACTTCTTCTTAAGATGAACCTAAAGATTGCTAACTACGGAATAGAACACCCCAACAAGATAACATCGGATAACAAAGAGTAAGATAGATCGCATCGGTGTACAACGAATCAGAATAGATCGCGTCGGTTTACAAAGGACTGTCGGTAGGGAATGTACCAACAGTTGATAACCAAAAGGCAGATGATGCTAACATTTGGATGCAACAGATAGAAAAGGAATTAACACACACACACACACACAAACACAATCAATGGTACTATGGAACCCAGAACACGTGAATCCTAGTTTGAATTTTAGAAGAGAATTGAAAACGTTACAATTCCTTACCAGAAAAAGGGTGGGTCGGTGGGTAAGAAGAAAAATGGAAGCAGTCCTACTCTCACGTTTGTTTTTCCCTAATATACATAACTACCAAAATATTTGCTAGACAGACAACGACCGTTTTGGCTGAGACCCTGAAGGGCGGGATGGCTCTGATACCAATTGTAACTACCTCGGTGAATTACGCTCTTAGTTAATGCCTGGATGAACGGAAGTGGTTAAAATAGTACGGTGGGGCCCAGGTCCACTCACGGTAGACCTTTCGGCCATCCTAACCACTTTCAGACAACGGGACAAGAACGAGCGGCGTAATCGGCAGGCGAAGGGATCAACTACATACACAAATGAGTATATATGCAAGCCACATACAACAGTCCTCAGAGCCATTCCATCTAAAAGAAATAGAAATATTGCAACGCCATACGGCAAGATCCAAATGTCCTAGATAGATATAATAATTTAGGATAGCTCCTCATACATCACACATCAGAGTGTCAGGCGGAAGCGGAAAACAAGATCCGAGTACGGATAAGAAGCAAATTGGCATAAGATGCCCCATAAATAAACACATCCCGCCCACAGATCACACGGATCCCCGTTCCCGGAATCTCTACACCGAATGATCGTTGCCAACATCATCTGTCTCTTCCACCCAGTATCCATCTTGCGGGTACACCTGTTCATCTGAATCAAACAATTTATCGTGTGAGACCCTAGGGGTACTCAGCAAGTCTTTATGCCACTAAAGGGGACACAACCTGGGGTGACGCAATTGCAGCAAAAGATAATACCTAACAATTATATAGAGACTCGCTAACCTTCCGCCTAACCAATGATAGACAGAAGTCCGTGAATTAAGAACAGCAGTTCTAACAGTATAATTAACAGATCCATCCTCCTCCTCGCTTACCAACGAGGAAGCGGACGAATAACCCCCATCATCCGTTGGCACTTTTATTAAACATTCCATGAGCATTGCACTATTTACTAGTCGAGTATTTAGTCAGATTGAAAGCGGTACTTTAGTTATACTTGTCTATGGTCGAGAAACTGTGCTCCAAGTCGTCCATAACCGCGGACACGGCTTTTAGAAAGATTTACCCTGCAGGAGTGCACGAATAGCAACACACACTCGATCAACCTCGGAAAAACCAAATCAAAACCCAACGAGGCATTCACGACAAAGCAATCACAGGATTCAGAAATATTTCAGGGGGCCACCGCATTAAGCTACCCGCAACGAAGTTGGCCGGCTCCGAGACGGACCCAAGGTTTGTGTGGACGGCGGTAAACGACTGGGAATCCGAAAATGTGACTGGGGTTGTCGATACAGCGAAAACGTGTCACGATCCAAAATGGTACAGGTGCTCCGCGCACAATCTTAAATAAAACGGTAACATGGCATAAGTACTGAATAGTAAAAAAGCCCCAAACTAATTGTGGCCCCAAGAAATAAGAAGGAATCAAGCTCTGGCTCAGGGGGGTCCATAAGGCCTCCCGGATGTGGATAGTGCGAATAGTCAAGGAACAGGAATCAAGTACTTGGGGTCCTACGGGACACGAGTGAGCATGAAAAACCAAATAATAGATATTGCTCACCGGTGCCTCTTTCATTAGTTATCCCATTACTACTCAGGTTATGTTGTTTAGGTACCTCATTATCCATCAGACACTCACATACCCTACTCATGCTTTTCTACGACTCGCATGGCTCAAACAACTCCTGTAGTAATGGCTCATGGGACCGGAACAGGATTAATGTGGTTTAAAAGTAAAGGCTATGCAGTACTTGGGATTCAATTTAATGCAATCGCGACTCAATGAGGCAAGAATAAGATAGAGGCAATAGATACTGTATGTATGAAAGCATGTCGTAGTGCTTGCCTGGCAGCCCAGTTGAAGCGAGAGATGGATCTGGGTAATACTCCTGTGATTCCTGGTAATTCTCCTGCTGGGCGTCTATTCGAAGAAGAACCAAAAAAACAAGGGCGAACATAAATAAAGTGCACAAGCATATGAATTAAAATGCGACAAGCAAACAAGCATGCCATGATGAATGATGCACAATTTGCATGGCATTTAAGTAGCATGGCAAAGGTGAGGTGTGGATACAAGAAATAAAGCACTTTATTATCTATTTGCCCAAGTTTTATTGTCATAAACGGTTCAGATTTTAAATGACAACATGATGCGTGCTTCAATTCAGAACAAGGATTGCATAAATAGAACGGGCTCGTCGCGCTGAGCGATTTAGACATATTATTAGTCAAATTTGGAGTTATAAAACAAAAGTTATGAATTAAATAAGGAAAAGGGCATTTTCTTGTAATTTTACTCATCTCGAAATTTAAAGTGTTCAAAATATATTTTGAAGGGCATATTTTAATTCCTCACATTTTTCTGATTCCAAAACATATATTATATGTATTATTTGGATTTGTATTTTAAAAATTATTTGAATCTGAAAAGAATTTGAATTTAAATCAATTTGAAAAGATTTGAATAAAAACAGACTCAGGGAATAATTTTTATACCCAGGCAAAAACAACCCAAGACTCTGACAGGTGGGCCTTTGTGCTGACTGGGCCACGCGCGTGGAAAACCTTTTGTCACCGCAGGCTCGCCTAGCCACTGTGACTGCGGGATGGGCCAACTGGCGCAGGCCCGCGTGTCAGCGGTGAGCAAGACAGGGGCTGACAGGTGGGGCTGGGGGCTGGAGCGCGGGGTGTGGCCGGAAAAAGCCGAGGGGTTTTCTGCAAACGTGCTGGCGTGGCTGACTGGTGGGGCTGAAAGGAGCGCGGGTCGTAGGAATCAAAAAGGTGGGTGTTTTTTTTGCAAATCGTCCACGACCCCGGGTTACTGTTTTTCTTCCTCTCGCGTCTGGCGGCAGGTGCGTGAGCGGCGCGGAGCGGGGATTTGATCCCGGGCCGCGGGAGTGCGCGCTGAGGGGGCTGACCGGTGCGTCGGGCTAGGGGAGCTGACAGGGAGGTGGACACGAGCTAGATAAGGGGCTGTTCGGCGCGGAAAATCTGCAGATGCCGGCGAGCTCTGGCGCGCGGTGGGTGTTCGACGAAACGCACGGCGACGTTAGGGCGGTACGGCGAGGCGGACCATGTCAGGGAGGAGGGGATGCTCACCGCGGGCTCGGCGGTAGGCTCGGATCGGCGCGAGGAGCGGCGAGGCGTCGAGGTTGCTGGCGCTCCGACGAACTAGGGTTTCGGGGAGCGGCGAGGTACTGGCGGCACTGGGGAGCTTCTCGTCCACGTCGGCGCGTACGAGTCAGGGCAGGGGACGGTCCTCTGTCTTCCAGGACACCCCCACGTCGCGCACGCCGGCTAGATCGTCGGGGCGAGGTGGTTGCTGGCGGCGACCGGCGTTGGCGGCTGGTGGTCGGAGAGGAAGAAGGGGAGGAAGGGGGCGGCTCGGCTAGATCTGGGAGAGGCCAGAGAGGCGTGGGGAGGAAGGAAAAAGGAGGGAGAGAGGGAGGAGGGCAGCTGGGGCACGGCAAGATAAAGGTGGCCTCGGTGCCACCTTTTTCCTCCTCCTCCTCGAGCACGTGGGGCAGCTGGGGGCTTGTCCTGGGGGCTGGACGGCGGCAGGAGGGACTGCAGGTGGGGCTCAGGCCGAGAGAGGGCAGGTGGGGCTAGCCGGGCGGTAGAGAAAGAAAGAGAGAAGAGGGGGGCTAGCTCGGGCTAGGGTTAGTTGGCATGGCTTGGGTTAGGGTGTTGTTTAGGCTAGGGTGGCTGGGTGTGGGCCAGGGAGAGGGTGGCCAGCAGCTAGGGAGAGAGGGGCTGGGCATGAAGGTCATGCTAGAGAGAGAGAGGTGTGTGAGAGAGAGATGTGAAGTGGAGTTAGGATTTATAAGAATTTAGAGAGAGAAGCTAGGTTTGTTTTTATTAGATTTTTAGATTGTTAAATCTTGTGCAAAAACCAACACAAGTGAAGCATGATGAGTATTGGGTTAACATGAGAAGAAGGTGAAAAGGAATTCCAAGAAAAGAAAGAAAGAAAAAGATGGATTCGGCCTCATATGGTTCATGCATGTGGAATTAAAAATAAGAGGAAAAGGAGGTGGATGAGATTATGAGGATAGTGTGATGGTGGTAGATGTTTTCCCAAGATAGGATCCACTAAATCCAAGAAAAACCAATGGAGGAAAAAGGTGGTGGAGAAAGCTTGCATGGCCCATGCAAATAATAATACCATGATATAATTTGTGAAAACAATAATACTATTATGGCATTATCCTCATGCATTTCCCACAAGTGGAATAAATCCAAGCAAAAGAATTAAAGGACTAGATCCACCCCAACCCACATGAGCCAGAACACAATAGCAAAAGAAAGAAAAACAAGCTCATGGTTAATGGGATGGTGGGATTATAAAGTGGTGGAAAAGAAATGTGATGGAATTGAAATAAAAGATATGCCCCCAATTCAACTTGGGCATTGAACAATATATCAATAGCCAAATACAATATCAAGAGGCAAATACAATTAATAATGTATATGAGAGAAAAACCAAAAGAAAGAGGGTTTTATATGATGCTCAAATGCAAGGTGGCATGATGACATGAGCATGATATAATTATGATGCAACAATAATCTCTATGAAGTAGCCAATATCTTACTAGGACAAGTAGCATTACAATTGTTAGACAATTGGGGTGCTACAACTTCAAACTCAGCTATTCGGCAATTTCTACAAAGGGCTCCCCTAAGCTCGTCTTCCCTCTTGCAAATAGGGCAAAACAGAAGGTAACGTTGAAAAAAATGGATCTTCTTGTACAGCTGGTAGGTCACGTAAGCGTCTATGGCTGCATACTTCAGGTCTATATCACACAACGGCCACTCGTCCCAGAAATCGTGCCTATCCATAGGGAAATCTTTCTTCATTGTGTCATACGACTCATCGAGGATTCTAGTTGCGAGTGATGCCATTTCATCCTTCTTCCTGCCCCCTAGGATCTTGACAAGACGCTGAATATCGATCTAGTTGTGCGCAGGAATTATAATTTCCTCTTGATACAATTTTGAAAAATCAGTTGTTGTGTCGACAGTGCAGAAAAAAATTCCCTTTTTTTCAAGGAACTGGCGCAGCGCCGGACATTTTCTGTCAGTCCTGAAAGTATGTAGTTTGTCATCACCAAAATTTGTAACTACAAATATTTTGTCAATGCAAGATCATCATCTCAATATAATTTTGAAAAGTTTAGTAAATGCAAGATCAAGACTCTCAACATTGTATTGTCATAATTTATTCGGTTTTGCTATTTCTCTCAGTCGACTGAACGAGTTGCACATTTCTTTTAACTACGGTTGCACTTTTCTTTGGTGATTGAGACTAAAGAAAATCTCAGTCGATTGAGACATAGGCAAACCCTAATTTATTCGGTCCTAAGTAAAATCTATTAGTTATAAGATGAGCAAGTGGATAAAGAAAAGAGGAGAAAACCCTAAAAGCGGTTAGCTACAGAGAGCATATCTACAAACCGGGAGAGGTGGTAGATGAGGACGTGTTTCCGCATGGCAATTCGAACGACGACGACTTCATTCACTTCATATGGGTGCTCCGGGGTGTACTCGAGGTCCAATCCCACAAACTTGTCCTCGTCTATCCCAAGCCAACCCTCGTACATCCTCAGGACATGCACCACTGTCTCCTCCTCGTTGGTGTAGACAACGTCTATCTTCTTGTTGTCATGGGTGGTGAAGCTTGTCTCTAGAGTGCGTAGATCGTCCATGGCGGCAAGGAGAAGACAGGAAGAAGATAGGAGATGACAAGAAGAAGAAGAGTGGTTTCTGCAAGGCAGGAGAACGGTGGAACCGGCAATGCGCTTTTATGGTAGGGGTTAACGATTGGGACAGAAGTCCAAGGAAAGACGTGTGGCGGTGGCCGTTCTAGCTTCTGAGTAAACAAAAAATAATTATAACACCAATACATGGGACCTGTTTTTTCACGTCAATACACTAGGTCGGGGGCGTTGTCATATCCACTGTGCCAATGCTGCAAGCATACGTGACAGCCACCCCGCCTAAGCGACGGGAGCAACATAACGGCGAACTGACAGGGGGGCTCCAACTTGACGCCCGTTAGCCTGTTTTTTTGTATTGAAACGTAAAGTTGAATTTGTGCCGAAAAAGACGCTCTGAGTATTTGGCACACCAACTGTAGTCATCTCGGCTGATTTCAGGGAACTTGGGTACCGCGTTCCCTGTACACCCTAACTTTCGGGCCGCAAAGTGATAATCTCCACTCCAAGGTGAACCATATCTAGCATCTGGAATAGTACCTCAGCCTATAGCAGGACATAAGTCACCAAATACAAGTACCAGCATTAATACAAGTAAATAGCTTAATAAAAAAGAAAAGGTGAACATGACAGTTTCAGGTTCAATTCTCATAGCTACCAAGGCAGGGCAGAGCAAAGGGCTCCTTCCACCAGCCACCGGGGCAGGGCAGAGCAGAGCATATACCTCTGATGGGCAGGGCATTTGATCATCATGTTTAAATAAATAAAATGGACAAAAAAACAAAACCTAATAAATATCCTAGGAACCCTCCCCTATGTGACCTTGCTGGCGTTTGTGTGACTAGAAAATTAAAGAAAGAGCAAGCTCCATCCATAAGATCTCCCGGCTAACTAGCCACACAACAACAAGAAGCAATCAGTACCATAAGATTGATGACTCAGTACCCAGGTAAAGCAATCAGTACTAGCTAGAAGGTACTTAAACCAGTGTGCATAGAGGGCATCCAAAGACAGAGAAGCCTTCAGCAGCACGTACTCAGCACGTACTCAGGCAGAAATATTTGCAACACAAAACGCATCCAAGAAAACTGAATTAAATCAGATGGCATCTGTGTTGGGCTGAATGAAGTGTGTCGATTATTAAGATGGTGCACAATCCCTTACATGAAGTTTCTACCGCATGAGATTCATTAAATTTGATTTGTTAGCCACTACCTAGCTTGCACATTACCTAAAACTATATCTGTGAGTTATAACTTAGATGGTTCGCTTTGCTACTGCATGAGCCCATCATATGCCAATGATAACAAGTAATGTATCAAAGGATTTGATAAGCTAGGACGTTCCAGAATTCCCTCTAATGGAGTTAATCTTATAGCCTTTAATGAGAATAGAATACCAGGCGCATCAAAAAAACTTGAGAATATGGGTTGGTCATGTTACTGTTTTCTGTATGCGCCTTGTTTCAGTATCGTCTGCTTATGTTCCATGTTGTGTATGGTTGGGATTTCAACTTTTAGTCTCTATGTTCTGTCCCAAGAATCCATGATGTTGCCATTTCTACCTTCCATGTGTGTGTACCGGTGTGCATGTGTTAAATTTGTATTAGGAAGTAAGAAATTTTTATGAGCGAGAAAACAATAACAATGTCCATTAGCAAGCATGAACTAAGATAATTGCTAGAAACATGAGCTAGTACAGTCTCTGGGCATTCATCTAGCCAGACATGACTGTTCTATGACAACAGTTACAAATACAGGTACAACATAGAACAGGAGGAGAGATTTTGGCATAATTCCCACAATTATTTTGTTTGCTTTGCACACTAAAAAAAGATGAAGCCTCTATTTTGTTTGCTTTGCACACTAAAAAAAGGTGAATACACCACCCAGGAAACATACTTCCTTAATTTGCTACATTGCATTGCACACTAAAAAAACATGAATATGCACTTGCATTGCATCTAGCAAAAGGATGGCTCTGTCAAGAATGGCTCTGTCAAAGATTAGGTCACACAAGGGCCACTAACACCATGCAATGACCACTAACTAAACTATTTCCTGATCAACAAGACTCGGCCATGTCACTTGTAGAAAGGCATAGAACGACGAGCGCTAGGTGGATGGCGATTACCTAGGTTGGCTTGCAAGGTGGACGGCAAGAAGACGGTGGACGGCGAGGTGGCTTCTGGCTGCGGTGGCGAGCGCCGACCGTGCCCTTCTCCTCCTACTACGGGCAGGGCCTCCTCCACCTTCATGAAGCTTGGCGGCGCGGTGCTCCCTGCTGCGAGCGGGGTCTCCTCCTTCCTGAATCTTGGCGGCGCGGAGCTGCCTCCTCCTGCGGACGGCGAGGTGGATGCTGGGACTCCGGCGGCGGTTCCTCCTCCACGGGCTCTGGCGGCGGGGGATTCTCTCCTCCTCCACGGGCTCCGGCAGAGGGGTCTAGGGTTCCTTGGCACGTGCGGTTGCTGGGGAAAACAGAGAGAATTGGATCGAGAGAGAGAGAAAGGGGGGATTAGGGGGAGATCAGGCCGAACTGTCTATTTGTCTAAGTTTGAACGTTCTGTGGCACATTCTCACCGAATGCGTCACATAAGTTGGAACTTATGTGGCGCATTCTATGGTAATGCACCACAGAACTTTTGGACATAGTCCAAAACAGCGCGTTGTCATAGTATGGTAAGATCATATACTTGTCCTAGTGGTCTTGCTCGCTAGCTCTAACCTGGGGTAGCCAGGTTCGAATACTGGCTGTCTCACACTTTTTTTCTTTTTTTAAAAATATTTTTAATTACACAGATATGCATATTTATTCAAACAAAAAGCAAGAACATATACATATATGCATATTTATTCACATATGTATATTTATTTAAAAAAAATCAAGAACATATACATATATGCATATTTATTCAAAAAAAGCAAGAACATATATGCATATTTATTCAAAAAACCCTCCCGAATCATATATATATGTGTGTCTCTGCATGTCACACACAAATGTGAATTTGTATACCCACACAAATATCACATTATATATTTTAGTCTCTAACTAATACCCACACTAATATCACATTATACCCACACGAATTAATACACCAAAAGGTCACATAATTGCTATTGTGTCTTCACAATCTTCTTGCCCTTTTTCGTCGCGGTTGAATATTTTAGCCCGTGCACTTTGAAATTTCTTCTTGTGATTGGACAACCTTTAGTAGGCTATGTGGTTTTCCTCCTTACTTTAGTAGTAGTAGGCATGTCGAAGTACTTGTCCAATTCCTCTTCGATCTTCGGGTCGCCGTTTTTGTCGAAGTTTTGCTTGTTGGTGGCTCCTTCCATTCCGATGATGCTCCTCTTGCCCCTCCTAACTACAACACGGTTGGGCTTTGACGGGTCGGTAATAAAAAAGCATTGATCAACTTGGCTAGCGAGTACCCAAGGCTCATTTTTTGCGGAGGCGTTCTTCGTCGATTTCGCATCTGGTATAACCATTGTGGTGAAATATCGCCCTTCTTTTTCCACGTTCTTGGCCCATCTAACACGGAACATCAGTACGATCTCTCCACAGTAGTTGAGCTCCCATATCTCCTCGATCCTTCCGTAGAATCTTTCCATCATAGTAGTCTCGTCATCAGCAAAGGATAACATAGTTACTCCTGAGTTTTGATATTCACTATTCCTGTCCTTTTCCTCAGTGTAGAATCTGTAACCGTTTATGTCGTGTGACTGATAGGTCCTTAAGTTGTGCCCTGGGCCCTGCGACAAGGAGACTATGAGTTTTGGATCTTCCGTAGAAGGCGTCTGTGGGGGATTGTCCAGTTGCCTTTTCTTGAACCAACTCGTGAAGCTAGAGTTCTTCTCTCTGGTTACGTGTCCCTTGTTCCTCGGCCGGCCCTGGTCGACGTACTCCTGCTCGATTAAGCTTCTGTGCTCTTCGACCCAAGGGCCGACCACTTCAATGTGTTGTAGCGCGACTCAGTGTGCCCTTTCAAAATCAGTGCGTCGACCATCAATGCCGACATGCAGTGAGTGGCAGCCCTCGCGGTGACCATATCCACCGAGCCTGCCGAGGTGCTTCTTTGTGGGTATTCCAACATCATCGTTCTCGGTGGTTAAATAATTCTGGCAGAAGGAGATGCACTTGTAGATCAGAAAGCCCTTGGCTATGCTTCCATCTGGACGAGACATGTTGCGAATGAATCCTTTGATGACACCGTTTAGCCTTTCAAACGGCATCATGTTGTGCAGGAATGTCGGCCTGAGTTGGATTATGTCGGCCACGACATGTACAAGCAGATGCACCATGATGTCGAAGAATGCGGGCGGGAAGTAAATATCAAGCTCGCATAGTATCATCACAATCTCTTCCTGTAGCCTGTCGAGTTGCTTCACACCGATCGACTTCCTAGATATGATGTCGAAAAAGTTATAGAGGTCAAACAACGTCTCATGGATATGCTCGTCCATTATCCCACGGACCGCAACGGGAAGTATCCGCGTCATCAGCACATGACAGTCATGAGACTTCATACTGCTGAACCTCTTCTTCGCCACGTCCAGATATCTGCTTATATTCCTCGAGTAACCTTGAGGAACTTTCACTCCTAAGAGGCACCTGAAAAACTGCTCGGGCTCCTCCAGACTCAGAGTGAAGCAGGCAGCGCGAAGCACCACCTCATTCTTGTTAACTCTTTTGCTTTGACCTTGAGTCCCTTCCGTCTGATCATCATCATCATCATCATCTTCATCACTATCAGGGAACTGAAGATCTTTCTTTATGCCAAGCAATTTAAGGTCCTTTCTTGGTTTCGGCCCATCCTTGGTCCTCTCCGGCATGTTCAGTAGAGTGCCAAGCAGACTCTCGGTAACGTTCTTCGTGATGTGCATTACATCGAGGCTATGGGGAGTGTGAAGGACCTTCCAATACGGCAGGTCCCAGAAAACAGACCTTGCTTTCCATACACCCAGCAAAGGCTTTGTCCTCGGTCGTTTTTTTCCAGGCGTAGGGCAATCTACCCAATTATTCAAAAGCTCCTCGATTTCTTCGCCGCTCCTTGGACGCGGGGCTCTTTCGAGCTTGTCATTACCATTGAATAAGTCACCACGTTTTCTCCACGGGTGATCCATGCGGAGCCACTTTCGAGTACCTTGGAACACGGTTTTCGAAGACCCGGGATCCATTGGTAGCTGGAGATGCGGTGTCTCATCCATGCACTTGACGCATGCATTGTGTCAGTGGTTCACCTGGGTGATACATATGCATAACCAGGATAGTCCTGCACAGTAGTGAGCAACGCGGCTCTCAGATGGAAATATTCTTTAGTGTAGGCGTCCCATGTACGGGCCGGCGTCTCCCACAAGCTGGCTAACTCCTCTCTCAATAGCCCGAGATACAGATGCATATCGATACCTGGTTGTTTCGGCCCCTGAATAAGAATGCTCATGTGTACATACCTTTGCTTCATGCATACCCATGGGGGGAGGTTGTACGGCCATACAAACAAGGGCTGGGTGTTATGCATGCTACTCTGGTTTCCAAAAGGATTGAGTCCATCGGTGCTCATACCCAGCATGACGTTCCTTGCATCGCCCCCGAACTCTTCGAACTCGACGTCTAATGCATTCCACTGGCTAGCGTCTGAAGGGTGTGTCAGGATCTTTCCCTTCTCTGGATCATCTTCGGGTTTCTCTCTTTCCGCATGCCATTGCATGAGTTTTGCTTCCTTAGGATCTACGAAATATCGCTGTAGACTAGGGGTGATAGGAAAGTACCATACCACTTTTCGAGGAACTTTCTTGTTCCCTCTCTTGTAACGTCCTTGGCCACACACCGAACATGTGGTTCTATCAGCGTACTCGTTCTGAGAAAGTGCGCAATCATTGATGCATGCGTGGTATTTAATGTGTGGTAGGTCGAGAGGGCACACGATTTTCTTGGCCTCCTAGATACTTTTTGGCAATGTGTTCTCCTTAGGAAGTCGGTCGTGCCAGTATTCCATGTTCGCGTTGAAGCTCACATCGGTCCATTTGTGTTTGGCCTTCATCTCCAGAGCCTTGAGCGTTACACTCAATCGTGTATCCTCGGGACGACACCCAGGATACAATGGAGTCATCCCGTCTACCTCCATTTGGGCCAGCTTGGCTGTCTCTCTAGCTGCAGCTTTGTCGTTGCTCGTCTCCTTGAGGAGCAGTTCTTGAGCATGAGGGTCCTGCAAGACCAAAGTTAGCAGCGTCTGTGTGTTTGCGTCTTCTCCTTCTTCATGATCATGATCATTCCCGTCGCCATCTCCTTCTCCATGCTGATCATGCCCGCCGGCATCTCCTTCGTCATGATGATCATGCCCGCTGGCATCTCCTTTGTCATGATGATCATGCCCGATAGACTCTTCGTCTTCTCGCCCTCCCACATCTTCGTGACCACCACCATGTCCTGCCAGCGCCTCATTGAGGTCGCGCATGAAACCGCGCCTGAGAAGGTGACCCTCCAATTGTCCAGATCTAGGGTCGATCCAGCGCTGCAGTTTGCATGTTCGACATGGACATTTTATCTTGGTCTTGTTGTTCAGAATCATGTCCTCCTTCGCGCCTTTCTTGTACCTAGCAATTCGACCTTCGCTCATCATGAGGACCATGGTTGCCTAAGCGGTCAAAACAGAGAGTATAGGTGATAACCACACCATATGAACACACACATGCATGAATGCTAGCCGGAAAAAATTTGGCACGACCTTTCCTAAAATTAGGACATATGGGTAGTGTAAAAATTTGCCGAAAAGGAAATGAATCAACATTTCGGCAAACATCCATGCAGCCACACCGGGCGGGCCCGACAACAACAAGCAAGCAACAAAAAACTTCCTCCCATTGCAAACATTCATGCACCACACAAGCATCGTCTCGCCATGGATCGCACACACACACCGCGCGCGCGACAAGCTTCACTTACATGTTCATGGACAAGTACTCACCTAGTAGACACAATAATAGCGAGAAGAGACCGCGCGATGAGAGAGTGTGGACAAATAGATCTACAAGTTGGTGGAGAGGAAATTAGTAAACAAATAGAGATGTGAGAGAGAAAAGTAAGGAACTTTTAGATCTAGAAGTTGGAGTGAAGCTTCCACTTACCAATCTATGGATTGAAGTAGGTTTAGTTACAAGAAAATGGAGAAACTATGGGCAAGATGGGGTGTGAGGGAGGAGGAAGAAGAGTTGGGAGGAGGTAGAGATGTGAAATGGGTGGTGGTGGATAGATAGATAAGAGAGCTAGCTTTTGTCACCTTTTTAACATGGATCTGGACGCCCTCATCTGTGGCGCATATGGAGCAAATGCGCTACAGATGCTGAATCTTCTATGGTGCATAAGTCCATATGCGCCACATAATTGGGTGAATTAGATTCCCTCTGTGGGGCCCACCTCCAAGTTCTGTGGTGCATGTTGGGATATGCGCCACAGAACTTGGGTGAATTAGATTCCGTGGTGGGGCCCCCCTCCATGTTCTGTGGCGCATAAGAAAATATGCTCCACAGAAGAGGCAACTTCTGTGGCGCATATCTCAGAATGCGCCACAGAACTTGGGTCAACCCACCCCGGTTGGCGGGTCCCACCAATCTTCGGTGGCGCATGTTCTAGAGAATGCGCCACAGAACTTCCAATCTTCTGTGGCGCATGTTTTCTGGTGTGCCACTGATGTTTTTCTGTGGCGCATGGTTTCCCATATGCTCCACTGAATATCTTGTCTATCTATAGGCTGTTTCCTCGTAGTGCTATTTTGTTGAATTTGCTCCCACTACAATTAATAAGAATGACTATGCTTATGTGGAGAGTAATAATTATTATATGCATGTGGATCATGATAAGAATGTTTTATGTGATAGTTATATTGTTAATTTTATTCATGATGTTACTGAAAGTTATTATGAGAGATGGAAACATGGTTTTATGCATGTCAATAATATTAAGTTTCCCCTCTTTATGTTGAAAGTCTTGAAGTTGCACTTGTTTTGCTTTCCTATGCTTGTTGCTTTGTGCTTTCATGACTTGTTTATTTACAAGATTCCTATGCATAGGAAGTGGGTTAGACTTAAATGTTTTTTGAATTTGCTTCTTGATGCTCTCTTTTACTTCAATTCATATTTCTTATGTGCGGATCTTCTCAGACTATCATGCCTAACTTAAAGGCATTAAAGAAAAGTACTTATTGGGAGATAACCCAAAAGTTTTAGATGAGTCTTGGAAGTTATTATTTCAGTAATAACCGTTCCTTATACTTTTTATTTGCTTTTTGTGCCAAGAGTAACCTCTAATGAGAGAGAAGTAATGCTTGGGAAAGTTGTTGTCCCGAAACAGATTTATGTGCTTCACCGTGAAAATTCGTGTAAAATCTCTGTACGTCCTTTTGATCCGTGAAGTTTTGTGCTTCTACCCCAGGTTGTTATCTAACTTTTGTTAGTTCAACACTTTTTGATTTGATCAACATAAGTTCTTAGAAAATATTTGTTCTTACCTGCTGGTCTGTTTTGACAGATTTCTGCCATTTTCTGCATTTGCTTCTTGTTGGTTCATTTTTGAGTTCTTTTGGGGAATTGAGATTTTTTAGGGAAGTACTTCAGTATCTAGTGTTCTAATGGAAGTTTATTGGTGTTGGAACTGAACTTTAAGAGCTATTATCTTGAGTGCACTAATGTTGTTAATAAAGATTGTGTGAAGTTTTGTATGAAGGAAAAATTTCAGGTGTATGGAAGGAATAAGTAATGAGATGAAGGATGGAATAAAGCTCAAGCTTGGGGATGCCACGTGTGTCACCCCAAGAAATATACAAGAATTACAAGCATCAAAGCTTGTGGATGCCCAAGGCATCCCCCTTCTTCATCAATAAATATCCCAAGTTTCTTCCAAACGCTTCATTTTTATTGTTTCATGCATAGTTGTGTTGTTCTTGGAGCGTCTTCTTTTTCGTTTTCGTTTTGGTTCTTCGTTTTCTTGGTTTTCTTAGTTTTCTGAATAAATTGGTTGGACCCCCTCTTTTATTCATTGGTTTTCAAATAGTTCGGTTCAGATTGGAAAAGAGTAGGAAAGTTCATGCTTAAGTGGTAAAGGGAGCTTGTTTTTTACTGTGGCCTATGCTTTGTCATGCCATGCTTGATATTGTTTTGGCTTTATGCTTAGTATTCTTTGCTGTAGCATGACTTGTTATAAACAATTGAGATTGCTTCATGTGCCTTGGATGAATCATGCGTTGTTTTAGCATATTAAATTATAGTATAGTGGTATTCTCCTTTGATGCTTTATTTGGGTTGACTTGGCGCATGCTCACACCATGTTATGACTATCCCAAGTCAGCATAGCCTTTATGATCCTTTAGTTTTTGACTTGTAATATCACTTTATGCTTTAATTAATGATGTTTTGTCGCTTTGCATGATTATGGCCATTATTGCTCTCTTAGTTGGTCGCTCCCAGTCTTTTGCTTGCCTCCATACCAAGTGTGAGTTCCACTCATGCATCCAACTCCAAATAAAACCAAGTTATTCCAAAGAGTCCACCATACCTACCTATTAGCATTTGCTATTCCAAGTATATTCATGTTTTTATCTACCTTCTGAATTAAACATGTTATGAGAAAACTAGTGATTAAAGCTCTCACGAACATGATGGCACACTTTACTTTTCTTGCCCTTAATAAACTTGAACCATTGTGTCGTCTATGTTGTATATGCTTGAACTTATTTTTTGGGGATTAGAAGAACCATGCTGTCATGGGGAACGCTTTCAACATTGCACAAGTACTTTGTACCTAGTTTATATGATGTTGTTTTGTCTATGGATGTCATCGGTGTGAAATGAAAGGGGAGCTTTCAACGCTTGGGCCGCTGGTCTAATCCATGCTGACATGGTGGAATCCTGCAGCGTAACCATAATGAGTTGTATGTGAAGCATTCTTCTTATAAAAAAAGAGTCCTATATTGAGAAAAAAGAGAAAAGGAAAGAAAAAAAAGAGATTATGAAAAGAGGAAAGAGAGAAAAAAGCACCATATTCCCATGGTAAATAAGAAGATTACTGAGATGCTCGTTGTCTGCTTCCTTGTCATTTTGATATGGGGATTCGTCCGTATCATCGGGCAAGGGGTACCCTGTTGGTGGTTCTCTATGATATACTTATGATGTACTTATGATGACAAGAACATACCGGTGACTAAACTTGAGTAGCATGAGCAGCAGCCCTCGTATTCAAGGGACATGAGATTTCCAACTTATACTTCGTCAAGCATATACTCCATAGTTTGTTCACTTTAACCTTAATCACTTCAAGATGCTTATGATAGGGGCAATGAGAGCTAAAAGTTATTAAGTACCATAATTTTTGGAAGCTCTTTATGAAACTTGAATCTCTGCTTCCTTCTATGAAGGCCTTTCTTCCACTTATATATTCAGTCTTCACCTTCTACGTTTATGCATCTACTTTGAGAGCATATTGGCCATTCTTAGTTCTATGTGCATTGTCCCAAGACTTGTTGATTGATGCATACCTTGATATTGCTTTTTTAAAATATTTGTATCTAGTCACTCTTATAAACTTTGAAGGTGTCCTATGAATTTATATTTGCTACTCTATGAGGGACAAGATGAATACTACTATGCTATGTTTTCTTTATGTGAAACAAACAAACGTCTTGCAAAGCATTGTTATTCATGAATCTTTTGTTTGTGCCTTTTAATATTGCAACATAGTTTCTTTGTCTTATTGCTAGAACTTTGTCTTTCATGTTATGATTGAAGTACTATGATCCCAGCTTTGAATGTTTTACAAATACTTTGATCAAGTTTATGATGGTCCATGTCACCTCAAAAATTATTCTTTCTTTTTATCACTTACCTACTCGAGGACGAGCAGGAGTTAAGCTTGGGGATGTTGATACGTTGCTAACGTATCTATAATTTTTGATGTTCCATGCTTGGTTTTTATCTACTTTCTTAAGTTTTGTTCCAACTTTGGAGTACTTATATGCATTTTTGGAACTAGCCTATTAACAAGATGCCACAGTGCCAATTGCCTGTTTTCTGCTGTTTTTAGTTCCAGAAAGTCAGAAAAGTCGATATTTTACCGGAAGACTCACGGACCCAGAAGACGAGACGGAGAGGGGCTACAGGGCGGCCACACCATGTGGTGGCGCGGCCTAGACCTAGCCACGCCACCAGGTGGTGTGGCCCCCCTGGCCGCCCACCGATGTTGCCTCTTCGCCTATAAGATGCCTCCCGATGCAAAAACCCTAAATCATCAAGGCTCCAGCCACGAAAAGTTCCACAGCACCGCCGCCACCGAAGGGGAGATTCGGGGGATAGAAAGTCTCTGTTCCGGCACCCTACCGGGACGGGGAAGTGCCCCCGAAGCCATCTCCATCGATCTCCACCACCATCTCCATCACCATTGCTGATTACCATGATGATGAGGGAGTAGTTCTTCCTCGAGGCTAAGGGTTCTACCGGTAGCTATGTGTTCATCTCTCTCTCTACGCATGATCTTATTGAGATCATGAGCTTGTAATCTATGGATCTACCTTGCTACTCCAGTGCTTTAATAGATCTCTGCTCTATCCATGTGTGTGAAGTTGACAGTGTGCACACCATGGTGGTACTTAGGCTAGATATTACAAATACTTGTTATGAGTTATATTTGGAGTTGGATGTCTTTATGAAATTGTGGTGTTTGTTTGAACTATCTAGTGATCAAGGTGACAGTGTGGGGTTATCTAGATGGGAAAGATGAACTTTGCGGTGTGCTGTTATAGCCCTACTGTGGATTAGAGTGTCTAACCGGAGAGTAGTTAAGATTAGTATCATAAAGAGAAGATATTTATATGAGATTGTTCACTAGCGAAAGTATGATCCCTAGCCCTTGTTTCTAAGCACTGAAAGACCGTTTGCAACTAGATCTCTTACATGTTTGCTTGCTTCCATCTTTATTTCAGTTTGCCTTTAGTCTCTTCCACGCCAGCAAGTATTTTCCGGCACCGTTACCACTTATAATTGTCCATACTACGTGTATTTTACTATCTCTTCCCCGAACTAGTGCACCTATACACCTGACAAGTGTATTGGGTCTGTTGGGGACACAAGAGTCTTCTTGTATCTTGATTATAGGATTGCTTGAGAGGGAATACCTTTGACCACTTCCTCCCTGAGTTTGATAAACCTTTGGTAATCCACTTAAGGGAAAAATTGCTGCTGTTCTACAAACCTCTGCACTTGGAGGCCCGACAACTCTCTACAAGAATAGAAGTGCGTAGACATCAAACAGCTCACCTCAAAGTTCGTTGTCCCCATCTAGATAACCCCTCACTATCACCATGAGCGCTAGATGGTTCCAACAAACACCACAATTTCATAAAGACATCCAACTCCAAATATAACTCATAACAAGTATTTGTAATATCTAGCCTCGCGTATCTGATATATAGGAGGCACATATTATTAGAATGCAGCTCGCATAATCTGTGGCTGCCAGATTTCATCCATACAGGGATTATAGGAGGCGCATCCTAATAATATGTGATTCGCCTATTTTGATACTAGAGGCGCATGCCAAACCAGTGCACCTCGCCTATTTTATAGGAGGCGCATATGGTCTAAATGCACCTCAAATGAGCATGTCTCCTATAGCCTTTTCCCTCATAGTGAGACTTGATACATTGCAAATGTATCTATAATTTTTGATGTTCCATGCTTGGTTTTATCTACTTTCTTGTGTTTTTTCCACACTTCGGAGTACTTTTCATATGATTTCTTGGACTAACCAATTAACAAGAGACGTAGTGCCAGCTGCCTGTTTTCTGCTGTTTTTGGTTCCAGGAAAGTCAGAAAATGAATATTCTCGAAATTGGACGGGACAAAAGCCAAAGTCGCTATTTTACTAGAAGTTATCTGGAGCCAGAATACAAGACGGAGAAGGGCTGGGGCCAGGCCACACCACCTAGCCACGCGGCCAGGCCTGGCCCATGCCAGGGGGTGGTCTGGCCGACCCTAGCACCCCCTAGGCCTCACCTTCCGCCTATATATTGAGCTTGTGACCAAAACCCTAAGTACCCGATCAAAAATCCACGAAAAGTCTGTTGTCGCCGTCAACTCCATCCCTAGACCGGGAGGGATTTGAAGCTCTTCCCGTCACCCTGCCGGAGATGGGAATGCACCCTGGAGGCCTTCTTCATCATCATGCAAGCCTCCGGTGTGATGCGTGAGTAGTTCATATCTGGACTACGGGTCCATGTACTAGCTATATGGCTGGTTCTCCTCCTTTGTGCTATCATGTTTAGATCTTGTGAGCTCCGTTCATGGTCAAGATCATCTATTTGTAATTCTGCATGTTGTCTTTGCGGGGATCCGATGGATATTGAGATGCTATTTCAGATTGATTATTGATTCTATCATGTCTTTGTTATTTGTGATCTTGCATGCTTTCCGTTGTTAGTAGCTATCTTGTCCAAGTAGATGCTAGCAACTCCAAGAGTTAGTATTTATGCTCGATAGTGGGTTCATGCCTCTAGTAATCTGGGGAAGTGACAGAAATCTCTAAGGTACTAGATGTGCTGTTGCTACTAGGGAGAAAACAACGATCCTTTGTTAATAGAACAATTGTATTGTTTACTTTACACGCAGTTCGTAAAGCAATAATCTGTTGCTTGCAACTTAATACTGGAGGGGGTTCGGATGATAACCTGAAGGCGGATTATTAGTCATAGATGCAGTTGGATGGCGGTCTATGTATTCTATTGTAATGCCCAATCAAGTCTCAAAGGAGTCAAGATGATTAGTAAATTCTTGTATGCTTTCTCGATGTTTGTCAATTGCCCCGCTGTAATTTGTTCACCCAGCATGTTATCTATATTAAGGAGAGCCACCTCTAGTGAACTATTGACCCCGGTCCTTTCTTTTAAATACAATCTACAAATTGTTTACTACTTTGTGTTTACTTTCTACAAACTATTACTTCCTTCCATTCGATACGTTTAATCCTTCGTTTTTAGCAAAACCGGTGAGATTGACAACCTCATCACATGTTGGGGACAGTGTTCTGTGGTTGTGTTGTGCAGGTCTCCACATTGCTGCTGGCACCGGTAGTGCGCCCTGCCAACGTTCAGCTAGCTACACCTTTGGGGTGTTTCCTTGCTCCTACTAGATTGATAACCTTGGTTCCAGAACTGAGGGAAACTTACTGCTGTGCTCATCATACCTTCCTCTTGGGGTTCCCCAAGGAGCTCGTTATTACACGAGTCAGCAAGACCTAATACATGTTTGAGAGTTATAACCAAAAACTCGTTTTTTCTCGTTTTAGGGCTATTTTGATGAGCTATTTCCCATACTATTGGGGGTTCCTTGGTGATTTACAATGATTGTAAGAACCGAGATATGTATGAGAGTTATGACCAAAAAAAGTTGTTTTGTGTTCTATGGCCATTTGCATGCTTTATTACCCACAGTTGTAAGTTTCAAGTGGGATGTGCATGGGTTGTTAGATCCGATACATGTTTGAGAGTTATGACCAACAACTTGTCATTTTCATGTTTTATGGCCGTTTTCATGAGTTAGTGACCACATTTTTGAGGTTATAGGGGGATTTACAACGACCCTAAGACCCGATACATATTTGAGAGTTACGACCAAAAACTCGTTGTTTTCACATTTTACGGCCGTTTTCATGAGCTATTGCACACTGTTTTGGTGCTCCATGGGGATTTACAACGACCCGTAAGACCCGATACATCTTTGAGAGTTATGACCAAAAACTTGTCGTTTTCTTGTTTTACGGACATTTTCATGAGCTATTGCACACAGCTTTGGGGCTCCATGGGGATTTGCATGGACCATTAGACCCGATAGAAGTTTGGGAGTTATGACCAAAAACTTGTTCTTTTCGCATTTGATGGCTATTATCACGAGCTATTGCCCATAATTTTGGGGTTCCCTAGTGAATTACAATGACTGTAAGAACCAAGACATGAATGAGAGTTATGACAAAAAAATCATTGTTTTGTGTTTTATGGCCATTTTCATGCTTTATTACCCATAGTTGTGAGTTTCTAGGGGATGTGCATGGCTTGTTAGATCCGATACATGTTCGAGAGTTATGACAAAAAAAACTCGTCGTTTTCGCGTTTTATGGGTATTTTCATGAGTTATTGCCCATTGTTTTGGGGTTCCAAGGGGATTTACAACAACCCTAAGACCCGATACATGTTTGAGAGTTATCACAAAAACTCATTGTTTTCATGTTTTACGGCGATTTTCATGAGCTATTGCACACAGTTTTGGTGCTCCATGGGGATTTACAACGACCCTAAGACCCGATATAAGTTTGAGAGTTATGACCAAAAACTTGTCGTTTTCGCATTTTACGGCCATTTTCATGAGCTATTGCACACTTTTTTGGGGCTCCATGGGGATTTCCATGGACCATTGGAACCGACATATGTTTGAGAGATATGACAAAAAACTCGTTGTATTCACGTTTTACGGCGGTTTCATGAGCTATTGCGCACTGTTTTGCTGCTCCATGGGGATTTACAACGACCCTTAGACCTGATACATGTTTAAGAATTATGACCAAAAACTTGTCGTTTTCGCGTTTTACGGCCATTTTCAGGAGCTATTGCACACTATTTTGGGGCTCCATGGGGATTGCCATGGAACATTAGACCCGATACAAGTTTGAGAGTTATAACCAAAAACTTGTTGTTTTCGTGTTTTATGGCTATTTTCTTGAGCTATTGCCTATAGTTTTGGGGTTCCCTGGTGATTTACAATGACTGTAAGAACCGAAACATGTATGAGAGTTATGACCAAAAATCGTTGTTTTGTGTTTTATAGCCATTCTCATGCTTTATTACCCATAGTTGTGAGTTTCTAGTGGATGTGCATGGCTTGTTAGATTTGATACATGTTTGAGAGTTATGACAAAAGACTCGTCTTTTTTGCATTTTATGGCCATTTTCACGAGTTATTGCCCATAGTTTTGGGGTTCCAGGGGGATTTACAATGCCCCTAAGACCCGACACATGTTTGAGAGATATGACCAAAAACTCGTTGTTTTCATGTTTTACGGCCGTTTTCATGAGCTGTTGCACATTATTTTGGTGCTCCATGGGGATTTACAACGATCCTAAAACCTGATACACGTTTAAGAGTTATGACCGAAAACTTATCTTTTTTGCGTTTTACAGCCATTTTCATGAGCTATTGCACATTGTTTTGGGGATCCATGGGTATTTCCATGGACTGTTAGACCCGACACAAGTTTGAGAGTTATGACCAAAAACTTGTTGTTTTCGCGTTTTATTGCTTCTTTCATGAGCTATTGCCTATAGTTTTGGGGAACCCTGGTGATTTACAATGATTGTAAGAATCGAGACATGTATGAAAGTTTTGACCAAAAATCGGTGTTCTATGTTTTATAGCCATTTTCATGCTTTATTACCCATAGTTTTGAGTTTCTAGGGGTTGTGCATGGCTTGTTAGATCTGATACATGTTTGAGAGTTATGACAAAGAAAACTTGTCTTTTTTGCATTTTATGGCTGTTTTCACGAGTTATTACCCATAGTTTTGGGGGTCTAGGGGGATTTACAATGACCCTAAGACCCGATACATGTTTGATAATTATGACCAAAAACTCATTTTTTTCACATTTTACGGCCATTTTCATGAGCAATTGCATAGTGATTTGGTGCTCCATTGGGATTTACAATGACCCTAAGACCCGATACAGGTTTGAGAGTTATGACCAAAATCTTGTCGTTTTCGCATTTTACGGCCATTTATATGAGCTATTGCACACTGTTTTGGGGCTCCATGGGGTTTTGCATGGATCGTTAGACCCGATACAACTTTCAGAGTTATGACCAAAAACTAGTTCTTTTCGCGTTTGATGGCTATTTTCATGAGCTATTGCCCACATTTTTTGGGTTCCCCGGTGATTTACAACGAATATAAGAACCAAGACAAGTACAAGAGTTATGACCAAAAAACTCATTGTTTTCATGTTTTATGGCCGTTTTCATGCTTTATTGCCCACAGTTGTGAGTTTCCAAGGAGATGTGCATGGATTGTTAGATCTAATACATGTTCGAGAGTTATGACCATAATCTCGCTGTTTTCACGTTTTATGACCGTTTTCATGAGTTATTGCCCATAGTTTTGGGTTCGATGGGGATTTACAACGACCCTAAGACCAGATACATGTTTGAGAGTTATGACCAAAAACTCAATATTTTCATGTTTTATAGCCGTTTTCATGAGCTATTGCACACTGTTTTGGTGCTCCATGGGGATTTACAACGACCCTAAGACCCTATACATGTTTGAGAGTTATGACCACAAACTCATTGTTTTCGTGTTGGATGGCTATTTTCATGAGCTATTGCCCATTTTTTGGGTTCCCTGGGGATTTGCATGGATCATTAGACCCGATACAACTTTGAGAGTTATGACCAAAAACTTGTTGTTTTTGTGCTTGATGGCTATTTTCATGAGCTATTGCCCACATATTTTGGGTTCCCTGGCGATTTACAATGACTATAAGAACCAAGATGGGTACGAGAGTTATGAGCGAAAACTCGTCGTTTTCGTGTTTTATGGCCGTTTTCTTGCTTTATTACCCACAGTTGTGAGTTTCCAGGGGGATGTGCATGGTTTGTTAGATCCGATACATGTTCAAGAGTTATGAACAAAATCTCGTCATTTTCGCGTTTTATGGCCATTTTGATGAGTTATTTCCCATAGTTTTGGGGTTCTAGGGGGATTTACAATGAGCCTAAGACCTGATACTTTGCAAATGTATCTATAATTTTTGATGTTCCATGCTTAGTTTTATCCACTTTCTTGTATTTTGTTCAAACTTTGGAGTACTTTTCATATGATTTCTTGGACTAACCTATTAACAAGAGCCACAGTGCCAGCTTCATGTTTTCTGCTGTTTTTGGTTCCAGGAAAGTCAGAAAATGAATATTCTCGGAATTGGACGAGACAAAAGCCAAAGTGCCAATTTTTCCGGAAGGGATCAAGTGCCAGAATACGAGACGGAGAAGGGCTGGGCCCGGCCACACCAACTGGCCGCGCGGCCAGGCCTGGCCCATGCCAGGGGGTGGTCTGGCCGACCCTAGCACCCCCTCGGCCTCTCCTTCCGCCTATATATTACCCTTGGGACCAAACCCTAAGTACCCGATCCAAAATCCACAAAAGAGTCTGTTGCCGCCGTCGTCTCTGTCCCTAGACCGTGAGGGATCTGAAGCTCTTCTCGGCACCCTGCCGGAGATGGGAATTCACCCTGGAGGCCTTCTTCATCATCATGCAAGCCTCCGGTGTGATGCGTGAGTAGTTCATATCTGGACTACGGGTCCATGTACTAGCTAGATGGCTGGTTCTCCTCCTTTGTGCTATCATGTTTAGATCTTGTGAGCTCCGTTCATGATCAAGATCATCTATATGTAATTCTGCATGTTGTGTTTGCGGGGATCCGATGGATATTGAGATGCTATTTCAGATTGATTATTGATTCTATCATGTCTTTGTTATTTTTGATCTTGCATGCTTTCCGTTGTTAATAGCTATCTTGGCCAAGTAGATGCTAGCAAATCCAAGAGTTAGTATTTATGCTCGATAGTGGGTTCATGCCTCTAGTAATCTGGGAAGTGACAGAAATCTCTAAGGTACTAGATGTGTTGTTGCTACTAGGGAGAAAACAACGATCCTTTGTTAATAGAACAATTGTATTGTTTACTTTACACGCAGTTCGTAAAGCAATAATCTGTTGCTTGCAACTTAATACTGGAGGGGGTTCGAATGATAACCTGAAGGTGGATTATTAGTCATAGATGCAGTTGGATGGTGGTCTATGTATTCTGTTGTAATGCCCAATCAAGTCTCAAAGCAGTCAAGATGATTAGTATATGCATATATTGCTTTCTCGGTGTTTGTCAATTGCCCCGCTGTAATTTGTTCACCCAGCATGTTATCTATCTAAGGAGAGCCACCTCTAGTGAACTATGGATCCCGGTCCTTTTACTTTACATACAATCTACAATCTTTTACTTCTTTGTGTTTACTTTCTGCAAACTTTTACTTCTTTGCCTTCGATACGTTTAATCCTTTGTTTTCTGCAAAACACGGTGAGATTGACAACCTCATTGCAAGTTGGGGACAAAGTTCTGTGGTTGTGTTGTGCAGGTCTCCACGTTGCTACTAGCACCGGCAGTGCGCCCTACCAAAGCTCAGTTAGTAACACCTTTGGGGAGTTTCCTTGCTCCTACTGGTTCGATTAAACCTTGGTTTCATAATTGAGGGAAAACTTTCTGCTGTGCTCATCATACCTTCCTCTTGGGGTTCCCAACGAGCTGTACATCGATCGTCGAGTGCATCAAGATCTTTCCTGGCGCCGTTGCCGGGGAGTCAAGGACATCTTCACAAGGGGAGTACCTCATAACCAATCTCTTTACTTTATTGTTTTTGTTTTGCTGAGTTTTCTTTTTTGCTTTGTTTGCTTGTTTTGATCTTCAAAAACACAAAAAAATAGTTTTACTTGTTTGCTTTCTTTATCAAAAACACACAAAAATTAAGTCTCCCTTAGTTGTCACTTCTCCCTTAGCTCACGATGTTGATCCCTACATTCACCCTGAAAGACCTTCTAATTGGTAGTGGTTCTATAATTGGGAAAGGTAACATTGAAGAATTCTTTAATCATGTTAGTAAGCATGAGGACACTGAGGATAGGTCCCTCGTAGAACTTGCTCCAAACTATGAGATTGCTGCAGCTTCTTTAGTTCACATGTTAGAAGCTAGGTTTGTTAACCTCAACCCCTTAATGCAAGTAATGTTTCTTAAGCTTAAAGAAATTGACGATCCTGAAAAGAGGGATTTTATTCTAGAAACTTTGTTTAAGGAGTTTTATGATGTTACCAAAGAAGCTAGAAAAGTTTTTGAACGTTTCAATATGCTAGGCTCATGTGTATATGTTGTTGGTACACGAGAAAAGATGAACAAAACCGAACCTAATGGGGAGGAACCTAAGATACAAATACCCTTTAAACTAGTAGCAATACATGATGCCATAGAAAAGAATCTTGATTGGATTGTTCTTGCAAACCCTTTTGATGCGAATAGTAAACCCAAGAGCATTGAGAGAGGATCCTCTCGAACTTATTTGGATGATATACCTTGCCTTGTTGAAAATATTTTTGGTATTGATCTTAATGCTTCTTCATTTGAGAACACTTGATTCTTTCTTTGGTTCTTATGCCTAACCTAAAGGCGTTAATGAAAAGTACTTGTTGGGAGATAACCCAAGAGTTTTATATGAGTCTTGGAAGTTATTACCTCTGTAATAACCTCTCCTTATCCTTTTTATTTGCTTTTTGTGCCAAGAGTACCCTCTAATGAGAGTGATGTAATGATTGGGAAAGTTGCTGTCCCGAAACAGATTTCTGTGCTTCACCGTAAAAATTCCTGAGAGAGCTCTGTACGTAGTATTGAGCTGTAATTGTTTGTGCTTCTGCCCCAGGTTGTTATCTAACTTTCGTTAGTTCAACACTTTTTGATTTGAGCAACAGAAGGTCTTCGAAAAAAATCGTCTTTACCTGCTGGTCTGTTTCGACAGATTTCTGCCATTTTCTATATTTGCTTCTTGTTAGTTCCTTCTTGAGTTCCTTTGCGGAATTGAGCTTTTTGAGGGAAGTGCTACAGTATCTAGTGTTCTAATGGAAGTTTATTTGGTGTTAAAACTGAACCTTGAGACTTATTTATCTTAAGTGCACTAATGTTGCTAATGAGATTGTGTGAAGTTTTGTATGAAGGACAAAATTTCAGGTGTATGGAAGGAATGAGTAATGAGATGCAGGATGGACTAACACCCAAGCTAGGGATGCCACGCATGTCACCCCAAGAAATATCCAAGAAGTACAAGCGTCAAAGGTTAGGGATGCCCAAGGCATCCCCTTCTTCATCAATAATAATCCAGGTTTCTTCCAAACGCTTTATTTTTATTGTTTCATGCACAGTTGTGTTTTTCTCGGAGCGTCTTCTTTTTCATTTTCATTCCGGTTTTCATTTGCTTTTGTTTTCTTAGTTTTCTGAATAAATTGGTTGGACCCCCTCTTTCATACTTTGGTTTGCAAATAGTTTGGTTTGGTTTGGAAAAGAGTAGGAAAGTTCATGCTTATGTGGTAAAAAGAGCTCATTTTTTACTGTGGCCATGCTTTGTCATGCCATGCTTGATATTTCTTGACTTTATGTTTAGTATTCTTTGCTGTAGCATGAATTTTTATAAACAATTGAGATTGCTTAATGTGCCTGGGATGAATCATGCGTTGTTTTAGCATATTAAAGCATAGTATAGTGGTATTCTCCTTTGATGCTTTATTTGGGTTGACTTGGCACATGCTCATACCATGTTATGACTATCCAAAGTCACCATAGCCTTTATGATCCTTTATTTTTCAACTTGTAGTATCACTTTATGCTTTGATCAATGATGTTTTGTCGCTCTGCATGATTATGGCCATTATTGCTCTCTTTGTTTGTCGCTCCCAGTCTTTTGCTAGCCTCCACAACAATGTATGAGTTGCACTCATGCATCCAAATCCCTAAACCAAGTTTTTACAAAGAGTCCACCATACCTACCTACTAGATTATGCTATTCCAAGTATATTCATGCTTTTGTTTACCTTCGTCTTGTTATGAGAAAACTAGTGACTAAAGCTCTCATGAACTTGATGGCACACTTTACTTTATTGCCTCTAATAAACTTGAACCGTTGGGTCCTTCTTTGTTGCGTATATTCTTGCGCTTTATAAGTTGAAATTAGCAGAACCATGTTTCATCGGGAACGCTTTCAACATTGCACTTGTACTTTGTACCCCATTCATATTATGATCTTTTCCTTACGGATCCCGGCGGTGTGAAATAAAAGTGGAACTTGTAAGATCATGGAGTTTGTATGTGTGTTAGTGAAATGCCTAGGCCGCTAGCCTAAGCATTGCTTAATCATGGTGGAAACTTGCAGCATCACCATAATGAGCACTCTATGAAGCATCCTCAATAAAAACCTATGCAAATAGCAAATAAAAATATCGCTGAGATGCTCATTGTCTGCTTGCCTTGTCATTTGATTATGGGAAAGCTCCCGTATCATGTGCAAGGGGTACCCCATTGGCGGTTCTTAATGATACACATATACTTACAATGACAAGAGCTTACTCGTGACTAAAGTTGAGTAGCATGACGATCGGTCTTCGTAAGTAAGGCGCATGAGATTTCGGTTTATCACTTGTCAAGCATATGCTCTTAGTTGTGTCACTTTAACCTTAATCACCTTAAAGATGCTTATTATAGGGGCAATGAGAGCTGAAAGCTATAAGTACCATAATTTTTGGAAGCTCTTTATGAGACTTGAATCCCTACTTCCTTTTTACAAAAGGCCTTTCTTCCACCATTATATTGAGTCTCCACCTTCTATCTTTATGCACTAATTGGAGAGAATAGTGGCCATTCTTAGTTATATGTTCATTGTCCCAAGACTAGTTGATTGATGCATAACTTGTTATTTCTTGTTTTAAACTATTGTATCTAGTCACTCTTATGAACTTTGAAGGTGTCCTATGCATTTATATTTGCTACTCTATTGAGGGACAAGCTGAATACTTTTATGCTATGTTTTCTTTATGTGAAACAAACAAACGTCTTCCAAAGCATGTTATTCATGAATCTATTGTTTGTACCTTTTCATGTTGCATCATAGTCTCTTTGCTTATTGCTAGAACTTTGTCTTTCATGTTATGATTGTAGTACTATGATCCCAGCTTTGAATGTTTTGCAAATACTTTGATCAAGTCTTTGATGGTGCATGTCACCTCAAAAATTATTTCTTTTTATCACTTACCTACTCGAGGACGAGCAGGAGTTAAGCTTGGGGATGTTGATACATTGCAAATGTATCAATAATTTTGGATGTTCCATGCTTAGTTTTATCAACATTCTTGTGTTTTGTTCCAACTTTGGAGTACTTTTCATACGATTTCTTGGACTAACCTATTAACAAGAGCCATAGTTCCAGCTGCCTATTTTCTGCTGTTTTTGGTTCTAGGAAAGTCAGAAAATGAATATTCTCGGAATTGGACGGGACAAAAGCCAAAGTGCCTATTTTTCCGGAAGGGATCAAGTACCAGAATATGAGACGGAGAGGGGCCAGGGGCCAGCCACACCACCTGGCCGCGCGGCCAGGCGTCGCCCGCGCCAGGGGCTGGTCTAGCCGACCCCAGCACCCCCTCGTCCTCTCCTTCCGCCTACAAGTTGCCCTCGGGACGAAAACCCTAAGCACCCGATCAAAAATCCACGAAAGAGTCTATAGCCGCTGTCGTCTCTGTCCCTAGATCTGGGGGATCTGAAGCTCTCCTCGGCACCCTGCCGGAGATGGGAATTCACCCTGCAGGACTTCTTCATCACCATGCAAGCCTCCGGTGTGATGCATGAGTAGTTCATCCTTGGACTACAGATCCATGTAGTAGCTAGATGGCTGGTTTCTCCTCCTTTGTGCTTTCATGTTTAGATCTTGTGAGCTCCGTTCATGATCAAGATCATCTATTTGTAATTCATACATGTTGTGTTTGCGGGGATCCGATGGATATTGAGATGCTATTTCAGATTGATTATTGATTCTATCATGTCTTTGTTATTTGAGATCTTACATGCTTTCCGTTGTTAGTAGCTATCTTGTCCAAGTAGATGCTAGCAACTCCAAGAGTTAGTATTTATGCTCGATAGTGGGTTCATGCCTCTGGTAATCAGGGGAAGTGACAAAAATCTCTAAGGTACTAGATGTGCTGTTGCTACTAGGGAGAAAACAACGATCCTTTGTTCATAGAACAATTGTATTGTTCACTTTACACGCAGTTTGTAAAGCAATAATCTGTTGCTTGCAACTTAATACTGGAGGGGGTTCGGATGATAACCTGAAGGTGGATTATTAGTCATAGATGCACTTGGATGGCGGTCTATGTATTATGTTGTAATGTCCAATCAAGTCTCAAAGGAGTCAAGATGATTAGTATATGCATATATTGCTTTCTCGGTGTTTGTCAATTGCCCCGCTGTAATTTCTTCACCTAGTATGTTATCTATCTAAGGAGAGCCACCTCTAGTGAACTATGGATCCCGGTCCTTTTACTTTACATACAATCTACAATCTTTTACTTCTTTGTGTTTACTTTCTGCAAACTTTTACTTCTTTCAATTGGATACGTTTAATCCTTTGTTTTCCGCAAAACATGGTGAGATTGACAACCTCATCACAAGTTGGGGACAAAGTTCGGTGGTTGTGTTGTGCAGGTCTCCACGTTGCTACTAGCACCGGTAGTGCGCCCTGCCAAAGCTCAGTTAGTAACACCTTTGGGGTGTTTCTTTGCTCCTACTGGTTCGATTAAACCTTGGTTTCATAATTGAGGGAAAACTTTCAGCTGTCCTCATCATACCTTCCTCTGGGGGTTCCCAACGAGCTCTACGTCGGTCGAGTGCATCAAGACCCGATAAATGTTTGATAGTTATGACCAAAAACTTGTTGTTTTCACGTTTTGTGGCCGTTTTCATGAGCAATTGCACACTGATTTGGTGCTCCTATGGGATTTACGATGACCCTCAAACCCGATACAGGTTTGAGAGTTATGACCCAAAACTCGTTGTTAGTAGCAATCTTGGCCAAGTAGATGCTAGCAACTCCAAGAGTTAGTATTTATGCTCGATAGTGGGTTCATGCCTCTGGTAATCTGGGGAAGTGACAGAAATCTCTAAGGTACGATATGTGCTATTGCTACTAGGGAGAAAACAACAATCCTTTGTTCATAGAACAATCGTATTGTTTACATTACACGCAATTCGTAAAGAAATAATCTGTTGCTTGCAACTTAATACTGGAGGGGGTTTGGATGATAACCTGAAGGTGGATTATTAGTCATAGATGAAGTTGGATGGCGGTCTATGTATAATGTTGTAATGCCCAATCAAGTCTCAAAGGAGTCAAGATGATTAGTATATGCTTGTATGCTTTCTCGATGTTTGTCAATTGCCCCGCTGTAATTTGTTCACCCAGCATGTTATCTATATTAAGGAGAGCCACCTCTAGTGAACTATTGACCCCGGTCCTTTCTTTTAAATACAATCTACAAATTGTTTACTACTTTGTGTTTACTTTCTACAAACTATTACTTCCTTCCATTCGATACGTTTAATCCTTCGTTTTTAGCAAAACCGGTGAGATTGACAACCTCATCACATGTTGGGGACAGTGTTCTGTGGTTGTGTTGTGCAGGTCTCCACATTGCTGCTGGCACCGGTAGTGCGCCCTGCCAACGTTCAGCTAGCTACACCTTTGGGGTGTTTCCTTGCTCCTACTAGATTGATAACCTTGGTTCCAGAACTGAGGGAAACTTACTGCTGTGCTCATCATACCTTCCTCTTGGGGTTCCCCAAGGAGCTCGTTATTACACGAGTCAGCAAGACCTAATACATGTTTGAGAGTTATAACCAAAAACTCGTTTTTTTCGCGTTTTAGGGCTATTTTCATGAGCTATTTCCCATACTATTGGGGTTCCTTGGTGATTTACAATGACTGTAAGAACTGAGACATGTATGAGAGTTATGACCAAAAAAAGTTGTTTTGTGTTTTATGGCCATTTGCATGCTTTATTACCCACAGTTGTGAGTTTCTAGTGGGATGTGCATGGGTTGTTAGATCTGATACATGTTCGAGAGTTATGACCAAAAACTTGTCGCTTTCATGTTTTATGGCCGTTTTCATGAGTTGGTGACGACATTTTTTGGGTTCCAAGGGGATTTACAATGGCCCTAAGACCCGAGACATGTTTGAGAGATATGACGAAAAACTCGTTGTTTTCACATTTTACGGCCGTTTTCATGAGCTATTGCACACTGTTTTGGTGCTCCATGGGGATTTACAACGACCCTAAAACCCGATACACGTTTAAGAGTTATGACCAAAAACTTTTCTTTTTCGCGTTTTGCAGCCATTTTCATGAGCTATTGCACATTGTTTTGGGGATCCATGTGTATTTCCATGGACCCTTAGACCCGACACAAGTTTGAGAGTTATGACCAAAAACTTGTTGTTTTCGCGTTTTATGGCTATTTTCATGAGCTATTGCCTATAGTTTTGGGGTTCCCTGGTGATTTACAATGATTGTAAGAACCGAGACATGTATGAAAGTTTTGACCAAAAAATCGTTGTTCTGTGTTTTATAGCCATTTTCATGCTTTATTACCCATAGTTGTGAGTTTCTAGGGGCTGTGCATGGCTTGTTAGATCCGATACATGTTTGAGAGTTATGACAAAGAAAACTTGTCTTTTTTGCGTTTTATGGCCGTTTTCAGGAGTTATTACCCATAGTTTTGGGGTTCCAGGGGGATTTACAATGACCCTAAGACCAGATACATGTTTAATAATTATGACCAAAAACTCATTGTTTTCAAGTTTTATGGCTGTTTTCATGAGCTATTGCACACTGTTTTGGTGCTCCATGGGGATTTACAACGACCCTAAGACCCGATACATGTTTGAGAATTATGACCACAAACTCATTGTTTTCGCGTTGGATGCCTATTTTCATCAGCTATTGCCCACATTTTTTGGGTTCCCTGGGGATTTGCATGGATCGTTAGACCTGATACAAGTTTGAGAGTTATGACCAAAAACTTGTTGTTTTCGTGCTTGATGGCTATTTTCATAAGCTATTGCCCACATATTTTGGGTTACCTGGCGATTTACAATGACTATAAGAACCAAGATGGGTACAAGAGTTATGACCGAAAACTCGTCGTTTTCGTGTTTTATGGCTGTTTTCTTGCTTTATTACCCACAGTTGTGAGTTTCCAGGGGATGTGCATGGCTTGTTAGATCCGATACATGTTCGAGAGTTATGACCAAAATCTCGTCATTTTCCGTTTTGATGAGTTATTTCCCATAGTTTTGGGGTTATAGGGGGATTTAAAATGACCATAAGACCTGATACATGTTTGATAGTTATGACCAAAAACTTGTTGTTTTCACGTTTTACGGTCGTTTTTGTGAGTAATTGCACAGTGATTTGGTGCTGCTATGGGATTTACAATGACCCTAAAACCTGATACAAGTTTGAGAGTTATGACCAAAAACTTGTCGTTTTCACATTTTATGGCCATTTTCATGAGCTATTGCACACTGTTTTGGGGCTCCATGGGGATTTGCATGGATTGTTAGACCTGATAAAACTTTGAGAGTTATGACCAAAAACTAGTTCTTTTCGCGTTTGATGGCTATTTTCTTGAGCTATTGCCTAGATTTTATGGGTTCCCTGGTGATTTACAACGACTATAAGTACCAAGACAAGTACGAGAGTTATGACCAAAAAACTCAATGTTTTCGTTTTTTATGGCCGTTTTCATGCTTTATTGCCCACAGTTGTGAGTTTCTAAGGGGATGTGCATGGATTGTTAGATCTAATACATGTTCGAGAGTTATGACCATAATCTCGTCGTTTTCGCGTTTTATGACCGTTTTCATGAGTTATTGCCCATAGTTTTGGGTTCGAGGGGGATTTACAACGACCCTAAGACCAGATACATGTTTGAGAGTTATGACCAAAAACTCATTGTTTTCAAGTTTTATGGCCGTTTTCATGAGCTATTGCACACTGTTTTGGTGCTCCATGGGGATTTACAACGACCCTATGACCCGATACATGTTTGAGAGTTATGACCAGAAACTCATTGTTTTCGCGTTGGATGGCTATTTTCATGAGCTATTGGCCACATTTTTGGGGTTCCCTAGGGATTTGCATGGATCGTTAGACCCGATATAAGTTTGAGAGTTATGACCAAAAACTTGTTGTTTTCCATTTTGATGAGTTATTTCCCATAGTTTTGGGGTTATAGGGGGATTTACAATGAACCTAAGGCCCGATACATGTTTGATAGTTATGACCAAAAACTTGTTGTTTTCACGTTTTACGGTCGTTTTCGTGAGCAATTACACAGTGATTTCGTGCTCCTATGGGATTTACAATGACCCTAAATCCCGATACAGGTTTGAGAGTTATGACCAAAAACTTGCCGTTTCGCGTTTTACGACCATTTTCATGAGCTATTGCACACTGTTTTGGGGCTCAATGGAGATTTGCATGGATCGTTACACCCTATACAACTTTGAGAGTTATGACCAAAAACTAGTTCCTTTGGCGTTTGATGGCTATTTTCATGAGCTATTGCCCAGATTTTTTGGGTTCCCTGCCGATTTACAACGACTATAAGAACCAAGATAAGTACGAGAGTTACGACCAAAAACTCGTTGTTTTCGTGTTTTATGGTCGTTTTCATGCTTCATTACCCACAGTTGTGAGTTTCTAAGGGGATGTGCATGGATTGTTAGATCTGATACATGTTCGAGAGTTATTACCAAAATCTCGTCATTTTCGCGTTTTATGGTCGTTTTCATAAGTTTTTGCCCACTGTTTTCGGGTTCCATGGGGATTTACAACGACCCTAAGACCCGATACAGGTTTGAGAGTTATGAGCAAAAACTTGTCGTTTTCGCGTTTTACGGCCATTTTCATGAGCTACTTCACACTGTTTTGGGGCCCGATCCAAGTTTGTATGGGGATTTGTATGGATCGTTAGACCCGATACAAGTTTGAGAGTTATGACCAAAAACATGATGTTTTCGCGTTTGATTGCTATTTTCATGAGCTGTTGCCCACATGTTTTGGGTTCCCTGGCGATTTACAATGACTATAAGAACCAAGACAGGTACGATAGTTATGACCAAAAACTCATCGTTTTCATGTTTTATGGCCGTTTTCTTGCTTTATTACCCACAGTTGTGAGTTTCCAGGGGGATGTGCATGGCTTGTTAGATCCAATACATGTTCGAGAGTTATGACCAAACTCTTGTCATTTTCGCATTTTACTGCCGTTTTGATGAGTTATTTCCCATAGTTTTGGGGTTCCAGGGGGATTTACAATGACCCTAGGACCCGATACATGTTTGATAGTTATGACCAAAAACTTGTTGTTTTCACGTTTTGCGGCCGTTTTCATGAGCAATTGCATTTGGTGGTCCATTGGGATTTACGATGACCCTAAAACCCGATACAGGTTTGAGAGTTATCACCAAAAACTTGTCGTTTCGCGTTTTACGGCTATTTTCATGAGCTATTACACACTATTTTGGGGCTCCATGGGGATTTGCATGGATCGTTAGACCCGATACAAGTTTGAGAGTTATGACCAAAAACTTGTTTGTTTTCGCGTTTGATGGCTATTTTGTTCTGTGTTTTATAGCCATTTTCATGCTTTATTACCCATAGTTGTGAGTTTCTAGGTGATGTGCATGGCTTGTTAGATCCGATACATTTTCGAGAGTTATGACAAAAAACTCATCGTTTTCGCGTTTTATGGCCGTTTTCACGAGTTATTGCCTACAGTTTTGGGGTTTCAGGGGGATTTAAAACGACCCTAAGACCCGATACATGTTGGAGAGTTATGACCAAAAATTTGTTGTTTTCACGTTTTACTAACGTTTTCATGAGCTATTGCACATTGATTTTGGGTTCTAGGGGGATTTACAACGACCCTAAGATCCGATACATGTTTGAGAGTTATGGCCAAAAACTCGTTGTTTTCATGTTTTACGGCCGTTTTCTTGAGCTATTGCACACTGTTTTGGGGCTCCATGGGGATTTCCATGGACCGTTAGACCCGATACAAGTTTGAGAGTTATGGCCAAAACTTGTTGTTTTCGCATTTTGTGGATATTTTCATGAGCTATTGCCCATAGTTTTGGGTTCGGTGATTTACACTAACTATAAGAACCAAGGCATGTATGAGAGTTATGACCAAAAAATCGTTTTTTTGTGTTTTATGGCCATTTTCATGCTTTATTACCCATAGTTGTGAGTTTCTAGGGGATGTGCATGGCTTGTTAGATCCGATACATTTTCGAGAGTTATGATAAAAAAACTCGTCGTTTTCGCGTTTTATGGCCATTTTCACTAGTTATTGCCAATAGTTTTGGGGTTCTAGGGGGATTTACAATGACCCTAAGACCCGATACATGTTTGAGAGTTATGACCAAAAACTCGTTGTTTTCCCATTTTACTGACGTTTTCATGAGCTATTGCACATTGATTTGGTGCTCCATGGGGATGTACAATGACCCTAAGACTCGATATATGTTTGAGAGTTATGACCAAAAAACTTGTCGTTTTCTCGTTTTACGGACATTTTCATGAGCTATTGCACACTTTTTTGGGGCTCCATGGGGATTTGCATGGATCGTTAGACCCGATACAAGTTTGAGAGTTATGACCAAAAACTTGTTGTTTTCGCGTTTGATGGCAATGTTCATGAGATATTGCCCACATTTTTTGGATTCCCTGGCGATTTAAAACGACTATAAGAACCAAGACAGGTACGAGAGTTATGACCAAAAACTTGTCGTTTTCACGCTTTACGGCCATTTTCATGAGCTATTGCACACTGTTTTGGGGCTCCATGGTGATTTCCATGGACCGTTAGACCCGATACAAGTTTGAGAGTTATGACCAAAAACTTATTGTTTGCACATTTTATGGTTCTTTTCATGAGCTATTGCCCATAGTTTTGGGGTTGCTTGGTGATTGGAGATGACTATAAGAACCAAGACATGTATGATAGTTATGACACAAAAATCGTTGTTTTGTGTTTTATGGCCATTTTCATGCTCTATTACCCATATTTGTGAGTTTCTAGGGGATGTGCATGGCTTGTTAGATCTGATACATGTTCGAGAGTTATGACAAAAAACTCGTCGTTTTCACGTTTTATGGCCATTTTCACGAGTTATTGCCCATAGTTTTGGCGTTCCAGGGGGATTTACAACGACCCTAAGACCCGATACATGTTTGAGAGTTATGACCAAAAACTTATCGTTTTTGTGCTTTACGTCCATTTTCATAACTAGTGTTTTGGGAAAATGTCCTAGAGGCAATCATGGTTGATGATATTTCCCAAAGTATTCATAAAGTAAAGTTTTCCTTGTATGAACATCAGAATTGTATCACTGAATACATGATTCAGTTGTGGAAATATATATTCATGATTGTTCATACTAGATTGTCCTTGGTCGTTGAGGTTGTGTTGGACACACAACTTAGACCAATGTGCAAGTCAGCTCATGACACGGTTCCACTTGTCATGGGCATGGTGATGCTATTCCGACTTACACTGATTCAGCTAAAGAGTTTAGCCAGTCGACCTGACCCACAATTGAGATGCAACGAGCATGTTGTCATTTGTAGTCTCAAGCAATGGAATCCTTTAACCTGAGGTGATTGAATGATCCGAGTTGTGGATCGCCAACTTAGGTTCTATCAAACGTTGTTCCATAAATGGGTAGTTATAAAGATTGAATTCGGGATAGTTGTGAAGCAAGCTGCGTGACGTGGATTACCAAGATGGGATTTGCCCCTCCATAATGGAGAGATATTCTCTAGGCCCTCTCGTGTGATAAGATTCGGAAGCATGGCCATGCGCTACTCAGTAAAGTGTTAACTGAGGAGTCGGACTAAGAGTTAGTCCAGTGAATTACATATCATGGTACGAGAAGAGAGTTAAGCTATTAAAAAGATGGCAGCTACTCGCCTATAGCTTAACAGATATATCGTGTGGCAAAGCGACTTGCACGAAAGTCACATTGAAGGTTCGACTTCTGACTTTACGGCACTTGGGAGTTGGCACATCTTGCTAGAGGCCGCTACCATATATTACCTTGAGACCGAGTGTTCATGGGAGTGAGTTGGACTCCAAGCCATGACGGGATACTTGGAGGAGTAGCTCATGTCGTGTGCAGGTGTACGTGAACCTATAGGGTCACACACTTAAGGGTAAGGAGCCCATGTGGATTAGATCCACGTGGAGATTGGAGTACAGCCTAGATGGGCCTCAAGCATTGAGCCCAACTAGGAGTTTATATAAGTTGGGTGACAAGGGATAGTTCCTAACCTAGCCGTCACTTTCTCCCCTTCCGTTTCGGGCTATACAGGATCTAGCAATCCTCTGTTCGAAGCTCCTTCCTGTATGTGTGGATACCGGTAGAGGCGTTGCATGTGCGACGCTAGAGACGGGGAAGCTCGTGGGGATCTGGCGAAGGAGTTCGTCGGATCCGAAGAAGCTGTCCGTGAGATTCGGAGGGCTGTCCGTGGGATCGTTTGGCATTACTTCGATGTGCTACATCAACTTCCGCATCTGCGTGTCTAGCGGTAATCTCGTGGCCTATAACCTGAGCTGGATCTTGGGAGTACCGCGTTAGGGAAAAAGTTTTGTTTATCTCTGCGTGGCCCAACAGTGGTATCAGAGCGAAACCTTTTGGTTTTAGGCTCTAGATCTGTGCGTATGTGATATGCACGAGGTGGTGGATAGGATCCACTTCGGGTTCCGGTGGTCGATCTATGAGGTAGACCGGTTTTGGGCAAGATTGATTGCATCAATCGCACTCGGGGGTGCATGGAAGATCAGGTGCGGAAGATCAAAGAGATTGGTCAGATCTGCACAGGGATCAGATTTGGGTAAAAGTGTTTTATCCAATGAAGGAATCCATGGTTCGGAATGCAGCTTGGATCTGCGATTTCGGAAAAATCCGACTTCGCCCTGTCGTAGCATATTAGATGTCGTTGCGAGTTTCACAGCGCCGGTAGATATTGTATCTATGCATAACTTGTTTTTGCAGGAAGCTGTGAATGGTATGGCTTATGTGCATGTGATGTGTGTAATCCATACGTGATCTGTGTATCACGGGTTTGTCACCCGGCTGGAGCCAAAGTGTTGTCACTATTATTATATAATGACCTGCATGTCGGCATGAGATGCCATCTTCTTGTATATTGCTTAGTGCTAGTGTAGCATGTTTGGAGGGCTTGAAGGACACGATAGCCAAAGGCGTGACGAACAGGTTCATGGAGATGGAGATCACCATGAAGGGAGCCATACCATTTCACATCATAATTGGATTATTTTGTGTTATTGTTATGTCTCTAGTTTTACCTCTATGAGATAGTGGTTAAACTTTAATCCCTCAAAGAAGGTCTAGTTGGTCCCCCGCCGGTGCTGCACCATCACAAGTCGAACATTCTTGGTAGTGGGCTCATAAAATTTAGGTGCTACCATTTATTTTGGACTAGGTGGGTTCGAGTCGGACTCTTACAGCGGGAAGCACTAGGTAAGCTAGACCGGTCTATAACAACAGTTGTGGGTCTCAGGGATAAAGGGGTCGGGATCCGAGGCATGTGATGCCACCCGACCAACAGGAGTCGCATGAGATGCGATTAGCAAGGAGTTGCCTACCTAGATCACTTGACGGCTAGCGGTGACGCTAAAGATCAATAGCTGGCTTGCTTATTTAGGGTCTTGAATCACTAAGTAACCATCGGAGGGATGTTGGTTCTTGTGGGAGCATAAGTATTAAAATGTTTAATATGCCTGCTCTTTTATGAATACTTGTATTAAGTGTTTTGCATATTTCTGTTGTAGATAATGCACCTAATAGTAGTCTCCCTCAGTTATCCAGTTTTGCTTTGAGAACCATTCTAGAGAAATATAAACTTAATGGGACAAACTTCACCAACTGGTATCGTAATCTAAGAATTGTTCTCAAACAAGAAAAGAGGGACCATGTTCTAGACAACCTGCTTCCAGATGTGCCGGATGAGAATGCTAGTGTCACAGCAACCAATGCCTACCGTAGAACATGTGATGAGTCTACATAAATTAGTTGTCTTATGATTGCTCACATGGAACCGGACTTGCAGCAGCAGTTCGAGAATGTTGAGGCCTATGATATGATCAAAAGCCTCAAAAGTATGTTTCAGGCTCAGGAAAAGACCAAGAGGTATCAAATCTCTCAAGCTTTGCTGAGTTGTAAGCTTAAGGATGGTGATCCACTGAGTCCGCATGTGATGAAGATGGTTGGTTACGTGCAGTCTCTGGAAAGGCTTGGCTACCCCATTAGCGAAGAGTTCGCTACAGATATAATTCTGAACTCTCTTCCTAGTGTCTATGGTCAGTTCATATCGAACTACCACATGCATGGTATGGATAAGTGATACATTGCAAATGTATCTATAATTTTTGATGTTCCATGCTTGCTTTTATCTACTTTCTTGTGTTTTGTCCACACTTTGGAGTACTTTTCATATGATTTCTTGGACGAACCTATTAACAAGATGCCACAGTGCCAGTTGCCTGTTTTCTGCTGTTTTTGGTTCCAGGAAAGTCAGAAAATGAATATTCTCAGAATTGGACGGGACAAGCCAAAGTTCCTATTTTTCCGGAATTCATGGAGCCAGAATACGAGACGGAGGAGGGCCAGGGCTTGGCCACACCCCCTAGGCGTGGGCTAGCCCTACCCGCGCCACCAGGTGGTGTTGCCCGCCTGGCACTCACCCGACCTTGCCCTCTGGCCTATAAGAAGCCTCCCGACACCAAAACCCTAGATCGTCAATCAGAAATACATGAAAAGTTCCGCTGCGCCGCCGCCACCAAAAGGGAGATTCGGGGGACAGAAAGTCTCTGTTCCGCCACCCTGCCGAGACGGGGAAGTGCCCCCGGAACCATCTCCATCACCATTGCTGATTACCATGATGAGGAGGGAGTAGTTCTCTCTCGAGGCTAAGAGTTGTACTGGTAGCTATGTGTTGATCTCTCTCTCTATGCATGATCATATTGTGATCATGAGCTTTGTAATCAAGTAGATCTACCTTGCTGCTCAAGTGCTTTATTAGATCTCTTCTCTCCCCATGTGTGTGAAAGTGACAGCGTGCTCACCATGGTGGCACTTAGGCTAGAGATTACAAATACTTGTTATGAGTTATCTTTGGAGTTGGATGTCTTTATGAAATTGTGGTGTTTGTTGGACTCATCTAGTGCTCAAGGTGACTGTGTGGGGTTTTTTATATGGGAAAGGCTTACTTTGAGGAGTGCTGTTATATCCCTACCGTTGATTCGAGTGTCCAACCGGAGAGTAGTTAAGAGTAGTATCATGAAGATGATATATTTATATGAGAGTGTTCACTAGTGAAAGTATGATCCCTGGGCCTTGTTTCTAAGCATTGATACACCGTTTGCTACTAGATCTGTTACATGTTTGCTTGCTTCCATCTTTATTTCAGTTTGCCTTTAGTATTTTCCACGCAATCAAGTTATTTTCTAGCACCGTTACCACTTATAATTATCCATACCACTTGTATTTCACTATCTCTTCGCCGAACTAGTGCACCTATACACCGGACAAGTGTATTGGGTGTGTTCGGGACACAAGAGACTTCTTGTATCTTGATTGCAGGGTTGCTTGAGAGGGATACCTTTGACCACTTCCTCCCTGAGTTCGATAAACCTTGGGTGATCCACTTAAGGGAAAATTTGCTACTGTTCTACAAACCTCTGCACCTGCAGGCGCAACAACTGTCTACAAGAATAGAAGTGTGTAGACATCAAGCTATTTTCTGGGACCGTTGCTAGGGAGGTAAGGTAAAAGGTATTCACACCGGAGGATTAAAGAAGAAGAACCTCCCACGGCAAACGCCTATTTTCTAGCGCCGTTGCCGGGGAGGTAAGTTAAAAGGTACTCACATCCTCCAGTGTGAGTGCTCAAATTTATTTCCTTTAGATTCTGCAATTTTTTATTTTTGTTTCTTGTTTTCACTAGTTAGGCTTAATGGAAAACAAAAAAAATTAGAGAGCTTTATAGTATTTATCTTGAGTTAGGACATGAAGTGTTTGAAGAGAAAATTGAAAAACCTATGGAACTTTATTTCCATGCTAATAGCTATGTTGTTAGTAAGAATTCTTTGGACACCATTATTGCTAATGCTATGGTAAAGTCTAAGCTTGGGGAAGCTAGTTTTTATGAAAATAATCTTTTTTGTTCCCCAGCTTTGGAAGATAGCTATTCTATTGCTTATGATGATACAAAACCTCCAATATATGATGATTACAATCATGAATATGATATTTTCAGTCCACCTAATATTGAGGAGAAAATTAATGATTACAATATGCCTCCTATATTGGATGATTATGGTGATGAGAATAATAATGATAGCTATTTTTTTGAATTTTCTCCCACTACAATTAATGAGAATGACGATGCTTATGTGGAGAGTAGTAATTATTTTATGCATGTGGCTCATGATAATAATGTTTTATGTGATAGTTATATTGTTAATTTTATTTAGGATGCTACTAAAAGTTATTATGAGAGAGGGAAACATGGTTTTATGCATCTCAACAATATTAAGTTTCCCCTCTTTATGTTGAAAATTTTGAAGTTGCACTTATTTTGCTTTACTATGCTTATTGTTTTGTGTTTTCATGACTTGTCTCTTTACAAGATTCCTATGCATAGGAAGTGGGTTAGACATAAATGTTCTTTGAATTTTCTTCTTGATGCTCTCTTTTACTTAAATTCATATTTCTTATATGAGCATCTTCTCAAACTATCAAGCCTAACTTAAAGGTGTTAAAGAAAAGTACTTATTGGGAGATAACCCAAAAGTTTTAGATGAGTCTTTGAAGTTATTACCTCTGTAATAATCGCTCCTTATCCTTCTTATTTGCTTTTTGTGCCAAGAGTAACCTCTAATGAGAGAGAAGTAATGATTGGGAAAGTTGATGTCCCGAAACAGATTTTTCTGCTTCACTGTAAAAATTCGTGAGAGCTCTGTATGTCGGATTGAGCCGTAATGTTTTGGGCTTCTTTCCCAGGTTATTATCTAACTTTATATAGTTCAACACGTTTTTATTTGAGCAACATAAGGTCTTCGAAAAAATTCGTCTTTACCTGCTGGTCTGTTTTGACAGATTTCTGCCATTTTCTGCATTTGCTTCTTGTTGGTCCCTTTTTGAGTTTTTTGGAGAATTGAGCTTTTTGAGGGAAGATCTACAGTAGCTAGTGTTCTAATGGAAGTTTATTTGGTGTTATAACTGAACCATAAGACTTATTATCTCGAGTGCACTAATGTTGCTAATAAAGATTGTGTGATGTTTTGTATGAAGGAAAAATTCCAGGTGTATGAAAGGAATGAGTAATGAGATGAAGGATGGACTAAAGCTCAAGTTTGGGGATGCCACGCATGTCACCCCAATAAATATCCAAGAAGTACAAGCTTCAAAGCTTGGGGATGCCCAAGGCATCCCCTTCTTCATCAATAAAAATCCCAGGTTCTTTCCAAACGCTTCATTTTTATTGTTTCATGCACAGTTGTGTTGTTCTTGGAGCGTCTTCTTTTTCGTTTTGGTTTTTCGTTTGCTTTGTTTGCTTATTTTTCTGAATAAATTGGTTGGACCCCCCTCTTTCATACATTGGTTTTCAAATAGTTTGGTTTGGATTGGAAAAGAGTAGGAAAGTTCATGCTTAAGTGGTAAAGAGAGTTTGTTTTTGACTGTGGCCTATGCTTTGTCATGCCATGCTTGATATTGTTTTAGCTTTATGCTTAGTATTCTTTTCTGTAGCATGACTTGTTATAAACAATTGAGATTTCTTAATGTGCCTTGGATAGTCACTTGGCACATGCTCACACCATGTTATGACTATCTCAAGTCACCATAGCCTTTATGATCCTTTAGTTTTCAACTTGTAGTATCACTTTATGCTTTGATCAATGATGTTTTATCTCTCTACATCATTATGGCCATTATTGCTCTCTTAGTTTGTCGCTCCCAGTCTTTTGCTAGCCTCCACAACCAAGTATGAGTTCCACTCTGCATCCAATTCCCTAAACCAAGTTATTCCAAAGAGTCCACCATACCTACCTACTAGCTTATGCTATTCCAAGTATATTCATGCTTTTGTTTACCTTCCACTTGTTATGAGAAAACTAGTGATTAAAGCTCTCACGAAGTTGATGGCACACTTTACTTTTTTGCCTCTAATAAACTTGAACCATTGGGTCCTTCTTTGTTGCGTATATGCTTGTGCTTTGTAGGTTGAAATTAGCAGAACCATGTACCATGGGGAACACTTTCAACATTGCACTTGTACTTTGTACCCCGTTGATATTATGTTCTTTTGCTTACGGATCCCGGCGGTGTGAAATAAAAGTGTAACTTGTAAGATCATGGAGTTTGTATGTGTGTTAGAGAAATGCCTGGGCCGCTAGCCTAAGCCATGCCTAATCATGGTGGAAACTTGCAGCATCACCATAATGAGCACTCTATGAAGCACCCTCAATAAAAACCTATGCAAATAGCAAATAAAAAGATCGCTGAGATGCTCATTGTCTGCTTGCCTTGTCATTTTGATTATGGGAAAGCTCCCGTATCATGTGCAAGGGGTACCCCGTTAGCGGTTCTTAATGACAAGATCTTACTCGTGACTGAAGTTGAGTAGCATGAGGATCGGTCTTCGTAAGTAAGGGGCATGAGATTTTGGTTTATAACTTGTCAAGCATATCCTCTTAGTTGTGTCACTTTAACCTTAATCACCTTTAAGATGCTTATGAAAGGGTCAATGAGAGATGAAAGCTATAAGTACCATAATTTTTGGAAGCTCTTTATGTGACTTGAATCCCTACTTCCTTTTACAAAGGCCTTTCTTCCACCATTACATTGAGTCTCCACCTTCTATCTTTATGCACTTACTTTGAGAGCATAGTGGCCATTCTTAGTTCTATGTGCATTGTCCCATGACTAGTTGATTGATGCATACTTTGATATTGCTTGTTTTAAACTATTGTATCTAGTCACTCTTATGAAGTTTGAAGGTGTCCTATCCATTTATATTTTCTACTCTACTGAGGGACAAGCTGAATACTATTATGCTATGTTTTCTTTATGTGAAACAAACAAACGTCTTGCGAAGCATTGTTATTCATGAATCTTTTGTTTGTGCCTTTTCATGTTGCAACATAGTTTCTTTGTCTTATTGCTAGAACTTTGTCTTTCATGTTATGATTGAAGTACTATGATCCCAGCTTTGAATGTTTTACAAATACTTTGATCAAGTTTATGATGGTGCATGTCACCTCAAAAATTATTTTTCTTTTTATCACTTACCTACTCGAGAACGAGCAGGAGTTAAGCTTGGGGATGTTGATACATTGCAAATGTATCTATAATTTTTGATGTTCCATCCTTGGTTTTATCTACTTTCTTGTGTTTTGTCCACACTTTGGAGTACTTTTCATATGATTTCTTGGACTAACCTATTAACAGGATGCCAGAGTGCCAGTTGCTTGTTTTCTGCTGTTTTTGGTTCCAGGAAAGTCAGAAAATGAATATTCTCAGAATTGGACGGGACAAAAGCCAAAGTTCCTATTTTTCCGGAAGACTCACGGAGCCAGAATAGGAGACGGAGGAGGGCTAGGGCCTGGCCACACCCCCCTAGGCGCGGGCTAGCCCTACCCGCGCCACCAGGTGGTGTGGGCCCCCTGGCACTCACCCGACCTTGCCCTTTCGCCTATAAGAAGCATCCCGACACCAAAACCCTAGATCGTCAATTAGAAATCCAGGAAATGTTCCGCTGCACCGCCGCCACCGAAAGGGAGATTCGGGGGACAGAAAGTCTCTGTTCCGGCACCCTGCCGGGACGAGGAAGTCCCCCCGGAGCCATCTCCATCGATCTCCACCGCTAGCTCCATCACCATTGCCGATTACCATGATGAGGAGGGAGTAGTTCTCTCTCGAGGCTAAGGGTTCTACCGGTAGCTATGTGTTCATCTCTCTCTCTATGCATGATCATATTGTGATCATGAGCTTTGTAATCAAGTAGATCTACCTTGCTACTCAAGTGCTTTATTAGATCTCTGCTCTCCCCATGTGTGTGAAAGCGACAACGTGCTCACCATGGTGGCACTTAGGCTAGAGATTACAAATACTTGTTATGAGTTATATTTGGAGTCAGATGTCTTTATGAAATTGTGGTGTTTGTTGGTCTCATCTAGTGCTCAAGGTGACAATGTGGGGTTTTCTAGATGAGAAAGGCTTACTTTGAGGAGTGCTGTTATAGCCCTACCGTTTATTAGAGTGTCCAACCGGAGAGTAGTTAAGAGTAGTATCATGAAGATTATATATTTATATGAGAGTGTTCACTAGTGAAAGTATGATCCCTAGGCCTTGTTTCTAAGCATTGATACACCGTTTGCTACTAGATCTGTTACATGTTTGCTTGTTTCCATCTTTTCCACGCCATCAGGTTATTTTCTAGCACTGTTACCACTTATAATTATCCATACCACTTGTATTTCACTATCTCTTCGCCGAACTAGTGCACCTGTACACCTGACAAGTGTATTGGGTGTGTTGGGAACACAAGAGACTTCTTGTATCTTGATTGCAGGGTTGCTTGAGAGGGATACCTTTAACCACTTCCTGCCTGAGTTTGATAAACCTTGGGTGATCCACTTAAGGGAAAATTTGCTGCTGTTCTACAAACCTCTACACTTGGAGGCCCAACATCTGTCTACAAGAATAGAAGTGCGTAGACATCAATAAGAACCTCACTGAATTACATGGGATGCTTAAGCAGGCAGAGGTTGATCTCAGGAAAGGTACTAGCAAGGTGTTGGTGGTACATAATAAGGCTAAGTTTAAGAAGAGTTCTTGGACTAAGAAGAAGAAGGTTAAGTCAGGAGGTAATGCTCAGGATGAGATCCCAAGCGTTTACTCAGGGACTAAGTCATTTCCTGCAGCCAGCTCCGCTTGCTTTTATTGCAAGGCGGATGGCCACTAGAATTGCAGCAAGTATTTGGTAGATAAAGCCAAGAGTGGAGGTGTGACTTCCAACTCAGGTACACTTGTTTGCAATGTTATAGACCTTTATCTTACCGATGCACCCGGTAGTTCTTGGGTATATGATACCGGATCAGTCATTCATATCTGCAACTCGTTGCAGGGACTGGTAAGAACTAGGGGTGTAGCAAGAGGCGAGGTTGACATTCGGGTCGACAACAAAGCAAGAGTTGTTGTGTTGGAAGTCGGCACGATGCAACTTCATTTACCTTTAGGATACTTAATGGAACTAAATAATTGTTATTATGTTCCAGTGATGAGTCGAAACATCATTTCTGCCTCATGTTTGATGAGACAAGGCTATGAGTCTAATATTAAGAACAATGGTTGTTCTTTACATTTGAATGATATGGTTCACTGCTTTGCACCCGTTCAGAATGGTTTATTTATTTTGAATCTTGATGGTGGTTTGGTCTATAATGTAAATGTGAAAAGGTTAAAACCAAATGATATGAATATGACTTACTTTTGGCACTGTCGACTTGGTCATATAAGTTGGAAACGCATGAAGAAGCTCCATGATGATGGACTCCTAACTTCGTTCGACTTGGAGTTGTTCGATACATGTGAATCCTGCCTGCTAGGCAAGATGACCAAGACACCTTTTGGCAGGAGTTGTGAAAGGGTGTCTGACTTGTTGGGACTAGTACATAGTGATGTATGTGGTCCAATGAGCGCAACAGCCAGGGGTGGTTATGAGTACTTCATTACCTTTACTAATGATTTTAGTAGATATGGATATGTCTACTTGATGAAGCATAAGTCGGAAGCCTTTGAAAAGTTCAAAGAATTCTAGAATGAAGTACAAAAACAACTCGGAAAGAAAATAAAGTTTATTTGGTCGGACCGGGGAGGCGAGTACATGAGCCATGAGTTTGATAACCATCTGAAGATTTGTGGAATAGTTCCTCAGCTCACTCCGTCGGGTCACCGCAGAGGAACGGTGTGTCGAAACGGCGGAATCAAACCTTGTTGGACATGGTATGATCAATCATAAGTCGTCCAAATCTACATTTATCATTTTGGGGTTATTGTCTAGAAACAGCGGCATTCACACTAAACAGAGTACCATCAAAATCGGTAGAGAAGACACCACATGAGATGTGGACTCGCAAGAAGCCAAGTTTGTCTTTTCTTAAGAATTTTGGTTGTGAAGCATTTGTCAAGCGACTTCAGTCGGACAAGCTTGCAGCCAAGTCGGATAAGTATATTTTCGTTGGGTATCCAAGGGAAACCTTGGGTTACTACTTCTACAACCGAGAAGAGGAGAAAGTGTTTGTCGCTCGGAACGATGTCTTCCTTGAGAAAGAGATTCTCAGTTGGGAAGTCAGTGGGAGTACAGTGCGGCTCGAAGAAGTTCGAGAGGAACCGATCAGTAGCGATTGGGCGAAAGCCTTGGAGGTTGAGCCAGTCGTGGTAGCTGAGCCGGCAGCTGCACCTACACTGCGAAGATCGGCTAGATTGTGAAGTGTTCGTGATGTATTACTATTAGACAATGATGAGCCGAAAAATTATTCAAAAGCAATGGTGTGTACTGATTCTGAGTCGTGGCTTGGAGCCATGAGATCCGAGTTAAATTCCATGGATGAAAATCAAGTTTCGAACTTGGTTGATCTGCCAGACGGTGGAAGACCCGTCGAGTGCAAACGGGTCTTTAAGAAGAAAACTGATATGGATGGAAACGTTTCTATCTATAAAGCACGGCTTGTCACGAAGGGGTTCTGGCAGGTTCAAGGAGTTGAGTATAATGAGACTTTCTCACCCGTAGCGATGCTCAAATCAGTTCGGATCATGTTAGCTATAGCAACCTATTTCGACTATGAAATATGGCAGATGGATGTCAAAACGACTTTCCTTAATGGAAAATTAACCGAGGACGTGTATATGATACAGCCCGAGGGTTTTGTCGATCCGGCTAATACTGACAAGGTATGCAACTTTCAGAAATCCATTTATGGGTTGAAGCAAGAATCTCGGAGTTGGAACATTCTTTTTGATGAGGTAGTCAAATCGTTTGGCTTCATCAAGAGTGCTCAAGATTCTTGTTTATACAAGAAGTTTAGTGGGAGCAAAGTAAACTTTCTGATCTTATCTGTGGATGACATATTATTGATTAGAAATGATGTACAGATGTTGCAAGAAACCAAGGAGTCATTGGAAAGGAGTTTCTCAATGAAGGACTTGGGTGAGGATACCTACATACTAGGAATCAAGATCTATAGAGATAGATCTAGGTGGCTCATTGGACTAAGTCAGAGTACATATTTGGACAAGATGTTGAAGAAGTTCAACATGGAATTGTCTAAGAAGGGGTTCTTACCAATGTCCCATGGCATAAAACTTAGCAAGACTCAGTGTCCTTCGACAACCGACGAGCGAAGTAGGATGAGTACGATTCCGTATGCTTCGGGAGTCGGGTCCATCATGTATGCCATGATTTGTTCAAGGTCGGATGTTTCCTATGCTCTATGTGTTGTGAGCAGATACCAGGCTGACCCTGGAGAAATCCACTAGGCAGCAGTTAAGAACATTCTTAAGTACTTGAGAAGGACTAAGGATGTGTTCCTAGTTTATGCAGGTGATGATGAACTCAATGTAAGGGGTGACACGGATGCGAGTTACCTTACTGAATCTGATGATTCTCGTTCGCAATCTGGGTATGTGTTTGTAATGAACGGACTGGCTGTGAGCTCGAAGAGTTCCAAGTAAGAGACTGTGTCTGCATCTACAACAGAGGCTGAGTATATTGATGCCTCAGAGGCAGCAAAGGAAGCTGTTTGGATTAGGAATTTCCTGATTGATCTTGGTGTGGTTCAGGGCTCGTCCAATCTGATACGCGTATTGTGACAACAATGGTATTATTCCACAAGCCAAGAAACCTAGACAACACCAGAAGAACAAACATATACTCATGCGATACCACCTGATTCGCCAGTTCGTGGATCAAGGTGATATCAAGCTATGCAAGGTACTCACGGATGCAAACGTTGCATACCCATTGACAAAGCCACTTCCACAGCCTAAGCATGAGGCGCATGTAAGTGTAGGAAAACGGGTAGGCTACACTAGCGTAAAATGAAAAATTTCTACCGCGTCAACCAGGACTACTGTGGTCATAGATCACTGGATTACCACTAGACGCGCAGTTGCGGAACTCGATGAAGCACGTCGGGGTAGTGTAGATGTTCTACGTCTCCTCCTCATCCTTGTCCCTCGAGAAGCTCCCCTTTGCGCGGCTCGTCCAAGTGCTACAGCTGAAGCACCTCCGAGGTATCCACACGTCCGGAGTGGAAGGTCACACGACAGACTACTAGGTCCGCATATGCAAGACAGGCGTAAGAGGAGTGGCGGCTAGGTGGAATGCTCAACCCTATTCAGCTCGCCTCACTCTCTCTTATATAGGCATCCCTGGTGGGCTTCTACATAACTACAAGGAATCTGGCTATATATGACCCTCCATTTTCGTCACAGAATCGTCATAATAGTCGGTTTATGACGATTCTATGACGATTTTGAGATCGTCGAAAGCTGGGCGTCGCAAATGAACTATAACGACGTTTTCGATAAAATCGTCATAATCGTCTATGACGATATAGGATCGTCATAACTGCTATGACGATCCAATATCTTCATGGACCAGCTAGCCTCGCCATGTCAGATCCTACGTGGCCGATCCGACGTGGAAAAATTATGACGAAATGAGATCGTGGTAATACAAATTCAGCCTGGTCCATTATGGTGGTCTATATGGGATAGCCCAATAATGCTGGCCTTTTTCATTTTTGGGTCTAGGCCATTTACAGTGCAGTTCATTCTATGTTGTGCCTATGGGCCGTGGCATTTTTTAGGGTGTATTCGCTTTCAGGCCTTTGTTCTTTCTTTACAGCCGATTTCTTTTTTATTTTTCAACCTTTTTCCTGTTTTATTATTAAATCCACGTGCACTTTTTAGATCTAGTACAGACCCGAATTTACACGATAAAACAGTATAACATCCAGAATTTAAACATGATAGCCACGAGGCTAATCAGTAACAATATCAAATGACATGATAGCTAGATCATCATAACTGGTATAGATAGTTGATACAACAGACATAAACATGACAGCAGATATAGCAGCCAAATTTGAGACACAATAACCAATAGACAGCACATACAATAGATGCAAACATGATAGATTTGCTACTGGTTGTCAATTACTGGAGCGGAGATCCCTACTACTCCTTATGGCGCCCTTGTTGCTGGCATAGATATAACACATCCAAGAACTTCCAATATCCTCCTTCGACCTTTTTATTTCTGTCAAACAGAAAAACTAGCATAAGTGATACAAATTGGATAAATAAATAGCAGCACATTACCTATGGTAAGTCCATTTCCAAAAAAGCTTCCAAGTAACAAAATCCAAGAGACTACTGACTACATACTTTCAATTTCTACTGTAAGAAGGCTAGTCAGGGATTGGATGCTCCACTTGTTGAATTGACTGACTTTTTACACATGATACATTAACCAATACATACATTTGTATCACTAGCTGATGCATGTCCTACTAGCAGGCTACAAGATAGGCACTCCACAGATCAAATAGGCCAGTGGCGAGACAGGCTAGATCATTGATGACTTGCAATTCGACAAACTACTAAAGTAACTAGATTGTTGTAAGAGACATAGACCACATGGTATTGAACTGAACATCGGCCAAACCTTGCAACCAACATAGTGACATCTTAATTGGAATCCCTGACACGCGAGCTCATAAGGGGACCAGGAAGATAAATAGATATGCATATTATACCTTGGAGGTGCGAGTGAGGAGATCTCTGCTGACGCCGACAGAGATGTTGAGGACGAGCTTCTGCACCTTGATCTCCCAAATGGGGTTCAACTGCTTCTTCTCTGTCGACTATGAGGGCCAAATAGAAAAGGTTTAGTTTCAAACCTTTGATAGCGCCAAACAGAACTGCTTCTTCTCTGTTGACACACGAAGATCTGTTACTAGCAAAGGAAAGTGTTACTTGGCAAACCTTTGATAGTGTATACCAACAAGGCTTTGCTCGCCTTGTTCGAGAATTATCCATTATATTATCAAGAGTTAGGAAATAAGCCTGAAGCTGCACATTACCCAAAAGAACAATTTCAGAAAACAGTCACATGGTTTCATCATGCTAAAATCACAGAGGCTCAGCCTTCAGGATGATTAGAAAAGGTACAGTTTACTCCTGATATTAAGATAAAATCAGCATAGAAACTATTCCAAGAGATGAACCCTCATATTATGGTTATGATCTGCTTAAAGTACAATCAGGCAGTTCAACCCATATTTATATACATGAGAATACTTATTATACATGATAGAGTTCTTATACATATATTGGCTATACAGAAACCAGTTGCACTACTACTGCTACTAGAGGAATACAGGCTGTATAGTAGACCTCCAATGTATAAATCAAAGACTATGAGAATAAGCACACACGAATCCAAGAATACACATCTAATTATAGTATGCATATTAACAAGCACACACTAATCACTTACATTCTGTTAGAAAAAAGTGAAGAAAGTTTAGGATGTAATCATATATATGAAGAAAGAAAAATGCATCTAGTGATGAATCAATAATGAAACCACATGTGCATAATGATAGAGTAGTCTCCAGGAGGCAAGCACTAGTCTCAAGGGGGCAAGCACAAATTGGTTATACAATGTTATGAAACCACATGTGTAGAATGACAGAGTAGAAACAGAGTGTAGGTTCAGCAAACAGGATAGCTGCATGAAAAATACTATACTTTCCCCAGAACCATTTTAATACATCACAAAGTGTCAGTTTGACCTACCAAGTAGAAGATCAGCATTTCAGCAAACAGGACAGCTGCATGAAAATAGCGTAGGTTCCAGTCAGTCGTGTACTGGAGTATGCGCTACATCTGTAGAGAAGGGGATCAAATTACCAGCGTTGGAAGGAATTGGGGAGGAACACACCATCCCCGAAGGCTCAGAACGCAGGTGGGTGTCGAACGCATCACCAGAGCGATGGTGGAAGGCGAGATCAGACGGTCCAACAGCGCCAGGGACAGAGGAGCCATTTCGTCTGATCGAGGTCAACCGTCGCGTCGCATGTAGACAATTTCTTGCGGTCACTGCTTGATAACCCGCATGTGGTGCCTGGGTGGGTCTTCTTGATCTGCTCCTTGTAGCGTGCCATCTCGGTGTCGAGCTTCTTGATCTTCTTGTCTACCGTGTCGCCCCACTTGTATATCTGCCATAAGGACGAGGTGAGACGTGAAGGGGCTTGAAATCGAGAGGAGGAGGTGGATTAGAAGAGATAGGGATAGGATGCGTGTGCGCTTTACCCGGTCGGTGGTGTCCTGGATGGACGACAGCTCCCTAGAAAGTGGTGGGTTCGTCCCCAGCTCCTCCACGGCATCGGCATCGACGGGGCAGGCGAAGACCAGCAGCCGCCACCATTGTTCCCCTCCTCTCCAAGATGACGCAATGGAGGAGATGGGGACGGTGGAGGGAAAGAGGGGCAGAGGAGATGGGGACGGTGGAGGGGAAGAGGGGTAGAGGAGATGGGGATGGCAGGGGAGACGGGGCGGCGCCGGTGTTAGGGTTTGGGTCGGGGAGGAGAGTGGCTCGCGTCTGAGCAGAAGAGGATAGGGTTCGACCGAGTTGGGCCGTGGGTGCGATGGGGACTAGGGAGTAGGGTGTGCTTCTTCGGGTGAGAAGACAGACGTTGGATCGGAGCTAAACGGGTCCAGATAAAGCTGATAGGGATGATCTGTGGGAGGAGCTTTTCTGTATTTTGATTGGTCCGTTCGCAAAACATGTGTGACAGTGTACCCATATTGTGCCAAAGGTCAATGTTATAGTCAATATCGCGGCATAATTTGTGATAATGAGCCCATATTATACGCGCATGTGCATATTGGGATGGCGAATAAAGTTGCAGAAGGAAGTTTTTCCTTTTTGTCACATGGAAAATCCATTTTCTATTTATGAGTGCCAAAATCAGAACATTTTGTGAAGCAACACCAAACGGTGAATACAAAAATGCTACCACCATATTTAAAAAAAATACTAGACCACCTTAGATGAACAATATCCCAACCGGGGATTCGAAAACCTTTCCGCCTATCCCTGGTGAAAAAGACAAATGTCTACCGAATCGGTAGGATGTGGGTCCTGTTTGAACTATAGGTATATGATCTAGTGCTCGTGATTTTTGGTAAAAATCATTTTTAGACTCACAATATGATGTTTCTTCAGAGATCCAATGCAAGTTTAGCGAGCTTCACCCCCTATCTTCATGCCTGCCGTTTTGACATAGTTTGAAATAGGAAAATTTGAAACCCGGTATAAGAAATTCAAAAACGTTCCGATCAATATAAAACCTTCGCGTGGTGTCATATTATGTGACATAGTTGCAATAAAACATACCAAAGTTGGCATATTGATTGCTTCTTGAAAAAACGTTCTCAAAAATGACCTATCATGTCTGAGGTTTCATGGCTTTCGTGCCAAACAACCAATCTTATGGCTAGAATCACGGCATAGTTTGTGATAATGTGTCCATATTGTGCACCCATGTGTGTCATGAGATGGCGAACATTATTGCAGGAGAAAGTTTTTCTTTTCGTCGCACGGAAAATCCATTTTCCATTTTCCGAGCATAAAAAACGGGGCGTTTTGTGAAGCAACCACCAAACGACGGTTTTAGAATGCTACCACCACATTTTTCAAAAATAGTATGCCACCTTACATGGACAATTTTCCAACCGGTGTATGTCAAACCTTTCTGTCTATCCCTAGCAAAAAAGACAAATTCCTGTCGAATCGGTAGAAAGTGGGTCTGATTTGAACTACAGGTACATTATTTGATGCCCATGATTTTTCAAGAAAATATTTTTAGACTCGCAATATGCTATTTCTTCAGAGATCCAATGCAAGTTTCGCAAGGCTCGGCTCCTAGCTAAGAACCTTCATGCCCGCCGTTTTGACCATAGTTTGAAATGGGCATAAATATTAAAAAAAGTTCGATCAATGCAAATCCTTCGCGTGCCGTCCTATTATATGACATAGTTTTAAGGACAAATACCAAACATGGTATATTACAAGTGTCGCAAAAAAACCTTCTCAGAAATGACCTATCATGTCTGAGGTTTCATGGCTTTCGTGCCAAATAACCAATGTTATGGCCAAAATCGTGACATAGTTTGTGATAATGTGCCCATATTGTGCGGGCATGTGTATCTTGGGATGGCAAACAATGTTGCAGGAGGAAGTTTTCCTTTTTGTCACACGGAAAAGCCATTTTCTATTTTCCAAGTGCCAAAATCGGGGCGTTTTATGAAGCAACACCAAATGTTCAATTAAAAAATGATATCACTCCATTTTTCAAAAATACTAGACCACCTTACATGAACAATTTCCTAACTGGGGATTTTAAAACCTTTTCGTCTACCCCTGGTGAAAAAGACAAATTCCTGCCAAATCGGTAGGAAGTGGATCAGATTTGAACTACAGATACATGATCCGATGCCCATTATTTTTTGAAAAAATGAGTTTTAGACTCACATTATCATGTTTCTTCAGATATCCAATGCAATTTTAGCGATGCTTGGCCCCGAGCTAAGAACCTTCGTGCCCGCCGTTTTGGCCATATTTTGAAACGGGCATAGAAAATTCAAAAACCGTCCGATTAATGCAAATCCTTCATGTGGTGTCTTATTATGTGACAGAGTTGCAAGTAAAAATACCAAACTTGGTATATTGCAAGTGTCTCAAAAAACCTTCTTAAGAAATGACCTATCATTTTCGATGTTTCATGGCTGTCGGGCCAAACGACCAATCTTATGTCTCGAATCGCGGCATAGTTTGTGATAATGTGCCCATATTGTGCATTCATATATATTATGGGATGGCAAACAATATTGTAGGAGGGATTTTTCTTTTTTGTCGCACAAAAAAACCATTTTCCATTTTCCAAGCGCAAAAAACAGGCCGTTTTGTGAAGCAACCACCAAATGAAAGTTTCAAAATGCTACCATCCAATTTTTCAAAAATAATAGGCCACCTTACATGGAAAAATGTCCCAAGTGGGGTATCTCAAACCTTTCCGTCCACCCCTGACAAAAAAGATAAATTCCTGCAGAATCGGTAGGAAGTGGGTCCGATTTAAACTACAGGTACATGATCCGATGCCCATTATTTTTTTTGAAAAAATGAGTTTTAGACTCATATTATAATGTTTCTTCAGAGATCCACCGAAACTTTTAATAAGACTCAATCCCTAGACGAGAACAGTCACTCCCTAGTTTCAAACTCATATTTTGAATTATGGTGTTGTCCCTACTATGGACTAATGTGGGATTAATAAATCCACTATTTTTAATTAATTAAAGTATTGCTAATTAATAACCTAAGATGTTCTACTGAATCTTATAAAAATTTAGAAACAAAAATCAATGATTTTAGACTTATTATGAAAAGTTACAAAAGAATTAAGAAAAGAAAAAAACTGAACGGGCGGAGCTGGCCGGGCCCTAATCTCCCTCTTCCCACCAAGGCCCATCACGGCCGAGTCCCTGCCCATCGATCCCATCGCGGCCGAGTCCCTTCCTAACGAGGCCCAAGCAGACATTGCGGTCCGCCTGCCTTCCCAGGTTGCAGAAAGAAGAAAAAAAAGCCACATACTCTATATTAAGGCCCCGCGCGGGAATATATCACAAGCAGGCTGCTGTCCTAGTGGTTGGCAACGCTGCGGTCATGAGCAGAGATCACCAGTTCGATCCCTCGACGAGTCTTTTTGTTAATAATTTCCTAATGTATTAGTAGTGTTCATATACAGAAAATTTGACTTGATTTCATGAAAAGTTATTTGGTGTGTTGGATCCTAGCACTAGAAATAATGATGAGGTCCTGTAACATCCCAAATTTTAGCAATTTTAGATGTTACTAGGAGCTGGCATCATATCATTGCATCATGGCATCACATATCAAAAACTGCATCAGGTATTCTCTTAAACCCCATAGTCAATTATAGACAAAAAGGGGTAAAACCTTTTGAACCGCCAAAACCCTTGCAAAAGTGTTATTTTATAGTCCTACACTAAGCCTCTTCTTTTTACAAAATTTTAGAAACAAATTTCGTCTAATTCGGAGTCCGTTTGCAAAAGTTATTAAACAAATAGGAAAACAGAAAAAAATAAAAGAACAAATAAAAAATCTAACCTAAGCGGGCCAGCTGAAGCCAGCCCGCAACTATCTTCCGCGCGCACCGCGAGCGAGCGGCGCTTACCGCGAACGCCCGGCTGCGCCGGCCCAACACCGCCGCCAGTGACCAGCCCGCCCCGCGCCTGCAGCAGCCGACAGGCAGGCCCCACCCGTCAGCCGCCTCCCCATCCGAGTCCAGGACGAACACGCCGCCGTCTCCACGCCGGAGCCAACCACCTCCGGCGATTTCGGAACGAATCCGTGGCCCCCGCGCCAAGAAATCGCGTCTTTATAAAGCCCCGGCATGCCTCCCCAAAATCCCTAGATTTTCTTTCGCTAACCGCCGCCGAGCCGCCGCCAATCTCTCGCCGGAGCGCCGCCGGACTTCACCGCCTCTAGCCGCCGCCCGCCACCACCTCGGGGAGGGACAGCCGAAGACGCCCCCGAGAGCGCGACCACGGCGAGGAGCCGGTCACTGTCACCTATTTCGCCGGGCTGGAGAAGCATCACCGCGCCGCCGAACCTCGCCGCCGACGCGCCACCGCCGCCCATCGTCGCCACCGCCGGTAAGCCCTCTCCGACCGTCGGATCGACATCCAACGGATCTAACCGATCGAACCGCGCCGGCCAATCGCGTTGCGCCGCGTGGCAGCCGCTGCGTCGTCGCGGCAGCAGCACCGCGTCGATGTCACACGCGCCTCGCTGGCCAATCCCGGGCCGCCAAGTGTCGCCGCGTCACTGGCCACCCTTTTGTTTCTCTTTTAAAATAGGCAGAAATAGCTCCAATGTTGTAAAATTCATAGTAATTCGAGTTTTAGTCCAAAAATTGCGTATAATATACCGCTGGATTCATATTTTCGAGTAGAACACAGATCTACAATAATATTGCTGTTTTGTCACAGAAATCTTGCAGTAGGATTTAAAGTTTAGGTTTGAGTATTTTAATTCTAGAAATTTATCCGTAACTCCGTTTTAGTTGATTTTTATTGCGTTGGTTTTGTTTCGACAAGACCTTCTGAGGAAAATTATCATATCATGCTTAGGGTGTCCAAATCTATCTCGAGGTAGATTAGAGTTGTAGATCTAGTTTTGAATTGGGGTATTTAGGGTTTAACCAAAAATACCTAAAATCTGTGAGAAATCGATCCTAATGATATCCCCAACTCAACAACGCCCCTGGTTAAAACCCTTGGTCGAAATCAAATCCATCCTAGCATATTACCATGTTCCATGCATGCATATTCGACTACGTGACTTTGTTTTGTGCAACTTGTGATTGGATCCATGTTTGTTTCGTTAGATTGCTCGGAGTGCGCTGAGGAGTACTGTTGTGTAGATTGCTGCTTGGATCAAGGCAAGTTACACCACTTGTTCATGTTTAATATCCCAGTTTTGACTATGCATGTTTTGCACTTCAAAATAGTACTATGCATGTGTAGGATTGTTTTGGTAGATTTTCTTAGTATTATTTTGTAAGTCCGGTTTTATAGTATGCCATGAGTATCTCTATACTTAGGAATTCCCATCCTAATAGGTTCCCTGTTTTGCTAAGTCTTGCTTGCTATGCTATATATATATATATATATATATAAAGTATCGTTGGGAGGTTCGAAAGTCTGAAAATTTTCTAAGTATAAAAGCTCTCTCGAGCGAACCTTTTCCTCTCAAAAACCCCTTCAAAATAAAACTAAGTTTTCATATGGGCGGAATGGTTGTCGGGTCAACGAGTGGAACTTTGGTGGAGGACGGCCGCCCAGGAATCAAAGAAGTCTACCATGTTTCAGAATTTAGAATCTTCCAGTGCAACCACAATACATATGGGCTCTGTCTTGGCTTAGTACTTAGTGGGAAACCTCACCGGGGTACCAACATTTGGAGGTTCTTGGCACGGTTGGATCCAGCTGGTAGAGGGGCTGCTATGGGAAGGCTTCGCCATGGTCTTGTCCGTAAAAGGGCTTGATCGTGGATTGTGGGGAAAGTGCACAACCTCTCGAGAATATTGCAATCTGATCGATCAGTCGTGTTCACGGAAACAGAACAACATTGAGCATCTGAAGGATGGTGCCTCTGAAAGATCTTCCTCTCTCTTTTCTAAACTTAACGTTTTATAAACCCCAAGGCGTGAGTAATATCACCATTGGGTGGGATTTTGGGAACTTGGTGCGTAATATCCAAGTGCTAGGTTGATTGGGCACTTGGTGAGTAATATCCACGTGTTCCATTCGACCCTACTATTTATCAAAGTTTACAAAGTAGGGAAAACTTTCTTCCTCTTTTCTTATTACATTGATAAAATTGGCTTTACGCAAATGAACCCTAGAGCCTACTCTTAGCCTTGCATGTAGAGATAGTCTTACTCTTTCCTGGGTGTAATTTGCCAATACATTCAAAGTATTGACCCAACTTGTTGGCTGCACGTCTTATGGGCAGAATCCGAAGATTGAAAGGTGTGTAGGGATCGCGGGTCTTCACGCAGCTAGCCTGAGGTGTTGATGGACTCAAGTTTTATTTAGTTTCTGCTGTTTTATTTGAGCTAGCTATAAGCTATGCAAGTTGTAATAATTATACTCTGGATTATTCGTGTAATAAAGACTTGTGTTTTACATGATATTCATCGACTATGAAGTGCTAGCTATTGATCCAGGGACTAGCATGTTAATCACAGGGACTTAGGATCCTTAATGATCCGAGGTCACAAAGGTCCCTGGTTCAAATATTTGTTACCCTATTTTTTTTCATTATTTTCTATACACACGTGGATATACACATATACAAAAATTGACACATAGACATGCCACGTAGGTATTATTGCTGATGTGGCCAACCAGTCAATTCAATGTATCATATTTTAGACAATATGACGATTTAAATTGGTCATAATAAGGTATAAATAAGGCTCTAAGCTGCATCCTGCATGTTATGACGAGTTTGTATGCTGACATTATGACGATTTTGATACAAATTGTCGTAATTCTATAGGATTTTGACCTCCCCAAATAGCATATGACCATCTTGTGCCAAATCGTCATAGATATATGACGATTTAATTTCTCGTCACTATGAGAAGGTCACAAGTTAGCACATTTCTTGTAGTGCATTAGCAGCCAATTAGCAGCCTAAGCCTGGTCTAATTCGGATCCAATCCTCATTAGGCTTCCAGCCCCTAAAGTGTGTGACCCTATAGGTTCATACACGTATAGACATGACACGAGTACACTTACTCTATCAATAGTTGGTAGTGGCCTCTAGCAAGACGTGCCAACTCCTAAATGCATATAAAGATCATTCAGACGAACCATCACAAGGTAGAGTACATGTCTTTCCCTTTGCCTCACGATATTTGGTCTAGCTCCAAGCTGACCTCTCTTTCTCGATACTGTGATTCGGAATCCCTTTACTAGGTTAACTCTTAACCATATGTAGCACGGCCATGCATTTTTGGATCCGATCCACATCTCAAGTACACACGACAATCTCATGTCTAAGGACAAAACGTACACGATGTGTAGAGAGAGCTGCAAGTATTATTGCCAGTCTCATTTTGGGTCAGTCCAACCCCATGTTCATAACATGTGTCCACATCATTGGTTTGACATCTCCATGTCTATGACTTGCGGAACATAGTCATCAACCAATCGATGTGCTAGTCTAATATTCACGTGTGTCCTCACATGAACTCTTACTAGGGATAACTATTAGATAACCATACAAGTAAACAGTTTCACAAACAATTCACATAATTTCCAATCAATACAAGTTGCCTAATATATGGATATTCAAGGAACATTATAATAACTCATGGATACATATGAAATACAATCATCTCTATGATTGCCTCTAGGGCATATTTCCTTCAATCTCCCACTTGCACTAGAGTCAATCTAGATAGTATCTAATACCTATTGCTCTTGGGTGCGCTTCATGCGCAGGCTGCGGGAGTGGCTTTGTCAAGGGATCAGCAACATTTCAGTATGTATGTATTTTTCATAACATGAAACTACCATCATCAATGAACTCATGAATAAGATGGTAACGCATGCGAATATGTTTGTTCTTCTGTGCTGTCTAGGTTCCTTGGCTTGTGCAATAGCACCATTATTGTCACAAGAAATGTCCATGGGATTGGATGCGCCCTGAACCACACCAAGAGCGATCAGGAAATTCCTAATCCAAACAGCTTCCTTTGCAGCCTCCGAGGCAGCAATATATTCAGCTTCTGTTGAAGAGGAGGCCAATGTATCTTGCTTGGAACTTTTCCAGCTCACAACACCACCATTCATGACAAACACATAACCTGATTGCGATTTCGAGTCATCTGAGTCATTCAGGTAACTCGCATATGTGTAACCCTTTAAACTGAGTTCAACCTCACCTCCATAAACTAGGAACATATCCTTAGTCCTTCTCAAGTAGTTAAGGATATTCTTTACCACTATCAAGTGACTCTCACCTGGATCGGCCTGGTATCTGTTTGTAACACTTAGAGCATAGGAAACATCTGGGCGAGTACATGTCATCGCATACATGATGGATCCAATAGCCGAAGCATATGGAACCCTATTCATGTGCTCTTGCTCATCAGTGGTTAAAGGACACTGAGTCTTGCTAAGTTTAATGCCATGAGACATGGGCCAGAACCCCTTCTTAGCCTCTTCCATGCTGAACCGTTTGAACACTTTGTCAATGTACGTACTCTGGCTTAATCCAATTATCCTCCTTGATCTATCTCTATAGATCTTGATACCCAAAATATATGCCGCTTCTCCCAAGTCCTTCATAGAAAAACTATTTTTCAATGAGGTCTTAAGAGACTCGAGCATAGGAATGTCATTTCTAATCAGTAATATGTCATCCACATATAAGATTAGAAACACAAGTGATTTCCCATTTTCTTTCTTATATACACAAGGTTCTTGTTCATTTTTGCTGAAGCCAAACTCCTTTACAACTTCATCAAATCCAATGTTCCAACTCCGAGATGCTTGCTTTAGCCCATTAATAGACTTTTGAAGTTTGCATACCTTTCCAGCATTGTTTGGATCGACAAAACCTTCGGGCCGCATCATATACACGTCCTCAGTAAGGATTCCATTTAAGAAAGCCGTCTTGACGTCCATCTGCCATATCTCATAATCAAAATATGCAGCAATGGCTAGAATGATCTGTATAGATTTAAGCATCGCTACGGGCGAGAAAGTCTCGTCGTAGTTAACTCCTTGAACTTGTCGAAAACCTTTTCCAACAAGTCGAGCTTTATGGATTTGAACATTTCCATCCATATCAATCTTCTTCTTATAGATCCACTTGCACTCGATGGCTTAAAAACCATCAGGCTGGTCAACCAAGTTCCAAACTTGATTGTCTCCCATGGACTCTATCTCGGATCTCATGGCAATCAGCCATTTCTCAGAGCTTGGGTCCACCATCGCTTCTGCATAGGTCGCAGGCTCATCATTGTCTAACAATAACAACTCTCGCGCTTCGTGGAGACTTGCCGACCTTCGTGGCTGCGGTGCTTCTATTTCCACGGGTTCCTCAACTTGTTCCGCTACAATAGCATCACTCGTAGAAGCATCCCCGACTGGCTCATCTTGAACTTCTTCAAGTCGCACCGACCTTCCACTCGTTTCCTTTGTAAGAAACTCTTTCTCTAGGAAAACACTGCTACGAGTGACAAACACATTGCCCTCTTCTCGGATGTAGAAGTAATACCCTAAGGTTTCCCTTGGGTATGCCACAAAAATGCATGTATCCGATTTGGGTGTTAGGTTGTCCGACTGAAGTCGCTTGACAAATGCATCACAACCCCAAATCTTTAGAAAAGACAAACTAGGATTCTTTCTAGTCCACATCTGATATGGTGTCTTAACTATGGATTTAGACGGTACCCTGTTTGGTGTGAAAGCTACTGTTTCTAGCGCATAACCCCAAAATGATAATGGTAAATCCGACTGGCTCATCATCGATTGAGCCATGTCCAACAAAGTTCGATTACGCCGTTCAGAGAGACCGTTTCTTTGAGGCGTTCCGGGCGGCGTGAGCTGTGGAACAATTCCGCAACTCTTAAGATGATTGCTAAACTCATGACTCAAATATTCACCTCCATGATCAGATCGCAAGGACTTTATTTTCTTTCCATGATTCTCTACCTCATTTTGAAACTCTTTGAACTTTTCAAAAGTTTCAGACTTATGCTTCATCTAGTAGACAAAGCCATATCTACTGAAATCATTAGTGAAAGTAATGAAGTAGTGATATCCGCCTCTGGCTGTCGTGCTCATTGGTCCACATACAATAGCAGTATGAGTTCCAATAAGTCTGTCGCTCTCTCGGGAAAACCCGTAAAAGGCGTCTTTGTCATCTTTCCAAGTAAACAAGCTTGATATGTCTCGTATGATTCGAAATCAAACGAAGTTACAAGACCATCACCATGGAGCTTCTTCATGCGTTTTTCACTTATATGCCCCAAACGACAATGCCATAAAAAGGTAGGACTCAAATCATTAGGACGAAGCCTTTTAGCACTAACATTGTAAATAGATGCCTCATCAAGATTTAAAATAAATAACCCATTCACAATGGGAGCATCAACCACAAACATAGCATTCATAGAGATTACACAACCATTGTTTGTCCTCGTGAATGAATAACCATCCCTCATCAAACATGAAGGTGATAAAATGTTTCGCCCATACTAGGAATGTAATAACAATTATTTAGCTCCATAATAAATCCTGATGGAAGGTGAAGTTGCATGACGCCGATGAACAATGCAGCAACCCTTGCTTTATTTCCGACGTGAAAATCCACTTCGCCTTTCTGCACTTCCCTAGTTCTTATTAGCCCCTGCATAGAATTGCAAATATGAGTAACCGATCCGGTATCAAATACCCAATAGTTAACATAAGAATCTGCGAGAGAAATGTCCACAACATTTACAATAAGCGTACCTGAGTGGGAAGTACTCCTACTTCCACTCTTCTTCAAAGAAGCCTGGTACTTGCTGCAGTTTCTCTTCCAGTGGCCATATTCGTGACAAAAGAAACACTCAGTGTCTCCTGCAGATCCAACCTTTTGTTTGGGTGCAGGGTTCGGCTTAGGGATTGTATCCTTAGCCTTGCCCTTCTTCTTCTGCCAAGAAGTGCCTTTTTTGTGAAGCTAGGCTTGTTCTGCACAGCCATCACATGGCTAGTCCCTGCACACTTCTTAATGTCACATTCTGCTGTTTTCAGCATCCCACATAATTCATTAAGGCCCCTCTCCACCCCATGCATATGGTAGTTCGAAATGAAATGCCCATAGCTAGATGGAAGAGATGCCAAAATGAAATCAGTGGCCACCTCTTGGCCTAATGGAAAACCAAGCTTTTCCAAAGTCTGACTGTAACTAACCATTTTGATCACATGGGGGCCTACAGCTGCTCCCTCTGCCAGCTTGCATTCCACAAAGGACTTAGCGACATTGTATCTCTCTGTCCTAGCCTGAGTCTGGAACATGTCCTTTAGCGCAACGATCATATCGTACGCTTCCTGATCCTCAAACTGTTTTTGAAGATCAGGTTCCATGCATGCAAGCATAAGGTAGCTAACCTCAAGAGATTCATCACATGCTTTCTTGTAGGCATTCGTAAGGGAAACAGTTACATTATCAGCAGGTTCATCCAGGACTGGGGTATCCAGAACAGTTTCCTTTTTCTCAGCCCTCAGAACAATTCTCAGGTTACGGACCCAGTCTGAATAGTTTGTTCCATTTAGTTTATCCTTTTCAAGAATCCAATGCAAGGCAAAAGGTGATGAATTGTTCGGTGCCATTGATCTACAACAAAAATATGCAAAATACTAAGCCATGTAACCATGAAAGAGTAAAACATATTAAACAATTTAATAGCATATACTCCCACTTAAATCAACATCCCTCTTTTGATACTAAGTGATTCAAGATCCACAATTAACAAGTCGACTAGTGAGCTTTAGCATCACTGCTAGAAGACAAGGTAAATCGGTAAGAAAACTTTGCTAATCATATCACATATGACTCTTGTTGTTGGGTGACATCTCTATGTAAAAACTAGGCGCCCAACCTTTATGCCCCAAGGTCCTTAACTATTAAGATGACCTTGTTAAGCTCACCAACCCTTATGCGTGTAGGTATCCGATACAAACCCATCCAGCCAAGGAAAACCGCAGAACCCTAATTTCATAGACCTACCAACGATTGTACATGGCATAGGATGGTGCAAGGTTTGGTTGGGAGGGCATGGTTTAACTTAAACTTTGTGAGGGATCGTTCTACTTCTATTATCTAAGCATGCATAGTAGTAAAACGTATAAGAATAGCATTCACATATATGTGATACAGTATGGCCCATTTTTCTCATGGTGATCTCCATCGCCATAGAACCTGTCCACCATGATGATCTCCATCTTCATGCTCTATGCGAGCCATCCTCCAAGTGATGAGTTCTCCAAGAACTAATACAAGCTATTACTCCTAACAACTAGTAATCAAAATTACATGGTATTGGGATCATCACAACTTGGCACGCAAGCCATTACAATAATTGACAACACATATGGCTCCAGCCGTGTTGCCCCACTCACGACACGCAGGTCATGAAAAAATACATACATGCATCATATACATTTTTGGGCCATACTGATCACATACATCCTGCAAAAACAAGTGGTGCATAGAATCGCGTTCTACCGGATCATGTGAAATCGTAGCACCTATGAACCTTAACGTGATATGATAGGGGGCTACGATTAAGGAGGGTCTAGGGGGGCTCCCCCTGCGGGGTTCGAAGGGGGCAGCGCCCCTCGGGGTATCTCCGGGCGTTTTGATTCAAAACGATTTTCTTTAAGGATTTTGATCGGCAAATCAATTTACCATAAACCGCCCATTGTTCCGATTCGACCAAACTCCTTTGATCACGGTACGTCGATTCAGATCTAATTCCCGATTCAATCAATCATATTGATCCTCGGGTGATTCAAAAGGATTTATGTGTCACTATCTACCCTGATGGCAGAAACCGACCGGTAGGGGTAAGTCGTTGGACCACCTTAGAATCACAATCACAGAAAATAAGATCATAGATCAATCCAGAACCACTGCCATACAGACCATCATATCATCCATATGCAAACTTCCCGAACCTATGACTGAACAGCATCGGCTCTGATACAACTGTAGGAAAACGGGTAGACTACAGTAGCGTAAAATCAAAAATTTGTACCAGGTCAACCAGGAATACTGTGGTCATAGATCACGGGATTACCACTAGACGTGCAGTTGTGGAACTCGATGAAGCACGCTGGGCAGTGTAGATGTTCTACGTCTCCTCCTCCTCCTCGTCCGTCGAGCAGCTCCCCTTTGCGCGGCTCGTCCAAGTGCTACAGCTGCAGCACCTCCGAGGTATCCACACATCCGGAGTGGAAGGTCACATGGCAGACTGCTAGGTCCGCATATGCAAGACAGGCAAAAGAGGAGTGGCGGCTGGGTGGAATGCTCAACCCTATTCAGCTCGCCTCACTCTCTCTTATATAGGCATCCCTGGTGGGCTTCTACATTAGCAGCCCATTAGCAGCCTAAGCCTGGTCTAATTCGGATCCAATCCTCATTAGGCTTCTAGCCCCTAAAGTGTATGACCCTATAGGTTCATACACGTATAGACATGACATGAGTACACTTACTCCATCAATAGTTGGTAGCAGCCTCTAGCAAGACGTGCCAACTCCTAAGCTCCTAAACGCATATAAAGATCATTCAGACGAACCATCACAAGGTAGAGTACATGTCTTTCCCTTTGCCTCACGATATTTGTTCTAGCTCCAAGCTGACCTCTCTTTCTCGATATTGTGATTCAGAATCCCTTTACTAGGTTAACTCTTAACCATATGTAGCACGGCCATGCATTTCTTGATCCGATCACTAGAGGGGCCTAGAAATATCTCTCTCAAGTAGAGAGGGGCAAATCCCATGTCTATGACTTGCGAAACATAGTCATCAACCAATCGATGTGCTAGTCTAATATTCACGTGTGTCCTCACATGAACTCCGACTAGGGATAACTATTAGATAACCATACAAGTAAAGAGTTTCAAAAACAATTCACATAATTTCCAATCAATACAAGTTTCCTAATATATGGATATTCAAGGAACATTATAATAACTCATGGATACATATGAAATACAATCATCTCTATGATTGCCTCTAGGGCATATTTCCTTTAGTAAGAGCCATGGGCATTAGATGCCTAGACATGGAATGTCGGGATGATTGACTCAAGTGCAAGTGGGAGACTATTGGGAATATGCCCTAGAGGCAATCATGGTTGATGATATTTCCCAAAGTATTCATAAAGTGAAGTTGTCCTTGTATGAACATCAGATATGTATCACTAAACACATGATTCAGTTGTGGAACTATATATCCATGATTGTTCATACTAGATTGTCCTTGGCCATTGATGTTGTGTTGGACACACAACATAGACCAATGTGCAAGTCAGCTGATGATACGGTTCCACTTGTCATGGGCATGGTGATGCTATTCCAACTTACACTGATTTGGCTAAAGAGTTTAGCGAGTCGGACTGAACCATAATTTAGATGCAACAAGCATTTTGTCATTTGCAGTCTCAAGCAATGGATTCCTTTCACCTGATGTGATTGCATGATCCGAGTTGTGGATCACCAACTTAGGTTCTATCGAACGTTGTTCCGTAAATGGGCAGTTATAAAGGTAGAGTTCGGGTTGGTTGTGAAGCAAGCTGCGTGACGTGGATTACCAAGATGGCATTTGCCCCTTTGTAATGGAGAGATATTCTCTGGGACCTCTCGTGTGATATGATCCGGAAGCATGGCCATGCGCTACTCAGTTAAGTGTTAACTGAGGTGTCGGACTAAGAGTTAGTCCAGTGTATCACATATCATGGTACGAGAAGAGAGTTAAGCTATTAAAGGGGTGGCAGCTACTCACCTATAGATTAACAGAGATATCGTGTGGCAAAGGGACTTGGACAAAAGTCACATTGAAGGTTCGTCTTCGGACTTTACGACACTTAACTTCCTAGAGGCCGCTACCATCTACCGACTTGAGACCGAGTGTTCATGTGAGTGAGTTGGACTCAAAGACATGACGGGATACTTGGAGGAGTAGCTCATGTCGTGTCCACGTGTACGTGAACCTATAGGGTCACACAATTAAGGGTAACTAGCCCATGTGGATTAGATCCACGTGGAGATTGGAGTACGGCCTAGATGGGCCTCAAGCGTTGATACCAACTAGGAGTGTATATAAGTGGAGTGACAAGGGAAAGTCCTGGACCTAGCCGTCACTTTCTCCACTTCCATTTTGGGCTAGACAGGATCTAGCAATCCTCTATCCGAAGCTCCTTCCTGTGTGTGGATACCGGTAGATGCGTTGCACGTGCGGCGCTGGAGATGGGGAAGCTCGTGGGGATCTGGTGAAGGAGTTTGTGGGATCCGAAGAAGCTATCCACGGGATTCGGAGGGCTGTCCATGGGATTGTTCGGGACTGCTTCCACGTGCTGCATCAACTACCGCATCTGCGCGTCTAGCAGTAATCTCTTGGCCTATAACCTGAGCTGGATCTGGGAGTACCGCGTTAGGGAAAAAGTATTGTTTATCTCTGCATGGCCCAACATATTGCACACTATTTTGGGGCTCCATGGGGATTTCCATGGACCATTAGACCTGATACAAGTTTGAGAGTTATGAACAAAACTCGTTGTTTTCACGTTTTACAGCCGTTTTCATGAGCTATTGCACACAGTTTTGGTGCTCCATGGGGATTTACACCGACCCTAAGACCCGATACACGTTTGAGAGTTATGACCAAAAACTTGTCATTTTCGTGCTTTCCGTACATTTTCATGAGCTATTGCACACTGATGACCCACAAGTATAGGGGGTGTATCGTAGTATTTTCGAGGGAAGTGAAACGCAATTTATTGATTCCATGCAAGGGGAGCCAAAGAATATTTATCAGCCTTAACAACTGAGTTGTCAATTCAGCCACACCTGGAAACAATCTTGCTCACAGCAGTTTATTAGTAGCAACAGTTTTGTAGTAGGAATAGCAAAGTAACAGCAGTAGCAAAGCAAAGACAGTAGTAACAAAAGCAGTAAAAAGTGGGATTTGAGTGCGGTAGGCATAGGGATGGATGGACGGGCGTTGCATGGACAAGACAATTCACATAGCAATCAGAACGTAGGGAAATTATAGATAAATAAGATAAAGCACCCAAGTACTAGACAATCCTAGGCATGTGTTCCATATATAGTCATACGTGCTCGCAATGAGAACTTGCACAACATCTTTTGTCCTGCCAGCCCGTTTGCAGCGGGGCCTCTAGGTAAGTACTGGCAATTAAGGTGCTCCTTTTAATAGAGCACCGGAGCAAAGCATTAACACTCCGTGAACACATGTGATCCTCACATCAAAGCCGTTCCCTTCCAGTTATCCCGATTTCTTTCACTTCGGGGCCATAGGTTCCGGACAACAACGTGTGTATACAACTTGTAGATAAGACCAAAACCAATACTATCATAATGACTCAATAATAAGTTCAGATCTAAAACCATGGCAATCGGGCCCTAGTGACAAGCATTAAGCACAACAAGTCGCAACAAAGGCATAAAGCACTAATAAAAGATACTAGGCACCATGCCCTAACAATCTGATGCCATTACATGAACGATCTCATCCAATCCCTACCATTCCCATGGCCTACAGCGGGGGATTACTCACTCATAGATGGGGAAACATGGATGGTCAATGGAGAAGCAATGGTGACGATGATGGCGATGATCTCCTCCAATTCCCTGTCCCGGCAGAGTGCCAGACCGGAGTTTCTGGTGCTGATTCATGGAATCTGGTGGTGGCGGCGGAGCGGAACTCCTTCTGGAAAAACGTCGACCCCCCCGAAGTTTTTAGGTCAGAAGGCTCCTTATAGGCAAAGAGAGAGGCCGAGGGGGTGCCTGGGGGGCCCACACCACCCCCTGGCGCGGCCTGGCCTGGCCCGTGCCACCAGGTGGTGTGGCCACCCCCTGGCTCTTCTCTGTCTCGTATTCTGGCTCCTGGAGTCTTCGGGTGAAATAGGATTTTTGGCATATTTTCTGGGATTTTTCCTAATAGTTGATTTTCTGCACAACAAGTAGACACCAAGGCAATTCTGCTGAAAACAGCGTCAGTCCGCATTAGTTGCATCCAAATCACACAAGTTCAGAGGAGAAACAATAGCAAAAGTGTTCGGGAAAGTAGATACGTTTTGGGCGTATCAACTCCCCCCAATCTTAGCTTATTGCTTGTCCTCAAGCAATTCAGTTGAAAACTGAGTGCGATAAAGAACTTTCACGAACACATTTGCTTCATATGATGTAAATATTCTCAGCAATATGATCAACTACTTGGACAATTCATAATAAAGAGTATGCAACCAAGTCTACTTAATAGTCATTGCAAGCTATGAAGAGATTCCAACTCAAGAATAATAAGTAGCATGAGGCACAAACATAAGCAACATTACAATGCTCATAGATAGGTATGATAGAGTGGTATCTCGCTTGCCTTTGATTATAAATGCCAAGGCACCACTGAAGTTCAAGTGATGACTAGAAGTAAAGATATCAAGGATACAAGCATCAAAGTCATAACACAAATAATCAAGTAATGGGACAAACACAGAGAATGACAACTATGCTCTCCAAAAGGTGCTCAAAGAATATGTGGAGACTCAACAAGTAGAAGAAAAGGTTTTGGATAATTTGAAAGGCTTCCAAATGCTGAAAGTATGGTACTCATTAGCTTTGAGCTCTCATTTCCCCTATCATAAGCATCTTTAATGTGGTTCAGGTGAAAGTGACACAACTAAGAGGATATGCTTGACAAGTTATAAATCGAACTCTCATGTCCCTTACTTACGAAGACAGATCCTCATGCTACTCAACTTCAGTCACAAGTAAGCTCTTGTCATTGTAAGTATGTACGTATCATAGAGAACCTCCAACGGGGTACCCCTTGCACATGACACGGGAGCTATCCCATAATCAAAATACAAGGTAAGCAGACAATGAGCATCTCGGCGATCTTTTTATTTACTATGTGCATAGATTTTTATTGAGGATGCTTCATAGAATGCTCATTATGGTTATGCTGCAAGTTTCCACCATGATTAGGCATGGCTTCGGCTAGCTGCCTAGGCGTTTCTCTAACATACATACAAACTCCATGATCTTACAAGTTCCACTTTTATTTCACGCCACCGAGATCCATAAGCAAAAGAACATGATATAAACTAGGTACAAAATACCTATGATGCGTTGAAAGCGGTCCCCATGATACAGGTTCTGCTAACTGCAACTCATAAAGCGCAAGCATATGCACAACAAAGAAGGACGCAATGGTTCAGGTTTATTAAGTGCAAGAAAATAAAGTGTGCCATCAAGTTCGCGAGAGCTTTACTAAATTTCTCATAACAAGCAAACATTTTATTCGGAAGAAAACAAGGCATATTGAATATGCACGAAAGTAGCAAATGATGCTAATAGGTAGGTATGGTCGACACTTTGGAAATATTTGGTTTAGGGAGTTGGAAACATGAGTAAAACACTCAGTGGAAGTGAAGGCTAGCAATAGTAAGGGAGCGACAAACGAGAGAGCAATAGTTATCATTATCATGCTTGCAACAAAATAGGTCTACTCATGGCACGAAAGTGATTCAAGATCCTCAAGCCAATAATTCATCGAGGCTTAACTGATTATTACAGTCATGTGAATGCATGAGCATGTGCCAAGTCAATTCAAATGAAACATTCAGAGGAGGATACCACGGTGTCATACTAGTTTATGAATACAGTAATGCAAGCAAACATTCATGAGACATGCTATAAACTATTAGCGAGCTAGAGCTAATCATAAGAAGGTAAGAACTACTAAGCATCCAAAGAAAACATACACTCTACAAGAACGGACTAAGTATGCCCACAGTGATGAGTATATGTACAAAAATGAAAACAAATAGAGTTCGTTACCAGCCTCTTACCACGCCTCAAGTTGTCATTGATCCTCATTATTGCTCTTCACTTGTCTGGCTTGAATAATAATATGAAACCAATATCCACTGAGGACTTCCGAACCCTAAAGCAAACTCGCAAAAACCAAAGAAGAACGACAAATATTTTTGGTGTTTTCGATTTTTTAAACAAGAACCAAGATGGAAAAACAAAGAAAAATCTTTTTGGATTTTTCGAATAGTTCAAACAAAGCAAAGAGGGAAAAACAAACCAAGGCAAAAAGAAGAAGCATACCAAAGAGAAACAACAGAAATATTTTTGGTCTTTTTGTGTTTTTAGAAAGCAAAAGCAAAGAAGAACGAAAACTGAAAAAGAGAACGACAACATGAATGTACAAAGTACCGACACAACATGATATGGAGATGAGTGCGGTGTCGGCGTACCTCCCCCCAAGCTTAGGCTTTTGGCCTCAGTGGGTATCAATCCCAAGCTGGCTAGGATGAAGTGTCACCATGGTATGACGAGGAAGTACCCTCGTCCTGGTGCGAGCTCGAGTACGTCCCTCCGTTGTGCGCGGAGTAATCATAGGAGGGCACATTCTCCTGGTGCTGCTCATGGAAACCCTGCAAGAGAAGCTGCTCGTCCACCTCCTCCTTGGAGCGCGACCATGGTCTCCTATGAACACTAAACAAAGCAGGTTGTGGCAAAAGGATCTCCCTCTCATCCCCATCAGTGAAAAGCATCCTATATACTAGATTGTTCAAATCAGAGGTAGCAGTGACAAAGTGATGAGTTTTCATGGCAACAAGGGCAAGCCTCTGTGGAGCCAGCATAGCATCATCGGGATCCATTGAAATACCTAATGCATTGACCATGCGCGATGCAATGATGCCCCCATAGATAGGCCCCCTAGCAGCTAGGCGGCGAGCAATAAGCGAGCCAAGATTGTATCGAGCACCGGTAAAGCTCCAACAAATCAGCAGGTCGCCCTTGAATTTACTTCATGGGCCCTGTCATACGCACACCTACAATACTGCAAAATCTCTCCAAAGGCATGGTGAAGGGCATATCATAGATTTTTAAAGAGACGGTAGATTGATAGGGTGTGTTAGTAAATGAGAAGCTCTCAACAAAAGTTTAGGTGAGCATAGCGTATTGTGCACTCTCATCTTGCATATAAGAGGTCAAACCAACCCTCTCAATCAGTAGCAAGAAATCATCACGAATACCTGCAGCTTGCAAGAAAGTAAAACAAGGAAAAGAGGATGGGTGAGCATCTCCATCATCCCTTTCACTGCCAATGCGTGTTGCAATGAGGTCTTCATTCTATGATGGCCTAGCTTGAGAGGTTGTTCTTCAGGGCCTCGACCTCCTAGGTGCATCACTCTCAAATATCTCTCCAAAAGTATGGTTGTTCATGCTTGGTATTCTGAAATTTAAACACCTATTAAACAAGTGATTGCAAAGTAAATATAATGAAGGATTCTACTCATAGGGACTTGCAAGAGGCCTAAACATGCATCAAAACTATATCTCTAAGCATCAAACAAGCTTACAAGCTCTCATAAATAGTCACCTACAGCAGCAAAATACTCAACATATAATCCATTAAACACAAATCTACTGGACAAGGGGAGGAGTCACATACCAGGGAACAAATGCTCCAAATTTTAGCAAGAAAGATGGGCTGAGCAAGGAGATCGAAGAAATCGAGCGCAAGCACAGAAAGAACGCGATTTTGAGCTATGAACTAGAGCTTACTCGGGAGAGAGAAGAAAGTGGCAGGGGAGAGAGTTAGTGGAGGGCCAGGGGTGGCCAACACCAGAGCATGGCGCCAGCTAGGGCTGGCCGCGCCACCACATGGTGTGCCTGCCTGGTGGGCCCCCTGGTACATACTAGGTACTCCTCTGCCCCTTTTTCATGTAAAAATTTAATATGAATTTTCTTGAATTTTTCGAGACTTTATTTTTGGGCATTTTTCAGAAATAGAAGAATGATTTTCTAACAGACAGATTTTTTTTCATTTTTGGAAACATGATGCAAGGAAAAAACAAGGCTAGGACTACAGAAGTTCTAGCATGCAAGCAACTAACAACACAAAGAAAACTAAACGAAAGCAAAAACTAAAATGCAAAGGATAGAAATAAACGGATATAATCATAATGAAAACATTGTTTTGTTCAATGGAATCCTTTTGTTAGCAAGGTTGATCAAGTCTTGCTACCCAAACAATTGCATATGAGACAAAACTTTGTACTCCACTAATGATTATGTTACCTCAACCTTGATAGCAATTGTCCCAATCATAATAGTTTCAAATGTTTCTCTTGGTATGGGACAATTTATTTCTCCAACTTGAATGCCTTCAACATGTTCAATTGAATTCAGACCATAAGTCCTTTCAATCTTCTTGGGGAAATAAACAGTATGTTCCTTGTCATTAACATTTAAGGTCACCTTTCATTGATTACAATTAATAACAACTCCTGCAGTATTAAGAAAAGGTCTCCCAAGAATAATAGACATATTATCATCTTCAGGCATTTCAAGTACAAAAAAATCAGTTAATATCAAGCAATTGTGAGCCACCTGAACAGGTACATCCTCACATATACCCACAGGAATAGTGGTAGATTTATCAGCCATTTGCAAAGATATATTAGTTGGTATCAATTTTTCAAGCTGAAGCCTCTTATAGATAGAGAAAGGCGTAACACTAACTCTAGCTCCCAAATCACACAAAGCAGTTCTAACATAACTGTCCTTAATAGAGCAAGGGATAGTTGGAATCCCTGGGTCTCCCAGTTTCTTAGGAACCTTACCATTGAAAGAATAATTAGCAAGCAAAGTAGAGATTTCTTCATTAGGGATATTCCTTTTATTCGAGACAATGTCCTTCATATACTTTGAGTAAGGAGGCAATTTAATAGCATCAGTCAAAGGAATTTGCAAGAATAAAGGCTTCATCCACTCACAAAACTTATTATAGTGTTCATCTTCCTTTAACTTGTGTTTCTTATCAGGGAAAGGCATAGGTTTTTGGACCCAAGGTTCTCCTTCACTACCATGTTTCTTAGCAATAAAATCTTCTTTAGTGTATTTACTATTCTTAGTGTGGTTTTCAGGTTCTTCTTCAACTTTTTCTTCATTAGGAACTTCATTTTCTTCATTACTTTCAATTTCAGCATCAGAGATAGATATACTATTAGGATCTATAGCAGGTTCAGAGGGTTGTACAATAGTTTTATGTTTCTTTTTCCTTTTCTTACGAGTAGAACCATTATTTTCAGCTTGTTGAGAATCCTGCTCAATTCTTTTGGGATGCCCCTCAGGATATAAAGGATCCTCGGTAGCAGCTCCACTTCTAGTTCTAATTTCATAAGCATGTTTTTCTTTAGCAGCATTAGCTAGCAAGTCGTTTTGCACTTTAACGAGTTGATCTATTTGAGTTTGAACCATTTGAAAGTGTTTAACAATCATTTTAACATCATTAGAGGTTCTTTCCAAAATATCTTTCAAATCAACAATAGCTCTAGTGTTTTCTATTAGATGATTTTGCACCCTTTTATTAAAGTTATCTTGCTTAACAATAAAGATATCAAATTCTTCTAAGTATTGATCAGGAGGTTTAGCGTAAGGGATATCACCTTCATCAAAGTGTTGGAGAGAGTGTACCTCAATAGTGGGTGAGTAGGGAATAGGCTTACATAATTCTTCTATAGGAGGCAAATTTTTGACATTTGCAGCTTTAATTCCCTTCTCCTTAAGACATTTCTTAGCTTCCTTCATCACTTCATCATTTAATTCAATAACTCCCCTCTTCTTTGATGTTGGAATAGGCACAGGAATAGATGGTTCAGGTACAATTACTTTAGGTGTAGCTTGTTTAGGAGGAGTCCAGTCTTCATAATTCTTGCTTATTTTAGCCATTAATTCGTCAGCTTCCTTAGGAGTCCTATTCTTGAAAACACAATCAGCACAACTATCTAGGTATGTTCTAGATTACTCGGTTAGTCCATTATAAAATATATCAAGAAGATCATTCTTAGGTAATGGACTTCCTGCATGTGCATGAATCAAAGCACAAAACCTTGCCCAAGATTCAGGCAATACCTCTTTTTCTCCCTGTTTAAAATCAAAAAGTTCCTACAAAATAGCATGTCTAGCACTGGGAGGAAAATATTTCTGAAGGAAAGTACTAATCAAGCACTCAGGGCTATCAATAGATCCAAGAGGTAAATTACTAAACCAAGTTTTAGCTACTCCTTTTAGTGAAAAAGGAAAAATCTTAGCAACAAAGTAAGTACGCATCTTAATATCATTAGAAAACAAGCCACTCATGGTAGAAAGTTCATTCATATGTGCTACCGCACTTTCATTCTTAGTCCCAAAAAAAGGTTCTTTCTCGACAATAGCTATGTAAGATAGATCGAGAGAGAAATCATAATCTTCATCTATAATGTTTATGGGAGAAGCAGCAAACTTAGCAGCAGGAGATAATTTGGGTCTAATAGTACGCCTCTCAAGGAGACTCTTAGCAGTGCTCCTATCATGGGTGTTCTTACATTCTTCAATAAACTCATCTGTCATCTCAACATAATCTTCTTCAGTATCATAACTCTCACTAGACTTAGGTGAGCTAACAGGTGTGGTAGTGTCTTCATTAGGAGTTTCGATATTTCCAGCTGTAGTTATAGCAACCGTAGCATCTAGGAAAGGACCTAATGAACCACTCTTATCAAGCACCGTAGAAGCAGCATCATAAGCATCAGAAGTTTCAGATTCAGCAGTAGTAGTAGTGTGTGTAGCATGTGTATGTGGTGGTGTAACGAGCTTACTTATAACAGATGGTGAATCAAGAGCAGCAGAGGTGTTTAGAACCGTACCTCTTCTTGTAGTGGATGGTAAAATAGGAACCTTGCCATCACAAGACTTACCCATGATGGATGGATAGCAGCGAACAATGAGAATCCAAGTGAACTTGATAAATAAAGCTATGCTCCCCGGCAACGGCGCCAGAAAATAGTCTTGATGACCCACAAGTATAGGGGGTGTATCGCAGTATTTTTGAGGGAAGTGAAACCCAATTTATTGATTCGACACAAGGCGAGCCAAAGAATATTTATCAGCCTTAACAACTGAGTTGTCAATTCAACTTCACCTAGAAATAATCTTGCTCACAGCTGTTTATTAGTAGCAACGTTTTGTAGTAGGAATAGCAAAGTAATAGCAGTATTAAAGCAAAGACAGTAGTAATGAAATTAGTAAACAGTGGGATTCGAGTGCGGTAGGCATAGGGATGGATGGATGGGCGTTGCATGGACAAGACAATTCACATAGAAATCAGAACATAGGGAAAATGCAGATAAATAAGATAAAGCACCCAGGTACTAGACAATCCTAGGCATGTGTTCCATATATAGTCATATGTGCTCGCAATGAGAACTTGCACAACATCTTTTGTCCTGCCAGCCCGTTTGCAGCGGGGCCTCTAGGGAACTACTGGCAATTAAGGTTCTCCTTTTAATAGAGCACCAGAGCAAAGCATTAACACTCCATGAACACATCTGATCCTCACATCAAAGCCTTTCCCTTCCAGTTATCCTGATTTCTGTCACATCGGGGCCATAGGTTCCGGACAACAACGTGTGTATACAACTTGAAGATAAGACCAAAAACAATACTATCATAATGAATCAATAATAAGTTCAGATCTGAAATCATAGCACTCGGGCCCTAGTGACAAGCATTAATCACAGCAAGTCGCAACAAAGTCATAAAGCACTAATAAAACATACTAGGCACCATGCCCTAACAATCTGATGCCATTACATGAACGATCTCATCCAATCCCTACCATCCCGATAGCCTACAGCAGGGGACTACTAACTCATAGATGCGGGAAACATGGATGGTCGATGGAGAAGCGATGGTGATGATGATGGCGATGATCTCCTCCAATTCCCCGTCCCGGCAGGGTGCCAGAACAGAGTTTCTGGTGCTGTTTCGTGGAATCTCGTGGTGGTGGCGGAGCAGAACTCCTTCTGGAAAAACGTCGAACCCCCTGAAGTTTTTATGTCAGAAGGATCCTTATAGGCGAAGAGAGAGGCCGAGGGGGTGCCTGGGGGGCCCACACCACCCCCTGGCAATGCCTGGCCTATCCCGCGCCACCAGGTGGTGTGGCCACCCCTGGTCTTCTCCGTCTCGTATTCTGGCTCCTGGATTCTTCGGTTGAAATAGAATTTTTGGCATATTTTCCGGTATTTTTCCAGATAGTTGATTTTCTGCACAAAAAGTAGACACCAAGGTAATTCTGCTAAAAACAGTGTCAGTCCGCATTAGTTGCATCCAAATCACACAGGTTTAGAGGAGAAACAATAGAAAAAGTGTTCGGAAAAGTAGATACGGTTTGGACGTATCACACACTGTTTTGGGGCTCCATGGGGATTTCCATGGACCGTTAGACCCGATATAAGTTTGACATTTATGACAAAAAACTTGTTGTTTTCGCGTTTTGTGGATATTTTCAAGAGCTATTGCCCATAGTTTTGGGTTCCCTGGTGATTTACAATGACTGTAAGAACCAAGACATGTATGAGAGTTATGACCAAAAAACCGTTGTTTTGTGTTTTTTGGCCATTTTCATGCTTTATTACCCATAGTTGTGAGTTTCTAGGGGATGTGCGTAGCTTGTTAGATCCGATACATTTTCGAGAGTTATGAGAAAAAACTCATCGTTTCGCGTTTTATGGCCATTTTCACGAGTTATTGCCCATAGTTTTGGGGTTCCAAGAGGATTTACAACGACCCTAAGACTCTATACATGTTTGAGAGTTATGACCGAAAACTCGTTGTTTTCACGTTTTACTGCCGTTTTCATGAGCTATTGCGCATTGATTTGTTTCTCCATGGGGATGTATAATGACCCTAAGACTCGATATATGTTTGAGAGTTATGACCAAAAACCTGTCGTTTTCACATTTTACTGACATTTTCATGAGCTATTGCAGACTGTTTTGGGGCTCCATGGGGATTTCCATGGATCGTTAGACCCGATACAAGTTTGAGATATATGACCAAAAACTTGTTGTTTTCGCGTTTGATGGCTATGTTCATGAGCTATTGCCCACATTTTTTGGATTCCCTAGCGATTTAAAACGACTATAATAACCAAGACATGTACGAGAGTTATGACCAAAAACTAGTCATTTTCACGCTTTCCAGCCATTTGCATGAGCTATTGCACACTGTTTTGGGGCTCCATGGGGATTTCCATGGACTGTTAGACCCTATACAAGTTTGCGAGTTATGACAAAAACTTGTTGTTTTTGCGTTTTATGGCTATTTTCATGAGCTATTGCCCGTAGTTTTGTGGTTGCCTGGTGTTATAAGATGACTATAAGAACCGAGACATGTATGAGAGTTATTACCAAAAAATCGTTGTTTTGTGTGTTGTGGCCATTTTCATGCTTTCTTACCCATATTTGTGAGTTTCTAGGGGATGTACATGGCTTGTTAGATCCGATACATGTTCGAGAGTTATGACAAAAAACTCGTCGTTTTCGCGTTTTATGGTTGTTTTCACGAGTTATTGCCCGTAGTTTTGGTGTTCTAGGGGGATCTACAACGACCCTAAGACCCGATACATGTTTGAGAATTATGTCCAAAAACACGTTGTTTCATGTTTTACGGCAATTTTCATGTGCTAATGCACACTGATTTTGGTGCTCCATGGGGATTTACAACGACCCTAACACCCGATATAGGTTTGATAGTTATGACCAAAAAATTGTTGTTTTCGCGTTTTACGGCCATTTTTCATGAGCTATTGCACAATGTTTTGGGGCTCCATGGGGATTTTCATGGATCGTTAGACCTCGTACACGTTTGAGAGTTATGACCAAAAACTTGTTTTTTTTCACGTTTGATGGCTATTTTCATGAGCTATTGCCCACATTTTTTGGGTTCCCTAACGATTTACGACGACTATAAGAACCAAGACAGGTACGAGAGTTATGACCAAAAACTCCTTGTTTTCGTGTTTTATGGCCGTTTTCACGCTTTATTACCCATAGTTGTGAGTTTCTAGGGGGATGTCCATGGCTTGTTAGATCCGATACATGTTCGAGAGTTATGACCAAAACCTCGTCGTTTTCATGTTTTGTGGCCGTTTTCACGAGCTATTGCACACTGTTTTCGTGCTCCATGGGGATTTACAACGACCCTAAGACCTGATACATGTTTGAGAGTTATGACCACAAACTCGTTTTTTCGCGTTTGATGGATATTTTCATGAGCTATTGCCCACAATTTTTGGGTTCCCTAGTGATTTACAACGACTATAATAACCAAGAAATATACGGGAGTTATGACCAAAAACTCGTCGTTTTCGTGTTTTATGGCCGTTTTCATGCTCCATTACCCATAGTTGTGAGTTTCAAGGGGATTTGCATGACCCGTAAGACCCGATCCATGTTTGAGACTTATAACCAAAAACTCATTGTTTTCGCATTTTATGGCTCTTTTCATGAGCTATTGCCCATAGTTTTGGGGTTCTTTGGAGATTTACAATGACTGTAAGAACCGAGACATGTATGAGAGTTATGACCAAAAAATCGTTGTTTTGTGTTTTATGGCCGTTTGCATGCTTTATTACCCAAAGTTGTGAATTTCTAGGGGGATGTGCATGGGCTATTAGATACGATACGTGTTCGAGAGTTATGACCAAAAACTCATCTTTTTCGTGTTTTATGGCCGTTTTATGCCCACGGTTTTGGGGTTCCAGGGGATTTACAACGACCCTAAGACCCGATACATGTTTGAGAGTTATGACCAAAAACTCGTCGTTTTCACGTTTTATGACCATTTTCATGAGCTATTGCACACTGTTGTTGTGCTCCATGGGGATTTACAACGACCCTAAGACCCAATTGTTATCGGATTGATGACAAGTACACCATGAGGGGGTCCACGAGGCGTGTGGAACAGAGGGCTGTGAGACGTACGGGATTCTGGGACGGTGAGCACACAAGTTTACCTAGGTTCGAACCACCGGCTTTGTACAGATCCTACTCCTACTAGCAATCCAGTATACGGCAGAGCCGTAATATGGGTTACAAGGGTTTCGCCTGTGTGAGTTGAGATTGTAGACTATTGTGAGGGTGCCCTAAAGGCTCTCCCTAGGACAGCTTATATAGATATTCGGCCTAGGGTTTATAGGAGAGATCTATCTGGCTACGACTAGAGTCGGTTACAGAGTACATCTTGAACAACAAGTAACACTATGGGCCTATGTTGGTAAGTCTTCTGGGTCTTCCCGTAGCCGGATTGGAATTCGTATCTTCTCCCTGACTGGGCCGCCCGTGAAGCAAAGCTCTAACCCGAAGTGTGCCACCCTGGTCAGTGAGTTACAATGAGGATACTCGGAAAGTATATCCCCAACAGCAGCCCCCGGAGGCCTCCAAGATCAAAAGTCGGATTCATCATCGTCTAGCTTGATCTTCGGCTTGCAGAATCTTGAAGGGTTCCTGAAACTTCAAAAGAAAAGATACGATCCGAGTCTCAAAAAATGAGTCGGACCTACAAATACGTTAATTGGGTTTCCAGCTTGAATTTTAAACTAAGCTAGAACTTGGTCTATCACGTCATCTGACACTAATATGGTCTAGTCACGTCACTGACAGACATTTCCTGTTAGCACGACAGTTGGTGGGTCCGCCTTTCGCGGAACTAAGGCGTTATTTCAATGCGTGTGTGGAGATCGAGGCGGCGTAATCATTGTTTGGGGGGTTACCTAGTTCTTTCCACGACGCGTGGCACATTCACTGTAGTGTTTACGTAATCTTGACACGGCCAGTGGATATAAATGGTGAAGATTCTTTTCCCATCTCCTTCACCAGTTCCTTGCGCTGTTTCCTTCTCCTATACTCCTCCCACGAACCTAGAGCTCCTCTGCTCCCCAGAAATTCCCAGCGTCGCCCATCCAAGGTCATCGTTGCACACAGAAAATGGCTTTAGCTTCATCTTCCGGTACGGCGGCGACGACAGCGACGACATCGGCGGCAGAAAAGGAGGGCAATCGCAGGGTATGGATCCCGTGCATCCTTGACGACGCCAAGCTCCGCGGCATGGAAGAAGAAGGGATCCTCCGCGCCGGCGACTGGCGGAGCGGCTTCGGCGAGACCATCCCCAACCCTCGCGACAGTGAGCGAGTGCACTTCGGCACTCACCTTGACAGAGGTCTGAGTTTTCCTCCCTCGGATTTCTTTTCTGAGGTTATCGATCACTATGGAGTTCATCTCCATCATCTTCCCCATAACTCCATCTTAGAGATGAGTGTCAATGCATCTTTGTGCGAGGGGTATCTCGGCATTAGGCCGAGCCTTACTGTCTTTCGGTATTACTTCCTTGTCCGGAGAAATTCCATTACTGCCAGTAATCCTTATATTACCGGTACTTTTAGTTTTTCGGTTAGGCGAGAGCGCGTTTATCCTTGGACTATGGCCAGTGAGTATGTCAAGCAATGGCAAACCACTTTTTTCTATCACAAGGATATTCCTGCTCCGGGCAAAGCTACTTCTTTTCCGACTTTTGTCGAAGGAGCCGCCACGCCCCAAGAATACTGGGATGAGGTCGCTCTGGCTCTCAGTGATGATCTGCTTCTCACCAAGAGGGGGATCGAGTACTTGATGAAACACAAGGGCCTAAGAGGGTCCGACTTAGTCCAATGCTAGGTGGCATGCCGGATCCATCCTCTCCAACATCAGAAGGTCGACTGATGCACTCCATCACGTCATCGAAAAAGGATTCCCTCCGCATCAACTCCAAAGCCTACATGGAAAAAGATTAGGTAAGCCAGATCAAGTGGCTGATAAGGGAGCAGATCGAGAGGAAGATTCCGGAGCTGTCCCTGGACATGCATACAGTGGAAGATCCCGTTGTGCTGGTAAGCTTCAGCAACAACCATTTTTATGTGCTCATCTTTATATTATTTGGCAATACTGAGATACTTCTTCTTTTCAGCTTGCCGACCTCCCCGAGTCGGAGCTTGCTCCTATCGAGGGATATCCTGCTGAGTTTTCTCAGGATGAGGGAGAGTTGGTCCCACTGCCGGACATTGTTCTTCAGAAGTTTAAAGCTCCGATAGTGTCTATCGGCACAAAGGAGGTGCCCGTTGTGAGGAGGTAACTTTCCTCACAATTTCCGCCTTTGTACATTATTTGTATTTTTTCTGAGATGTAATGTTTTTTGTTCTATTACCTTCTCAGAGCTAAACAACTCATCAAGGGCAAGGGGAAGGGACTTACTTCAAAGCCCATACACTAGCAGAAGCTAAACTTGGTTTCTCCTTCCGTAGCTCCTCCGACTCCTGCCCCTCAACCTTCTGTAGTGCCGGAGATTACTCCATCTCTGACCGTTGTAGAAGATCCGACTCCTTCAGCAGAGCCAGCGATCCTTTAATCGCAAACTGACGTCACCATGGGTGACTCATGTCTTGATAAGGGTGAACCCTCTTCGTGTAATGATCCCTCGGTAGAAATCTTCGCTGACAATGTCCTAAGCAATCCAGGACTTGCCAAACTTGGCCTTTCTCGGAAATCTGCGAAGGAAATCCAGCGGTTGGCCCGGCAATACTTAGAAAGCCAGACCATTACTGCCAAAGAAGAAGCACCAGAAGCAGAGGACGTCAAGTACTCCGAACTTCTTGAACAAGCCCGCCTTCACGACGAGGGACTGAGAGCTGGCGTGCTACCACCTCCACCAGTGATCCCGCTCACCCTTGCCGAGAAGGTTACAACTAAGGTGAACATGTCCTTGAGCAAGCTCACACATGAACAACACGTAAGTAGAAATTCAAACTCACATTTTTCTTTATGTTACTTTATATCATATCCTCTAACTCCCAAGCATGAAGTTGGATAGACAATCCGGCTTTATGCTTTCTTAGGATGCCAAAGAATGAACTAGTGTAGTCCCCAAGGCTCGTGCTGATATTAGTTACAATATTAGACCGAGTATTTAGTAGACTTTTGACTCTGGGTATTCTGACTTACAGAAAGTTAATTCATATAACAATGAATTATTGAAGAATATCTGCAACAAGCGGAGAGAGATCAAAGCTCTCCGAGTTCAAAATGCTCAAATGTTGTTCTTGTGACTACATTATTGGTGAAGCAGTCTTGTGCTATGATTGAAGAGCCGAGGATCTTAAAACCTTGGTGGTGGAAAACAAGGATCTCTGCCAAGAGCTAGATAAGCTTAAGGCGGATCATGAGAAGAGCATTGCTGAAGTTCTCGAATCCTCCTCCATGGCTACCAAGGAGCGTGATCGTAAGATTGCGCTCCAGGATAAGAAAATCTCGGATCTCAGCAACGACTTGTTCAGAGAGAAGGATATCTCCGAAGCACTCCAGGATGAACTCCAGAGTCTTCAAGAGGAGAAGACCAAAGTTGATGATGTCATATTTGGTATGTTTCCATCTTTATGACTTTTCTACATCTTCCGACCTTTCGAAGTAGGATTTCTTTTATTAACCATTTTGCATTACATGCATAGGTCCTCTGAACTTACTGGACTCAGCCTCTGCCGAGTCTCGCACCAGCCGGCTTACTCAAGTCAGCAATGTGCTTCATGACTTCCGCCAATCCATCGAGGATATTGGCGAAGTTCTTAAGGTTCTGAATATGCATAGCATGTCCTGCTTTGAAGTGTGAGACAAGGCCAAGGATACGCCGCATCTTGTCCATGACTGGAACATGTCCTACGCGCGATCAGTAGTGCGTAATGCTCTCACCATGGTCATGAGCCACCATGGAAGCATGGAGATCTGGAAAGTGACTAGAGGATATTCTACTGTGGACAAGGACGGCGAGGAGCAGGACATTAAAGCCATCATGGACTCGTGCGCCAGATACGGGTGCGATGTAGCCGACTTAACTAGCTACGACACTCCGTTCTTCACCCGTGTGGACACGCCACCTCCGCCTGCCGAAGAAACAGCAGAAGTTTCCGACGATGAACAAACCGTATCGGATTTGAACATCTCAGAACGTTATCAAGGCGATGTATCTAGCGAGCCGGCAGCTCCTCCTCTCCCCTGCATCATAAAGCATCAGAAAAAACAATGTGTTATTCTGTAAACAATTTGGGTCTGTAAATAAGTAGTATGATACTTTTGCTAGTGCCAAGTTTTATTTTATCTATTCAGCACTTTTGGCTTAAATATTTATGTGCTTGAAATGTTCACATAAGCACTTGTGTTTTTTGTCTGCACTTATCGTTTATCTAGCCAACCTTCAGCATGGAAACTTTGCCGAGCAACGAAGCTCAATTTCTAAACCAGTTTAAACTCGGAAACAAAGCTCTCTTCTAGTACCAACAATTCACTACTCGGAATATGCCCGCATCCGGCAATCAAACAAATAACAAAAGCATAGACTATAAAAATTAAACTTATACCCGAAGTTAGCAATTTTAGAATCGGAAATCTAAACCAGAACAAACATGAGCATAAAGTACTTTCAAGTATTCTAGGATTTTCGACTGTGACAAGATCATTCGGAAATAAGATGGTAAAAAACTTCTCAGAAAAATTTGAGGCAACCAATACTTTATTTCTTTTTGAACATGTACACGTATACGATTACAAAGAAGGATAAACTAAGAATAGAAGGGACGTAGCTGAGAAATATTCCATGGTATGTCTAATTCTTCCGGATTTGTACTGCCTCCAGCTCTCTTTCTCTTCATAGTAGCAGGTCTTTCTTTGACTGGCCGCATATCAGTTCGATAGTATGACCCATTGTGCAATACTCGACTAACCAAAAAAGGCCCTTCCCATATTGGGGAAAGTTTATGCTTTCTTTGCTGCACAAGCCTAAGAACCAAATCGCCCACAGTTTTGGGGTTCCAGGGGGATTTACAACGACCCTAGGACCCGATACATGTTTGAGAGTTATGACCAAAAACACATTTTACGGCCGTTTTCATGAGCTATTGCACACTGTTTTGGTGCTCCATGGGGATTTACAACAACCCTAAGACCCGATACACGTTTGAGAGTTATGACCAACTTGTTGTTTTCACGCTCTATGGCCATTTTCATGTGCTATTGCACACTGTTTTGGGGTTCCATGGGGATTTCCATGGACCGTTAGACCCGATATAAGTTTGAGAGATATGACCAAAAACTTGTTATTTTCACGTTTTGTGGATATTTTCAAGAGCTATTGCCCATAGTTTTGGGTTCCCTGGTGATTTAAAATGACTGTAAGAACCAAGACATGTATGCGACTTATGTCAAAAAAATCGTTGTTTTGTGTTTTATGGCCATTTTTCATGCTTTATTACCCATAGTTGTGAGTTTCTAGGGGATGTGCATGGCTTGTTAGATCCGATACATGTTCGAGAGTTATGACAAAAAACTCGTCGTTTTCACGTTTTATGGCTGTTTTCACGAGTTATTGCCCATATTTTTGGGGTTTAGGGGGATTTACAAAGACCCTAAGACCCGATACATGTTTGAGAGTTATGACCAAAAACTCGATGTTTTCACGTTTTACGGCCGTTTTCATGAGCTATTACACACTGATTTGGTGCTCCATGGTGATTTATCACGACCCTAAGACCCGATACATGTTTGACAGTTATGACCAAAAACTTGCCGTTTTCACATTTTACGGACATTTTCATGAGCTATTGCACAGTATTTTGTGGCTCCATGGGGATTTGCAAGGATCGTTAGACCCGATACAAGTTCGAGAGTTATGACCAAAAACTTATTGTTTTCGTGTTTGATGGCTATGTTCATGAGCTATTGATTCCCTGATGATTTAAAATGACTATAAGAACCAAGAAAGGTATGAGAGTTATGACCAAAAACTTGTCGTTCTCACGCTTTACGGCCATTTTCATGAGCTATTGCACACTATATTAGGGCTCCATGTGATGGGTTCGTAGCATGGAAAACAAAAAATTTCTATTGCAAGAACGAACAAAACCCATATCTAATCTAGATAAAAGCCAAGATCTAATCTATTAGACATGAGCAACGAGATAGATAGGAACTAACCCTCGTAGATCCGAAAGCGTTAAGGAGATTAGATCTCGTGGTTGATGTAGTCGATCACTTGCCGATCTCAAGATCGTGTGGACGATCCTTCCGGCGTCGCGTTCCGGCAGCGCTTCCGCAGTCGGTCAAGTTGACGATCCTTCTGGCGCCGCGTTACGGCAGTGCTTCCGCAGTCAGTCACACGTGCTGTGTCGAAGCAGACCTTCCCCTCCCCGTTCCAGTGAGCAGCGGAGGTCGTAGATCTTCTCCACGGAATCCCAGCAGCACAATGGCGTGGTGGTGGTGGTGGAGTAGAGAATTCTGCAGGGCTTCGCCTATGCCTGTGCAGAAGAAAGGAGGAGGAGAGAGGCGGCAAAGATTGGGAGTATTGGAGCAGGGTCTGGAGGCGGCGCCCCTGCCCTTCTATTTAAGGGGGGGAGGCATGCCTGGCGAGGGGGAGTCCTAGTAGGACTCCCCTCCTATGGCCGGCGGTGGGAAGGGGGGAGGAGTCCTCCTCCCCCACGAATCCGTGTCTTGCCCCACTAGGTTTCCTTTGACCCTTTCTTGGTTTTCAAGCAAACTCCAAGAAATCCTCTAGAACCTTCCAGAACATTTCGAAACCTTCTAGAATCTCCATACAAACACTCCGGAACATTTCCTAATTTAGAAAATGATCCCCAATATATGAATCTTATTCTCCGGACCATTCTGGATCTCCTCGTGATGTCCCGAATCCAATCCGAGACTCCGAACAACATTCAGTCTCCAACGCATATTCCATATCTACTTAAAACAACTTCGAAACTTAAGTGTGTCACCCTACGGTTCGTGAATATGCAGACATGACAGAGACACATCTCCTATCAATAACCATCAGCGGGACCTGGAGATCCTTAATGGCTCCCACATACTCAACGATTACTTCGTGATCGATTGAACCACTTACATACGAAACTAATTCCCTTTGTCTCGCGATACTATACTTATCCGAGGTTTGATCGTCGGTATCTCCATACCTAGTTCTACCTCGTTACTGATAAGTACTCTTTACTCGTTCCGTGATATGTCATCCCTTGTGACCTAGTCATATGCTTGCAAGCTAACTAGATGACATTCCACCGAGAGGGCCCAGAGCATATCAATCTGTCATATGGATGGACAAATCCCAATCTTGGTTCATGCACTTCAACACATACTTTCAGAATACCCAATGACACTTTTATAACCACCCAGTTACGAAGCGGCGTTTGATGTCATCAAAGTATCCATCCGGTGATGGTGATTAACATAACCTCATGGTCGAAGGAATAGGTTACTATGTATTTGAAAGCTTACAGCAATACGAACTTAATGACTTGATCTTATGCTACGCTTACTACGGGTGTGTGTCCATCACATCATTCTCCTAATGATATGATCTTGTTATTAACGACATCCAATGTCCATGATCAGGAAACCATAATCATCCATTAATCAACAATCTAGTTTAACAAGAGGCTTACTAGGGACTCTTTTATGTTTACAAAACACACATGTATTAGTGTTTCCTAATAATACAATTATAGCATGGGATGTAAACATTTATCATGAACATAAAGAAATAATAATAACTACTTTGTTATTGCCTCTTGGGCATATCTCCAACAGTCTCCCACTTGCACTAGAGTCAATAATCTAATTAAAAACTTGTGCATTCAACACCTATGGCTTTCTGGTGTTGCATAGACACTATTGCTAGTGGTAAACATAATCTTCGGATCTGACACTTCCAGGTCCGTGTGTATTTGCATGTCCTTGCGTCTCTATGCATTTCTCATTCTCCAATGAGATGGCATTGTATAAATTTGGTCCTTTGGTGAGACCTTTAGTTCCTTCGGCTCAAAATATGTTGATATTATTGTCATACAATATATCTTCATAGTATTACCCCACTTTGAACCACACCTAGTTTGATAACAAACTACTTAACACAAATGCCCTCCTTTGCTGCTACTATAGCAGTTTATATACTTAGACTTTTGTTGTAGTATCCGTCACAATGTCTCAACTTTGGAACTCATTCAAATCCATCACGGAACACCCTTTCCATTACATTGTGCCACCCATAGTCTAAATTGAGATAAACTTAACTTGTGACAAAACTAGTATCAATGTAACAATTTACAATGAACTATTTGTCACCACTATATAAATAATATATTCTTAGTTCTTCCAAAGATCATAGGAATATCCTACTATTGTCCAATGATCATCTTATGAGTCATTCTGGTATATGCTCATAACATTTAGAGCATAGGACATATCTGGATGTGTACATCTCAAAGAATGATTGGTCAAAATATTCTTGTGATTTCACCAAGTGTAAAATCACTTGAATCTCGTGTCAACACACTTGAATCTTGATTTAGTCCTTTCCGTGCGTCAAGAACCTTTCTTGTTGTTTCCATATTGAACTCATTCAACATCTTATCTATGTACATTTGGCAAAACCATATTAGCGCCTCAATCTATCCATATAGACATTGATGCCTAATTCTTGAGTTATGCCTAAGTCTTTCATCGAAATGAAATTCTTAACCTATGTCAATACAAGATACATCATTTCCAATCAAAAATATGTCCTCTACATAATGTATTAGAAATATGTCTCAGCGCTCCCACTTAATTTCTTGCAAATGCAAGCATCTTCATCATCTCCGATGAATTTAAAATCTTTTAACAGTTTCATCATGGTGAAGATTCCAACTCCGCTATGCTTACTTCAACCATTGAAGTTTTGCATACTCTTTTAGCATCCTTTGAATGAACAAAACCCTTTGGATCGTGTCATGTACACGTCCTAGGTAACCATTCTATTAGAAGAACTTGTTTTGTTTGTTCAACTACCATATACCAAAATATATATAGCGGTTGCTACATTAATCCGTCCAGACTAAATATCGCTATGAAAGATCAAATCTTATCATAGTCAATTCCTTGAACATTGTCGTAAACTCTTTCCGATATGTCGACTATTTCATAGATTTGAAACATCCATGTCTATTTCTTTATAGATCCAAACACGACCGATAGGCTTCACGCCTTTCCAGAGGGTCTTCTAAGTTCAGAAACTTGATTTCTCGTGTATGGATACTATCACGGATTCCATGACTTCTAGTCATTTTATGGAGTCAGGGCACATCATCGCTTCTTTGCCTGTAGTCGGTTCATCATTGTCACAACAATAACGACTTGCTTATCAAATCTTACTATTTGATTCTTACCGACCCACACGATTCTATAGGAACTCTAATCTCCGAGATCACACCTTTTGTAATCACGAGAGCCATGAGCATTGTGGCCGTCACCGGGAAACTTTCCGGCGCTGCGCTACTTAGCACATATAGCTAAGGTTCAACAACCTTATCAAAGTTCTATTTTCCTCCCACTTAACTTTTCACGAAAAAAATTCCTTCTCAAGAAACTTGACGTTCCAAGTGACAAAATCTTTTGTGCTTGGCGTTATGGAGAAATTCCCAACAAATTCTTTGGAATAACCGACAAAGACGTGCTTATCCGACTTTGGTTGTAAACATTTTACTTATGCCTAACATACCAAAATTTAAGAAAAGACAATTCGGGTTTTATCCCAAACCATGACTTATATGGTCTCATTTCAACGGATCACGATAGAGATCTTTTCAGTGTAAAAGCGGTAGTCACTAAAGCTTTAATCTTTAAAATATAATGGCAGTTTTATAAATGACACCTTTGATCTTACCATGTCAAACAAGGTTTCATTACATATCTCGAACACTTCATACTCCTATGGTGTTTTGGGAAATGCAAATCCATGGAATGATTCCTCAAATCTTAGGTGTTTTGCTAAACTTGTAACTCAAATATCTTTCTTTATGATCCAATCATAAACTCTTTTATTTTCTTGTTACAATGATTTTCCACTTCATCTGGAAAGTCTTTGAACATTTTTCAAATGTTTCATACTTCTTCCTTATTGAGTAAGTATATACATATACTCACTTAAATCTTCAGAGAAAGCATATGAAGTTGAAATCCATCGCCCACGACTACACATAATGGACTATATACATCAATATGTACAAATTCCAATCAGTTAGTCGTCCGTTCCTCTTTTGGCCTACGAACAAAGTTTTAATTATCTCCAAGAAAGTATCACAAGCGTCATTTGATCAAAATCAAAGACTCCAAAAATCCATCAACATGGAGTTTCTTCATGTATCCCTTTCAATATAATTTAAACGGCGATGTCACTTCATAAGTGATCTTTCAATCATTTGCCTTGCGACATTTTAGCATTAGTTTTATGGTCGTTATTTCTCCAACCAGACTTGTATATCATCCATCTATTATGGAATACGGTAATTATTTGAACAACCTTTTGTCGTCATAATACCTGATCAAAATAACAATTATTGAAACAAATCTTGAAGGCAAGCTTTGATGTTAACGAGCAACACAACAACCTTTTGTTTGTTTTCGATGAACATCATCACATATTCTCTTGCTAGTTACTTAGGCCATTGTAGTTCATGAATTGTGTTGTCCTATATGACACTTCATACCAACCAATTCGGTATCCAATACCGGAGAACCACATTGTTTAACAAGCAAGGAATACAACCATAACATGTATATCTTCTATATGCCTAAGTTGGACATCTCCAACCTTTTATTTTCCGCCAAATATTTTATAGATTCTCTTTCAGCAATTCCTTTTCTTTTAAAAGAATCTATCAACATCAATAGTGGTGTCATCAACATGACACATGGTACAAAGCGTATATAGTCAACTACTAATACCTTTGGACTTGCACTTTGAGGTGGATCACCATCATCAAATGTTTGGTGTTCTTTCAAAATTCCATTCTTTAGTAATCTTTTAGTGTAGTAAACATTTTACTTACATCTTCTATTCATCCTTATCATGACAACTTTCATGATCAAGCTGCTATAGCTTATAAAGGTGAATTGCGAGTATAATGTTTCTTTTCCAAAACCTTTTGGAGGATTAGGACGACTAGCATCTCCTAACCTTCACAAATTATCATAAAATATGAGGACGTATACTCTATCATGTTGTAACCAACACATTGTTTTAGATATCGCAATACCTTTCACATATGATGGTTTCTGAAACATTGCTTTCAGCTCTTAGATAAACTTGATATTAAAAATAATCTTTCGAGTATCTAGAATCATGGAGGCAAACATGATACATTAGATACTAACACTGGAATTTTTACTCTTGATTTAATACTATTTATTAAACTTCATGGAGTAAATAGAGTTTGCTGAAAGTTTGCAATAGGACTTATAAACTTTAGATTGACATTCAAAACAATACGATACCAGTTCGTAAAGTAAATATCTAGAATTTCTACAGTTCCACTATCCCAACTATAACTAAGCGTAAGGTGGTGAACGGATGCCAATGACTACAACAAACTATACAAATTCACTTTGATTGTGTTTATGATAAATTGAGTTCGACTAATCCAAATTATAAATGAACTCCCACTCAAAACAACATCCCTCGAGTTGTTTTAGTGATTACATGAACCAAATCCACTACACCAAGTCCGATCATCACGTGAGATGATGTAGCTTTAAAGGCGAACAATCAACATGTTCATCATATCATCCATATGACTCATGCTTTACCTTTCGGTATTCCATGTTCCGAGACCATGTCTGTACATGCTAGGCTCATCAAGGTTAACCTTAGTTTCCGCATGTGCAAATCTGGCTTGCACCCATTGTATGCACACGTAGAGTCTATCACACCCGATCATCACGAGATGCTTCGAAACGACGAGTCTTACCAACGGTGCCAACTAAGGGTGAACACTTTATTACTTGATATTTAGTGAGAGGGAGCATCTTATAATGCTACCGTCGCGATCTAAGCAATACAAGATGCATAAAGGATTAACATCACAGGCAATTCATAATATATGATATGATATGGCCTTTCTTCTTGTGCCTTTGATCTCCATCTCCAAAGCATGGACATGTTCTCCATCATCACCAGCGTGGCGTCAAGGTCCGTGGCGCCGCTTCATGGTTGTCCATCACCAACAACAACTTTACAACTACTTGGAATAAAGCTATTACATGATGAATAGACACGCATGTATTAAACAAAATTTAAAGACAACCATTAGGCTCCTGCCGGTTGCCATATTACAATAAGGATCATTGCATACAACAAATATAATCACAATCACATAATGGCCATATCACATCACAAAACCCCTGCAAAAACGAGTTAGACGCCTCTAATTTTATTTGCAATTTTTACGTGGTTTGGGGCTTTCGCATAAGACCGATCTTACCTACGAACAAGAACCACAACGTTGATACAAGTATTGTCAGATGCTCATTGTAAATTGAATCATAACTATGGTGGGAGAGACAGACACCCGCAAAGCCACTTGTGCAAAGCAAGTTGCACGTCAAGCGTGGAGCAAGTCTCATGTGCGATGACATGTAATGTTAGCCCGAGCCGCTTCATCCCACCATGCCGCAAGATGCAAAGTACACGCTAAGACACCAACAACAAAAGCATCAACGCCCACAAAAACATTGTGTTCTACTTGTGCAACAGATCTGCGCATAGATACGACTCTGATACCACTGATGGGTTCGTAGCATGGAAAACAAAAAATTTCTACCGCAAGAATGAACAAAACCGAGATCTAATCTAGATAAAAGCCAAGATCTAATCCATTAGACATGAGCAACGAGATAGATAGGAACTAACCCTCGTAGATCCGAAAGCGTTAACGAGATTAGATCTCGTGCTTGATGTAGTCGATCACTTGCCGATCTCAAGATCGTGTGGACGATCCTTCCGGCGTCGCGTTCCGGCAGCGCTTCCGCAGTCGGTCAAGTTGACGATCCTTCCGGCGCCGCGTTTCGGCAGCGCTTCCGCAGTCAGTCACATGTGCGGTGTCGAAGCAGACCTTCCTCTCCCCGTTCCAGCGAGCAGCGGAGGTAGTAGATCTTCTCCACGGAATCCCAACAGCACGACGGCGTGGTGGTGGTGGTGGAGTAGAGAATTCTGCAGGGCTTCGCCGATGCCTGTGCAGAAGAAAGGAGGAGGAGAGAGGCGGCAGAGATTGGGAGTATTGGAGCAGGGTATGGAGGGGGCGCCCCTGCCCTTCTATTTAAGGGGGGGAGGCGCGCCTGGGGAGGGGGAGTCCTAGTAGGACTCCCCTCCTATGGCCGGCGGTGGGAAGGGGGGAGGAGTCCTCCTCCCCCATGAATCCGTGTCTTGCCCCACTAGGTTTCCTTTGACCCATTCTTGGTTTTCAAGCAAACTCCAAGAAATCCTCTAGAACCTTCCAGAACATTTTGAAACCTTCTAGAATCTCCATACAAACACTCCAGAACATTTCCTAATTTAGAAAATGATCCCCAATATATGAATCTTATTCTCCGGACCATTCCGGATCTCCTCGTGATGTCCCGAATCCAATCCGAGACTCCGAACAACATTCGGTCTCCAACGCATATTCTATATCTACTTAAAACAACTTTGAACCTTAAGTGTGTCACCCTACGGTTCGTGAATATGCAGACATGACAGAGACACATCTCCTATCAATAACCATCAGCGGGACCTCGAGATCCATAATGGCTCCCACATACTCAACGATGACTTCGCGATCGATTGAACCACTTACATACGAAACTAATTCCCTTTGTCTCGCGATACTATACTTATCCGAGGTTTGATCGTCGGTATCTCCATACCTAGTTCTACCTCATTACTGATAAGTACTCTTTACTCGTTCCATGATATGTCATCCCTTGTGACCTAGTCACATGCTTGCAAGCTAACTAGATGACATTCCACCGAGAGGGCCCAGAGCATATCTATCTGTCATATGGATGGACAAATCCCAATCTTGGTTCATGCTCTTCAACACATACTTTCAGAATACCCAATGACACTTTTATAACCACCCAGTTACGAAGTGGCGTTTGATGTCATCAAAGTATCCATCCGGTGATGGTGATTAACATAACCTCATGGTCGAAGGAATAGGTTACTATGTATTTGAAAGCTTACAGCAATACGAACTTAATGACTTGATCTTATGCTACGCTTACTACGGGTGTGTGTCCATCACATCATTCTCCTAATGATATGATCTTGTTATTAACGACATCCAATGTCCATGATCAGGAAACCATAATCATCCATTAATCAACAAGCTAGTTTAACAAGAGGCTTACTAGGGACTCTTTTATGTTTACAAAACACACATGTATTAGTGTTTCCTAATAATACAATTGTAGCATGGGATGTAAAAATTTATCATAAACATAAAGAAATAATAATAACTACTTTATTATTGCCTCTTGGGCATATCTCCAACACCATGGGGATTTCCCTGGATCGTTAGACCGGATACAAGTTTAAGAGTTATGACCAAAAACTTATTGTTTTCGCGTTTTATGGCTATTTTCATGAGCTATTACCCATAGTTTTGGGGTTGCCTGGTGATTTAAGATGACTATAAGAACCGAGACATGTATGAGAGTTATGACCAAAAAATCTTTGTTTCGTGTTTTATGGCCATTTTCATGCTTTGTTACCCATATTTGTGAGTTTCTAGGGGATGTGCATGGCTTGTTAGATCCGATACATGTTCGAGAGTTATTGCCCATAGTTTTGGGGTTCCAGGGGATTTACAACGACCCTAAGACCCAATACATGTTTGAGAGTTATGACCAAAAACTCGTTGTTTTCATGTTTTACGGCCGTTTTCATGAGCTATTGCACACTGATTTGGTGCTCCATGGGGATTTACAACGAACCTAAGACCCGATACAGGTTTGAGAGTTATGACCAAAAACTTGTTGTTTTCGCGTTTTACGGTCATTTTCATGAGCTATTGCACAATGTTTTGGGGCTCCATGGGGATTTGCATCGATCGTTAGACCCAATACAAGTTAAAGAGTTATGACCAAAAACTTGTTGTTTTTGCGTTTGATGGCTATTTTCATGAGCTACTGCCCACATTTTTTGGGTTCCCTATCGATTTACGATGACTAAAAGAACCAAGACAGGTTCGAGAGTTATGACAAAAAACTCCTCGTTGTGAGTCTCCAGGGGGATGTCCATGGCTTGTTAGATCCGATACATGTTCGAGAGTTATGACCAAAATCTCGTCGTTTTCATGTTTTATGGCCGTTTTCATGAGTTATTACCCACATTTTTGGGGTTCCAGGGGGATTTACAATGACCCTAAGACCCGATACATGTTTCAGAGTTATGACCAAAAACTCATTGTTTTCAAGTTTTACGGCCGTTTTCATGAGCTATTGCACACTGTTTTGGTGCTCCATGGGGATTTACAGCGACCTTACGACCTGATACATGTTTGAGTGTTATGACCACAAATTTGTTGTTCTCACGATTAATGGCTATTTTCATGAGCTATTGCCCACAATTTTTGGGTTCCCTAGTGCTTTACAACGACTATAAGAACCAAGAAATATACGGGAGTTATGACCAAAAACTCGTCGTTTTCGTGTTTTATGGCCTTTTTCATGCTCCATTACCCATAGTTGCGTGTTTCTTGGGGATTTGCATGACCCGTAAGGTCGGATACATGTTTGAGAGTTATAACCAAAAACTCGTTGTTTTCGCGTTTTATGGATCTTTTCATGAGCTATTGCCCATATTTTTCGGGTTCCTTGGTGATTTACAATAATTTTAAGAACCAAGACATGTATGAGAGTTATGACCAAAAAATCGTTGTTTTGTGTTTTATGGCGGTTTGCAGGCTTTATTGCCCAAAGTTGTGAATTTCCAGGGGGATGTGCATGGGCTATTAGATCCGACACATCTTCGAGAGTTATGACCAAAAACTCATCATTTTCGCGTTTTATGGCTGTTTTATGCCCATAGTTTTGGGGTTCCAGGGGGATTTACAAGGACCCTAAGACCCGATACATGTTTGAGAGTTATGACAAAAACTCGTTTTTTTCACGTTTTACGGCCATTTTCTTGACCTATTGCACATTGTTTTGGTGCTCCATGGGTATTTACAACGACCCTAAGACCCGATACACGTTTGAGAGTTATGACCAAAAACTTGTCGTTTCCATGCTTTACAGCCATTTTCGTGAGCTATTGCACACTGTTTTGGGGCTCCATGGGGATTTCCATGGAAAGTTAGACCTGATACAAGTTTGAGAGTTATGACCAAAAACTTTGGGTTCCCTGGTGATTTACAATGATTGTAAGAAACGAGACATGTATGAGAGTTATGACCAAAAAATCATTGATTTGAGTTTTTTGGCCATTTTCATGCTTTATTACCCATAGTTGTGAGTTTCTAGGAGATGTGCATGGCGTGTTAGATCGGACACATTTTCGAGAGTTATGTCAAAAAAACTCGTCGTTTTCGCGTTTTATGCCCACAGTTTTCGGGTTCCAGGGGGATTTACAACGACCCTAAGACCTCATACATGTTTGAGAGTGATGACCAAAAACTTGTTGTTTTCATGTTTTACGGCCGTTTTCATGAGCTATTGCACATTGATTTGGTGCTCCATGGGGATTTACAATGACCCTAAGACCCGATACAAGTTTGAGAGTTATGACCAAAAACGTGTTGTTTTCGCGTTTGATGGCTATGTTCATGAGCTATTGCCCACATTTTTTGGGTTCCTTGGCGATTTACAACGACTATAAGAACCAAGACAGGTACAAGAGTTATGACCAAAAACTTGTGGTTTTCGCGTTTTACGGCCATTTTCATCAGCTATTGCACACTGTTTTGGCGCTCCATGGGGATTTGCATGGATCGTTAGACCCGATACAAGTTTTAGTGTTATGACCTAAAACTTGTTGTTTTCGCGTTTGATGGCTATTTTCATGAGTTATTGCCCACATTTTTTGGGGTTCCCTGGTGATTTACAAACGACTATAAGAACCAAGACAGGTACAAGAGTTATGACCAAAAACTCCTTGTTTTCGTGTTTTATGGCTGTTTTCATGCTTTATTACCCACAGTTGTGAGTTTCCAAGGGGGTGTGCATGGCTTGTTAAATCCAGTACATCTTCGAGAGTTATGACCAAAATCTCGTAATTTTCGTGTTTTATGGCCGTTTTCATGAATTATTGCCCACAGTTTTGGGGTTCCAGGGCGATTTACAACGACCCTAAGACCCGATAAATGTTTGAGAGTTGTGACCAAAAACTCATTGTTTTCATGTTTTACGAGCGTTTTCATGAGCTATTGCACACTGTTTTGGTGCTCCATGGGGATTTACAACGACCCTAAGACCCGATACATATTTGAGAGTTATGACCACAAACTCGTTGTTTTCGTGTCTGATGGCTTTTTTCATCAGCTATTGCCCACTATTTTTGGGTTCCCTGGTGATTTAGAATGACTATAAGAACCAAGACAGGTACGGGACTTATGACCAAAAACTCTTCGTTTTCGTGTTTTATGGTTGTTTTCATGCTCCATTGCTCATAGCTGTGAGTTTCTAGGGTATTTGCATGGCCCGTAAGACCCGATACATGTTTGAGACTTATGACAAAAATTCATTGTTTTCGCGTTTTATGGCTATTTTCATGAGCAAATGCCCATAGTTTTTGGGTTCCCTGGTGATTTATAATGACTGTAAGAACCGAGACATGTATGAGAGTTATCACAAAAAAATCGTTGTTTTGTGTTTTATGCCCATTTTCATGCTTTATTACCCATAGTTGTGAGTTTCTAGGTGACATGGGTATACCCTACAGGTACTCGAGCTTGGTATAGACGGTCCAGATACGGAAGAAGCCCACGGTGTTGCCAAGGCCCAATATAAGATTCAGGTGACCCACAGACTCTTAGATATCTTGCCGCGCAAGATGAAGCTTAAGATAGAAACATTAAAGGGGAGAACCCTAATCTGTAACTGACTCAACCTGCTACCCGAGACCCTGCTTATCTATATAAATGATGGGAGGGGCGGCGAGGAGGACAATCACAACCCTAGTTCCACCGCCATCGCCAGATTGCATCTGCGCACCACTTTAATCTTTGATTCCTTCGTTAATTCCAAGAGCAGACAAGCAGGAGTAGGGACCTCTACGAGGCCTGATCCTAGGTAAACCTTGCGTCCCAGTGTGCTTGTTTGCTAGCCGATTGATGCCTCTAGCACTCCCTCCTTCTCCAAAACCCAAGTCCATAAAAATGGGCATTGACGAGTTAAACCCTCGTCAATTAGCGCCGTTTGTGGGAACTAGGAGTGCGGATGTAGCGGCTTCTTCGGCCCCATCAACCGCGATCTACAACTATGCAACAGCGGAGATTCGGCAGCTCTTCGGTGCTTTTGACTTCACCATCCACACGCCGGCCACTCGCCTGGATTTCGAGTCCGTGGGAGATGGGATCAGATTGGCGATTGGGAGCTTCCGCTTCCAGGTTGGCCAACTGGGCACGCTTCGCATACCTGACCAGCTGATGGCACCCACGATTGCTCCAGCATCATGGTTCCCTCCACCAATCGGCACCCTCAGCAAGCTCAACACCCAGGCAACAACTGGGACCACCCACAGTGACATCAGTCGCGGACCGGATCTAGGTGATCTAGCCACAGAAGATGGAGCCTATGGATCTAGATCTAAAAGTTGCGTGAGCAACAGCTTCCCCAACCACTTCATGTGTGCCGTCCTCACCGCGGGTGATACCAGCGTCAATCGCGAAAATGCCGGCTCTGGCACCGGACCGCCCAATGGTGGTATACCAAACAGTGGCCCTACCAATGCGGGCCCCACCAACGACACGCCCACCAAGGATGGAACGGGAGGAGAACTGTCGATCATAGTGAACGAAAACACCAAAGAGTATATACTGATCAGGCTCAGAGACAATGAGTGGGCCCGCTGTCGAGAAGCTCTACGGGGCAATCCTCTGCCCCACAACACCTCACGGGACATGCTTTATGGGCTACCATTGGCTGCTGAAAGAGGAATACAGACGCCAGCTACAAGCGGCGGACGAATCAAGCCTTCGACGAGTTGGGCTCTCCTCCCACGGAGGATCCTCCTCCAAAGGCAACGAGTACCTAGCCAACAAATGATGATCTCGACTGGCCCACCTCACCAAGCAAGAACACGTGGAAGCTGTGAAAGTCCTCGACTTTAGCTCCATGACGGTGGATACGCGGGGCAACTTCCTCCCAAAGACGCCGCAAGCTGCAGTAACGGCGGCCACCATGTACCTCCTCAACAACGAGCCACCAGCTAGAGATCCGCAAGCTGCCATGCACCGATCTACGGTCGCGGGCTTGGGGCTAATCGAGGCCGACCTCGACAAGGAGCCAACGCCGGAGCCGAAGAAAAGCAAGGCTCTAGCAAACCTCATCTACTCCTCGCCCTGATCTAGCGATGATTGCCACAACCTGTCTCAGTGTCGCTGCTCACGGTGGCACAGTCATGACTACGACGCGCGTGATAACATCACACACTGCAAAATCGACAAAATGCGTCCAAGACATGCTCGTTCGACTGACTCGGAGGACGAGGACGTGGAGCTCTGCGGTGCCAGATGTTTTAGCATAACCATCAGGCAAAAGCGAATTCCTAAAGGGTTCAAACTCCCGCAGAGAACCCAAAAATCGATGGCCTGCAGGACCCGAAGATCTGGCTGGAGGATCATATCTCCTCCGTCAGGCTACACGGCGGGAGTCGAAGTACGGCCATGCAATGCCCGCAGCTGCAGCTGTAGGGCGCCGCTCGCGCATGGCTCAATAACCTCTCGCGCGAATCCATTCGCAGCTGGGAAGAGCTGGTCTACAGCTTCGTGCGCAACTTCAGGGGCACTTACAAAATGCCCGCATCAATCGAAGAACTAAGAGGTTGCCAACAAAGGTCTGGCGAGTCGCTGCGCTCATACATCCAGAGGTAGTCCATCATCAAGATCTCCACAGAAAACATCTCAGAGGACTGCGCAATCAACTTGTTCAATGGTGGTGTTCGCCATACAGAGCTCAGGGAGGAGCATCGCCATTTGAAGCCCAAAACGATCGACCACTTGATGGAAATCGCGAATCGGTGGGCGGATGGAGAAGATTCTGTGAAAAACCGCACCCAATACTACGATGACGATGAACTTAGGCGCAGGCAAGACCGCGGAGGCAAGCGTCGAATGCGCATATACGATGACCGCGACGACGTCAATATGGTCGCAGCCGGCTAGGCCGACAAACGCGACGACAACCGCAATAGCGGCTATCGCAGCGGTGGATACCGCGATAGCAGAAAAACTACGCAGGTGTGGCAGCGCCGCACTCGCGAAGAGGCACCCACAACATCTATCGAGGACAAACTATCCGGACCATGCAACATGCACTTCTACATTGACAAGCACGATGGCAAGAAGAAATTCAACCACGTTCTCATGGATTGTCGCGAGTTTCTCAATCTCCACGAGGGCCTAGTTCGGATGAATCACGATGCGATTACTAGGGGCTACGGAGCTGCCCCAGGCGTTGTGGCACATGGAGCCCCTTCACCACCACCCGCAGCCACGCCAGTCCAGCACCATGGAGGCGAACCATACCCGAGGGTCGTAGGAAACATGATGATCCAAAAAGGGCGTCAGTCAAATCGAGTGCAGAAGGCCATCACTTGCCAAGTCAACTTGGTGATAAACTCACCACCTTCCACCACTCAGTACCTCAGTGGAAACGACTCCTCCATCTCCTTCAACAAGCACGACCACCCGTGTCAAGTCCCTCGTCCAGGCCACTGTCCCCTCGTACTCGAGGCACAAATCGGAGGCTTCGATATGAGTCGCTTGTTCATGGACGGCGGGAGCGGCATCAACCTCATGTTCGCGAGTGCCTTGCGTCCGATGAGGATCCCTCTGACTTGTCTAGAGGTCTCAGACACGACGTTCCACGGCATCGTCCCAGACAAGGGCATATATCCCCTAGGCCAAATCAACCTCAACGTCATCTTCGGCACGCTAAAAAACATTCCGCGAGAGCGCATCGACTGGCCTTCGCAATACCATTGCATCCTCGATCGTGTCGCGTTTGGTAGGTTCATGGCAGTGCTGCACTATGCCTACATGCAGATGAAAATGCCAGGTCCAAACGGCGTCATCACAATCAATGGAAGCTTCGAGAGGTCCGATAGGTACGACAGGGAATTCAACATAATCTCCTAGTCATTCGGCATGCAGGAGGAACTCGCAAGATTGAAGGAGCCGATAGACAACAGTCTGCCTCCGCTAGGCAGGTTAAGTTCACCCGATCTGTCATTCGACTCATCGGTGCACACGAATAAAGTCCAGGTCCATCCAACGGACCCGACCAAGATGACCCTCATCGCCAACAACTTGGATTCCACATAGGAACTTGCGCTCATCGAATTCCGCCAAGAGCACTAGGAAATCTTTGCCTGGTGTCCAGCAGACATGCCAGGGGTTCCCAAGGAATTCGCCGAGCACTCACTCAATGTGAATCCAGACACAGGGCCAGTGAAGCAGACAATACGGCGACTGTCTAAACCAAGAGGAAAAGCAGTCGGAATCAAAATCAACAGACTCCTCGACGCAAATTTCATACGCGAGATCAAGGAAAGCACCTGGCTCGCTAACACAATGCTCATGCCTAAGAAGACACAGATATCCTACGGATGTGCGTGGACTTCACCTCCTTGAATAAGCACTGCCCGAAGGACCACTTCCTATTCCACGGATCGATCAACTAATCGACTCCACTGCGGGATGCGAGTGCCTCTGCTTCCTCGACACCTTCTCAGGCTAGAATCAGATTCGAATGAAGGAGGAAGACCAAGAGAAAACAACGTTTACAATGCCCTTTGGTGTGTTCTGCTACAACACAATGACTTTGGGGCTAAAAAACGCAGGAGACACTTATCAGCGGTGGATGCAGGCTTTCCTCAAGAACCAACTTGGCCGCAATATCCCAGTCTACGTTGATGACACCGTCATCAAAACCAAGGAGGAGGCCACGTTAATCGATGATCTCCACGAGACCTTCGCTAACCTCGACCGCTACCAGATCAATCTTAATCCGGACAAGCGCACCTTCGTCATACCATCTGGGAAATTACTCGAGTATCTCATCTCCGCGAGAGGGATCGAGGCAAACCCGAAGAAAAGAAAGGCCATATTGGCCATGGAGAAGCCGAAGAACGTAAAAGGCGTCCAGCAGCTGGCCAGTCGAATCGCGGCGCTCAGTTGATTCATCAGTCGAATGGGCGAAAAGGCACTACCCTTCTACCAACTCCTCCGCAAAGCTGACAAGTTCGAGTGGACAGACGAAGCACAAGAAGCATTCGAAGACCTCAAGCATCTACTATCCACTTTGCTAGTACTGGTAACGCCTCGCGAAAAGGAGCCACTACTGCTCTACATCTCTGCCACCAACCAGGTGGTCAACACTATGCTCGTGGTAGAGCGAGCCGAAGCAAATAAAGTTCACGGGGTTCAGCGCCCAGTATACTACCTCAGCGAGGTGCTCACACCAACAAAGTAGCATTACCCGCACTACCAGAAGTTGGCATATGGCTCTTCATGACAGCCATGTGACCGCGCCACTACTTCCAGGAAGACCCAATCGTGGTTGTAAATGACGCCCGCTCGGGCATATACTCAATAATCCTGACGCCACCAGACGAGTCGCGCTCTGGGAATCGAGTTGTCTCCATGAGACATAACATACGAGAAGCGTGACGCGATCAAGTCGCAAGTTCTCCTGAACTTTCTCGTACACTGGATGGAGAACCAACTCCCTGACAAGCTAGATAGGCCCTACCTCTGGACAATGCACTTCGATGGGTCCAAGCGAAAGGACGGAGCTGGCGCAGGTGTCATACTGACATCGCCCCAAGGAGCCAAGATGAAATACATTCTACGAATGTAGTTCACTACCTCCAATAATGAAGCCGAGTACGAGGCCTTAATTCATGGGATGCGGATGGCAAAAGCCTACGGCGCCAAAAGGCTAATCATCTACGGTGACTCCAAGCTGGTGGTCAACCAAACGATGCACGAGTGCGACGCACTGAGCGATAACATGATCGCCTATCGTGACCTCTACGACACACTCGAGGGAGACTTTGACGGCTGCGAACTACATCACGTAGGCCCTGAAAACACTGAAGAGGCGGACACACTCGCCAACATTGGCTCCACTGTGCCCCTATACCACCTGGAGTATTCCTCGAGCGCATCTGCGAGCGCTCCATCAAGCCCAAGGCCCTAGATAAGAAAGAAAGCACATCAACAGACTCGGGGGATCCGCCACCTAACGAGCCAATGGCACTCGATGACATGGAGCTCGATACATGACTCGAAGGACCGATGGGTGTCATGATGATCGAGCCATCTTGGACACAGTCGTACATCACATACCTGCTCAGCAAAAAGCTGCTAGAGGACCCAACTGATGTGCGACACATCGCGCGATGATCCAAGGCATTCGCCCTCATCAACAGCGAATTATACAAACGCAGCATCACAGGAGTACTCCAACGGTGCATCTCCAACGGGGACGGAAGGGCCGTCCTCCATGACATATACGAAGTCACCTGCGGGCATCATGCTAGCAGTCGCGCCCTTGTTGCCAAAGCCCTACGAGCTGGATTCTACTGGCCCACGGCCATGCACGATGCCAAGGACATCGTCCAATGCTGCAATGCTTGCCAGCGATTCACGGACAAACCTCACGCACCTAGCGCGGAACTCAGGCCAATTCCATTGGCCCGTCCCTTCGCACAATGGGGACTCGACATGGCCGGCAAGCTCCCAAGGTCCTCATGAGGAGGTTATACCTACCTCTTAGTCGCAGTCGACAAATTCACCAAGTGGATCGAGGCCATCCCAATGACGAATCAATCAGGAGCCAGCGCTGTGAAGTTCTTCGAGTCCGTTGTCTACCGCTTCGGGGTGCCACAGAGCATCATCACGGACAATGGGACAAACTTCACCTCCAAGGAGTCCAGGAGTTCTGCGAAAACCTGGGAATCAACATAAGCTATGCCTCGGTGGCTCACCCGCAGACCAACGGTCAAGTTGAAAAGGCCAACGGCCTCATGTGCGATGGAATTAAGAAGCGACTCCTTCGTCCACTCGAACAAGCCGTTGGATGCTGGCCAGAAGAACTACAATCCGTAATCTGGAGCCTGCGCACAACTCCAAACTGCGCCACGGGATATACTCCGTTCTTCATGGTGCATGGTGCTGAAGCAGTGCTACCCGCAGAAGAGCGCTTCAAAGGCCCACGGGTGGTTGCATACTGCGAGAAGGAGTCAACCCTCGCACTCGAAGACTCTGTCGGCCTCCTTGACGAGGCACGCGAGATAGCGGCGGAGAGATCAACGATCTACTAGCAGAACCTCGGCAACTACTATAGCAGAAGGCTACGCCATAGATCATTCGCTGAAGGAGACCTGGTCCTGCGGTTGAAGCAACAAGGGCATCTCAAGCTCGAGTCTCCTTGGGAAGGACCTTATGTGATTACATAAGTAATCCTAGGTGGCGCCTATCGCCTTAAAGATCTCGAGACTGGAGTCGCATACTCCAACCCCTAGAACCTCACACAGCTGCGTCGCTTCTACCCATAGTCGTTTTTACATTACAAATAAGGCTATTCAGCCAGGCTACTTAGCCACACATTGTACCTTGTACTATTCTGCGAATAAATAAAGCTAAGTGCCCCAAAACTCTATGTTTTTTTCTTTATTTTCTTGCAATTTCATCACTCGGGGGCTACGCCACCCTTTACATCTTTGTTCTACGAACAAATTGCAGTATCCTGAGTAGCTGACACAATACCAATCAAACCCTTGATAAACACCAACACAGCTGCAACGCCCCTGACAGGTTGGCAAGGTTCTGAGATAAAACACAAGTCAGGCTAACGAAAAGGAACTGTAGAGTACAACACACTCAAACAATATATAAGCTAGCCAGCTCTTCACAAATCAAGGGGTATTTACACACACCCAATACAATCATACGAACTTTACAACACTTATACAATTATGTGCAGGATACAAATCACGCTACTGCTACAAGAGATGGACGTTCGTCTGCTCCTCGAAGAAATCGATGATGTCCTCTACTGGCCAGTCAACCGCCTAATAATGCGGAACCATGTTCCAAGTCATTCCTTTGGACGGAGGCGGCGGCCCAGCGGCAACAGACGCAACATATACGTCTAGCCTATGCAGTCGCACCAGCGACAACACAACTTTAGCACTAGCTACCAGCTGCTTCCGTATGCACTCGCGGATCGCCCTCATATCCTGGAACTTCGCCAGCAGAGCCATCAAATCGAAGGCGCCACTTCAAGAGGAAACATCGCTTTGTAAATGTGCCTAAGGCCCGACTGCGTCTTCTTCAGGCATTGGGGGACTCGAGAAGAACAATCCTGCAGGGTCGTCAAGGCAACTGCACGGTCGTGGTCCACACAAAAGTACCCACTCGCCTTTAGCTGCTCCTGGGTCTGGTTGTTCATTCGAACAGCCACCCGGTCCTTCTCATCCTGCAGATGACGAGCGCTAACAACTACACCAAGAAAGCAAGGATAAGGCATCGCCGCGATGGACTAGAAGAAAAGATGAGCATGCAGAAAGCTAACATTTAAATTGGTCGTACAACTGAGCCACTTCTTCCAAGAGATACTTCTCGCAGGTGGTGGCCTTCTCAGCCTTCGATTTCCAAACATCCGCATTACCGCGGATGATGGGAAACTCAAGATCCAACTGCTTAATGCGGTCGTGCAGTCGCGAAAGCAACGAAAGTTCCTCCACCTTTGAACGCGGCTGCGCCGTGGTTTCATCGGTGGGAGGAGAGTCACAAGGATCACTCGAAGGACCACTCGACGTACCCTATCACAATCAAGCAAGAAGCAAATAAGGTACCAAGAATACGTTGATAAAAGCATGAATGCATTCCAAGCACAGCAACGTTTCGATAGGGACACTCCCACAAAAGCATAGTTTCGACAGAAGGCAACTACGACTATTACAGATTGGCAACTAAGGAGCAATCTGCTTCTTCGACTTGGACTTTGACTTCGAGGGCCTCATCGAGTCCGTGGCGGCCTCTGATGCCATGGACTTTGCGGTGACAGCCCCTAACACCGCAGCCTTCGCCGCCTTCTTCGCTCGTTGCAGCTCCTCGGAATATTTCGCGACTGTATGGATGAGCTACGTCCCATAGTTACCACAGCCAATAGCGAAGGGAGCAAACACTACATGTTGGCCATCCGCGTCGACGGCCATCGCCTTGGAGATCGCGGCGGGGTCCAGCTCCACACCATGGGCTTGCACCATCACGAGTGCCATGGTGGCGTCGACAGACCGCTGGGAGTTCCTGAAGGCCATGGGAATACCCTTGGCCTTCCCCAACGTCTCCTGGAGGAAGGCAGCACGGTCCTCGACTGCAGAAACAACGTCAGCAAGGGCATCCTCGTGACACAAAGCTTGGGCGTCGAAGTTGAGACCAGGAGAATCTGAGGGACACAGAAGTGTCAACACAACAGAAAGATAACCAAGATGAGGAAAAACGGCACAAGTACCTGAGAGAGCCTTCGAAGTCGAAAAAAGCTGTTCTGGGAACAGCTTATCCCTCGCAGCAGCAGCGCGCAGGTCTTCCTCATGCTTTCACTACTTCAAGGAGGTAATTGCCTCATCATGATTCTTTGCCGCCTCGGCAAGCCCCTTATCGAGGGACGTAACGCTATGGAGAAGTTCATTATGCTCAACTACAAAAAGGCAGGGCATATCAACATTCAAGCCGAATTTTTTTCATGAAAGCAAAAGATAAAGTCAAAATCTCACCTTCAACTACGCAATGGCGATTGTCCAGCAGGGCATGTTATCGACCCATAGCAAGAAATTGCTCCGCCAGACACACCGCTTCCTTCACAATGAGCTATACCAATAAAAACAAAGACTTAGTGGCAACCTAGAGTAGAAATTTGACTGTGAAACAACAAAAACAACACTAACATGTTCCTCTAGGGACTCCGAGGATGTCTGTCGAGCAGGCGTTCGGGCAAGCATCTGGTGTTCCCCAGCATGTGGGGAACTTGAAGAATTGGAGCAGGAGTCGGATGCCACTAGAGGAGAAGGAGACCGTTCAACCACCTCCTTGGCTTTGGAGTCTACGACTCCGGACTATTTCACAAATTTGACGTCATGCGAAGACGTCAACGCTTCTTGACTACAGAACACGTCAAGCACCACATCAGAAAGACAACTCCAAAAAGACAAAAACAAACTCGCAAAAATTAAGACTTACTAGTCAAATTTGTGAAAATCAAAGGTGTCATCCGTCGACTCCTTCGACAGCAGCAGCTTCTTTCGAGCAGGAGGAGCCATAGTGCGCACATGCACGATGGGAATCAGCCCCTCCGTAGCAGGAGGAGAACCCTCCTGCGTTGTCGGAATAGAGACATCAGAGCCCTTGCTGCAAGACGCCTTGCGAGTGCCATGTCCACTGAACTTAGGGGCTTCCTCCTGTTCTTCAACTGGGATGGTCGAATCCGACTCGTCCTCTTCCACCGCTTCACGCGGGATAACCCCTTCAGGCAGAGGAGGAAGGTTGGAGGCCATCCTCCAGTTCTGCAAACAGAAGATACATCATCATATATCAAGTACTTGGTGGCAATTGACAAAGTAAACTCCTTCGCAGAAAACGCTACCTGAGGCGGAGGGTTGGCGGCATCGAACGGAGGCATGACTAATTCTCCTGGGAGATCCTGCTTGGCGGTGTACTTGGTCACCAGTCGCAACCTCCTATCTACCTCACCCAAAGAAATGCCCTTCACAGAAATGCGAGTGACATCGTCAGCACCAGTCCAGCGTAACATCGGGTGGACTCTACCTTGAAGAGGCTGGACGCGGCAGTGCAACCATGAGCGAATGAGAGCGGCACCGCCCTCTTCTTTGCCTATGTGGCCTTCAAGGTCACAAACGCGCTGATACAGCACCTTTGTTTCCTTGGACTCGCCAGGCATAACGACGTTCTTCTAGGAACACCTCCTCTTGCAAGTTACCACGGGATCAAAGGGCGCGAGTCCAAAGTGATCTCGATCGGCCTTCAGGTCGCGGATGTAGAACCACCTGTCTCTCCACCCTTGGACGGACGCGGTGAGCTTGATATCAAAATAGGTAGCGGAAGAGTCGATGTGGATCCCGCGGCCTCCTACATCATAGACTACCAAACCCGGCCCCGATAGACGCTTAAGCTTAAAAAGCTTCTTGAAGAGACCAGAGTGTGGCTCGACTCCGAGCCAGCACTTGCATCAAGTAATGAAGTAGGCAATGTGGAGAATGGAGTTTGGGGATAGCTGATGCAGCTGGAGCCTATAGAAACAAAGAAGGCCCCTGACAAAAGGATGCAGATGCAGAGAAAGACCTCGAATGATGAATGCATGGAACATCACTTGGAAACCCGGAGGAGGACGTGGGATTACCTCATCACCAGGCACCCGCGAATCATCTTCCGCGGGCGGAAGAGATCCATCTTAATGATGAAGGGGCAGCTCAGAGGGCTTGATGATGGAAGCTAGCCAGACACCATTAGTGACACGGGTGCTCGCACCCTTCTTCTTCCCAGCAGCGGCGGCGCTGGTGCCCGCGGCAATAGCACCACCCTTCTTCTTGGCGGCAACAATGGTGTCCGCAGATGCAGCGGCAGTGCCTTCCTTCTTCTTGCCCATCTTTTTGTGACGATGGGAGCGGAGAAAGTAAATGGTAAACACACAAAGTTGGTCCAGTGCAGCAAAGAGGAAACGCGCAAGGAAGCAGAGAGAACAGCAATGGCGAAGGAGGCACAAGGACAAAGAGAGATGGGGAAAATTAGCGCAGCTGCGTTGCTGCTTAACCTCCTCACGGATATCATCCAACGGCCAAAAAAACCCTACGGAATGTGTGGCGCACATCGCCATTGACATGTGGCCAAGCTGAAGCACGAACCGTCCCCCACTTCCCCCATTACGCGTGGAAATCGAGGAGACGCAGTTAAAACAGAAGATTACGCTCGCCCAGTCAAATCAAAGTTAGGAAGTGGGACCCACCGCTTGTCATGTCCTATCAAAACCGCTCACGTGGGCAACTGAAGTCATCAGGTCGTTAGCACTGACATCATCATTTCAGCCAGAAGAAGGTTTTGACTATTTAGTCCTTGCTCGAGTCTTCGACTCAACCAAACACTAAGGGGCTACTCCCATAGGAAGCGCAGGCCGCGCACCCTCTGATTATTTTTATGCAGGTGTATGAGCATTCAAGACAAACCAATCACTAGAATCAACGATTCGATTGTAAATTACGGGTTACTCCCATAGGGAGCACCGGAAGCATATTCGATTGAAACAAGCAAATAAATACGATAGTTGTCGCACAAAGATTTTTAGTCCCCACTCGAGTCTACGACTCGAGTAGGCCCTCGGGGGCTACTCCCATAGGAAGCTCTGGTCGCGCACCCTATGATTATTTTTCCTTATACATCGTACTGTGTGTAGATAACATGCACACTCGAATGCTATGGCGACTCCGCCTCATATTTTCCCTGCATAGAGACTGCGTCTCCTGGGCCACCCGAATCATCTCCGCGATGAGAAAAATTCGGATGCCGCGCTTACAGCGTGAAGATAAGACCTGAATAAGGCCTGGCAACGCATATGCTGGGCACTACCAGAAATATATCTATGCCTGCAGGTACGATGAACATTCCTTGACAGACGTGTCGAGTGCTCACACTTATACGCTGGAATTTGACTCTTGTAAGACCTTCGCGGCCCAAGTCGGATTACGCTAGCACTTTTCCGATTTCGAGTCCTAGGACTCGAGTTTGAGTAGATTGCGTTGTTTTACCCTAAGGCAGTTAATTGATATCGATGCATCGGATAAATAAGGCACGTATATGAACAATCTCTATGACATAAACAAAAAACGTGGAAAATGCTCAGTCATGCTCTCAAAAGGCTTCATAAAGTCTCCAGTCAAATATGCGATTCCATTGGACACTCGAGGGATACTGACATGGGTATACCCTATAGGTACTCGAGCTTGGTTTATATGGTCTAGATATGGCACAAGCCCACGGCGTTGCCAACGGCCAATACAAGATTCAGGTGACCCATAGACTCTTCGATTCCTTCCAGCACAAGATGAAGCTTAAGACAGAAAGTTTAAAGAGGCGAACCCTGATCTGTAACCGACTCGACTTGCTACCCGAGACCCAACCTATCGCACAAAGGATGGGAGGGGGCGGCGAGGAGGACAATCAGAACCCTAGTTCCACAGCCATCACCAGATTGCATCTGTGCACCCCTGTAATCTTCCATTCCTTCGTTAATTCCAAGAGTAGACAAGGAGGAGTAGGGACCTCTACAAGGCCTGAACCTGGGTAAACCTTGCGTCCCACTATGCTTGTTTGCTAGACGACTGATTCCTCCAGCGCTCCCTCCTTCTCCAAAACCCAAGTCCATAACAATGCGGATTGACGAGTTAAACCCTCGTCACTAGGGGATGTGCATGGATTGTTAGATCTGATACATGTTTGAGTGTTATGAGAAAAAACTCGCCGTTTTCGCGTTTTATGGTCGTTTTCACGAGTTATTAACCATAGTTTTGGGGTTCCAAGGGAATTTACAAAGGCCCTAACACCTGATACATGTTTGAGAGTTATGACCAAACACTCGTTGTTTTCACGTTTTACGCCATTTTTCATGAGCTATTACACACTGTTTTGGTGGTCCATGGGGATTTACAATGACCCTAAGACCCAATACATATTTGAGAGTTATGACCAAAAACTTCTTGTTTTCGCGTTTGATGGCTATTTTCATGAGCTAGTGCCCACATTTTGGGGTTCCCTAGCGATTTACAACGACTATAAGAACCAAGACAAGTACAAGACTTATGACCAAAAACTCAGCGTTTTCATGTTTTATGGCCGTTTTCATGCTCCATTGCCCATAGTTCTGAGTTTCTAGGGGATTTGCATTTCCCGTAGGACCCGATACATGATTCAGAGTTATGACCAATGACCAAAAACTCGTTGTTTTCGCGCTTTATGGCCATTTTCATGAGCTTTTGCCCATAGTTTTGGGGTTCCTTGGTGATTTACAATAAGTGTAAGAATCGTTGGTTTATGTTTTATGGCCATTTGCATACTTTATTACCCAAATTTGTGAATTTCCGGGGGAATGTGCATGGGTTGTTAGATCCAATCCATGTTCGAGAGTTATGACCAAAACCTCGTCCTTTTCGCGTGTTATGGCCGTTTTAATGAGTTAGTGCCCACAATTTTGGGTTCTAGGGGGATTTATAACGGCCTAAGACCTGATGCATGTTTGAGAGTTATGACAAAAAACCCATTGTTTTCACGTTTTATGGCCATTTTCATGAGGTATTACACACTGTTTTTGTGCTCCATGGGGATTTACAACGACCCTAAGACCCGATACATGTTTGAGAGTTATGACCACAAACTGGTTATTTTCGCGTTTGATGGCTATTTTCATGAGCTATTACCCACAATTTTTGGGTTCCCTGGTGACCTACAACAACTATAAGAACCAAGGTAGGTACGAGAGTTATGACCAAAAACTCATCGTTTTCATGTTTTATGGCCGTTTTCAGGCTCCATTACCCATAGTTGTGAGTTTCTAGGGGATTTACAACGACCCTAAGACCCGATACATGTTTGAAAGTATGACCAAAAACTTGTCGTTTTCGAGTTTTACGGCCTTTTTCATGAGCTATTGTCCATAGTTTTGGGGTTCGCTGGTGATTTACAATGACTGTAAGAACCGAGACATGTATGAGAGTTATGACCAAAAATTATTGTTTTGTGTTTATGGGCATTTTCATGCTTTATTACCCATAGTTGTGAGTTTCAAGGGGATGTGCATGGCTTGCTAGACCTGATACATGTTTGAGATTTATGTCAAAAAACTCGTCGTTTTCCCGTTTTATGGTCATTTTCACGAGTTATTGCCCATAGTTTTGGGGTTCCAGGGGGATTTACAACGACCCTGAGACCTAATACATGCTTGAGAGTTATGACCAAACACTCATTGTTTTCACGTTTTACGGCCATTTTCATGAGCTATTTCACACTATTTCAGTGCTCCATGGGGATTTACAACGACCCTAAAACCGATACATGTTTGAGAGTTATGATCGAAAAACATGTCGTTTTCGCGTTTTATGGCGATTTTCATGAGCTATTGCACACTATTTTGGGGCTCCATGGGGATTTGCATGGATTGTTAGACCAGATACGAGTTTGAGAGTTATGACCAAAAAAAGTTGTCTTCGCGTTTTATGGCTATTTTCATGAGCTATTGTCCATAGTTCTGGTGATCCCTGGTTATTTATAATGATTGTAAGAACCGAGACATGTATGAGAGTTATGACCAAAATATCGTTGTTTTGTGTTTTATGGACATTTTCATGCTTTATTACCCATAGATGTGAGTTTCTAGGGGATGTGCATGGCTTGTCAGATCCGATACATGTTCGAGTGTTATGACAAAAAAATCTCGTCGTTTTCGCGCCCGAAATACAAGCGCTGCCGAGCGGCCGGAAACACGCCACGTGTCGGGCTGCCGTGCGACTGAAAACGTGCGCGCTGCGGCCGAAACGCGCGCTTCCTGAAGACCATGCTCGCGATAGTCCTTCCCCAAAAAACTTGTTGTTTTCGCGTTTTATGGTCATTTTCACGAGTTGTTGCCCATAGTTTTGGGGTTCCAAGGGGATTTACAACGACCCTAAGACCAAATACATGTTTGATAGTTATGGCCAAAAACTTGTTGTTTTCACGTTTTATGGCCGTTTTAATGACCTATTGCACACTGATGTGGTCCTCCATGGGGATTTACAACGATCCTAAGAGCCGATACATGTTTGAGTGTTATGACCAAAAACTTGTCATTTTATTGTTTTATGGCAATTTTCATGAGCTATTGCAAACTATTTTGGGGCTCCATGGGTATTTGCATGGATCGTTAGACCCGAGACATGTATGAGAGTTATGACCAAAAAATCGTTGTTTTGTGTTTCATGGCCGTTTGCATGCTTTATTACCCAAAGATGTGAATTTCCAGGGGGATGTGAATGGGTTGTTAGATCCGATACATGTTCGAGAGTTATGACCAAAATCTCGTCGTTTTCGCATTTTATGGCCATTTTCATGAGTTATTGTCCACAGTTTTGGGGATCCAAGGGATTTACAACGACCCTAAGACCCTAATACATGTTTGACAGTTATGACCAAAAACTCGTTGTTTTCACATTTTACAGCCGTTTTCATGAGATATTGCACACTATTTTTGTGCTCCATGGGGATTTACAACGACGCTAAGACCCGATACATGTTTGAGAGGTATGGGCAAAAACTAGCAGTTTTCACGTTTTACGGCCATTTTCATGAGCTATTGCACACTGTTTTCGGGCTCCATGGGGATTTGCATGGACCGTTAGACCCGATATGAGTTTGAGAGTTATAACCAAAAACTCGTTGTTTTCGCATTTTATGGATATTTTCATGAGCTATTGACCATAGTTTTGGGGTTCCCTGGTGATTAACAATGACTGTAAGAACCGAGACATGTATGAGAGTTATGACAAAAAATCGTTGTTTTGTGTTTTATGGCTATTTTCATGAGCTATTGGCCATAGTTTTGGGGTTTCCTGGTTATTTACAATGATTGTAAGAACCGAGACATGTATGAGAGTTATGACCAAAAAATCGTTGTTTTGTGTTTTATGGACATTTTCATGCTTTATTACGCATAGACGTGAGTTTCTAGGGGATGTGCATGGCTTGTTAGATCCGATACATGTTCAAGTGTTATGACAAAAAAACTCATCGTTTTCGTGTTTTATGGTCAATTTCAGGACTTATTGCCCATAGTTTTGGGGTTCCAGGGGCATTTACAACAACCCTAAGACCCGATACATGTTTGACAGTTATGACCAAAAAACTTGTTGTTTTCACGTTTTACGGCTGTTTTAATGAGCTATTGCACACTGATTTGGTCCTCCATGGGGATTTACAACGACCCTAAGAGCCGATACATTTTTGAGAGTTATGACCAAAAACTTGTCGTATTCGCGTTTTATGGTCATTTTCATGAGCTATTGCACACTATTTTGGGGCTCCATGGGTATTTGCATGGATCGTTAGACCCGAGACATGTATGAGAGTTATGACCAAAAAATCGTTGTTTTGTGTTTCATGGCCGTTTGCATGCTTTATTACCCAAAGATGTGAATTTCCAGGGGGATGTGAATGGGTTGTTAGATCCGATACATGTTCGAGTGTTATGACCAAAATCTCGTCGTTTTCGCGTTTTATGGCCGTTTACATGAGTTATTGTCCACAGTTTTGGGGATCCAGGGGATTTACAACGACCCTAAGACCCTGATACATGTTTGACAATTATGACCAAAAACTCGTTGTTTTCACGTTTTACAGCCGTTTTCATGAGATATTGCACACTATTTTTGTGCTCCATGGGGATTTACAACGACGCCAAGACCCGATACATGTTTGAGAGGTATGGCCAAAAACTAGCAGTTTTCACATTTTACGGCCATTTTCATGAGCTTGCACACTGTTTTCGGGCTCCATGGGGATTTGCGTGGACCGTTAGACCCGATATGAGTTTGAGAGTTATAACCAAAAACTCGTTGTTTTCGCATTTTATGGATATTTTCATGAGCTATTGACCATAGTTTTGGGGTTCCCTGGTGATTAACAATGACTGTAAGAACCGAGACATGTATGAGAGTTATGACAAAAAAATCGTTGTTTTGTGTTTTATGGCTATTTTCATGAGCTATTGGCCATAGTTTTGGGGTTTCCTGGTTATTTACAATGATTGTAAGAACCGAGACATGTATGAGAGTTATGACCAAAAAATCGTTGTTTTGTGTTTTATGGACATTTTCATGCTTTATTACGCATAGACGTGAGTTTCTCGGGGATATGCATGGCTTGTTAGATCCGATACATGTTCAAGTGTTATGACAAAAAAACTCATCGTTTTCGTGTTTTATGGTCAATTTCAGGACTTATTGCCCATAGTTTTGGGGTTCCAGGGGCATTTACAACAACCCTAAGACCCGATACATGTTTGACAGGTATGACCAAAAAACTTGTTGTTTTCACGTTTTACGGCTGTTTTAATGAGCTATTGCACACTGATTTGGTCCTCCAGGGGGATTTACAACGACCCTAAGAGCCGATACATTTTTGAGAGTTATGACCAAAAACTTGTCGTATTCGCGTTTTATGGTCATTTTCATGAGCTATTGCACACTATTTTGGGGCTCCATGGGTATTTGCATGGATCGTTAGACCCGAGACATGTATGAGAGTTATGACCAAAAAATCGTTGTTTTGTGTTTCATGGCCGTTTGCATGCTTTATTACCCAAAGAAGTGATATTCCAGGGGGATGTGAATGGGTTGTTAGATCCGATACATGTTCGAGTGTTATGACCAAAATCTCGTCGTTTTCGCGTTTTATGGCCGTTTACATGAGTTATTGTCCACAGTTTTGGGGATCCAGGGGATTTACAACGACCCTAAGACCCTGATACATGTTTGACAATTATGACCAAAAACTCGTTGTTTTCACGTTTTACAGCCGTTTTCATGAGATATTGCACACTATTTTTGTGCTCCATGGGGATTTACAACGACGCCAAGACCCGATACATGTTTGAGAGGTATGGCCAAAAACTAGCAGTTTTCACATTTTACGGCCATTTTCATGAGCTATTGCACACTGTTTTCGGGCTCCATGGGGATTTGCATGGACCGTTAGACCCAATATGAGTTTGAGAGTTATAACCAAAAACTCGTTGTTTTCGCATTTTATGGATATTTTCATGAGCTATTGACCATAGTTTTGGGGTTCCCTTGTGATTAACAATGACTGTAAGAACCGAGACATGTATGAGAGTTATGACAAAAAAAATCGTTGTTTTGTGTTTTATGGCTATTTTCATGAGCTATTGGCCATAGTTTTGGGGTTTCCTGGTTATTTACAATGATTGTATGAACCGAGACATGTATGAGAGTTATGACCAAAAAATCGTTGTTTTGTGTTTTATGGACATTTTCATGCTTTATTACCCATAGACGTGAGTTTCTAGGGGATGTGCATGGCTTGTTAGATCAGATACATGTTCAAGTGTTATGACAAAAAAACTCATCGTTTTCGTGTTTTATGGTCAATTTCAGGACTTATTGCCCATAGTTTTGGGGTTCCAGGGGCATTTACAACAACCCTAAGACCCGATACATGTTTGACAGTTATGACCAAAAAACTTGTTGTTTTCACGTTTTACGGCTGTTTTAATGAGCTATTGCACACTGATTTGGTCCTCCATGGGGATTTACAACGACCCTAAGAGCCGATACATTTTTGAGAGTTATGACCAAAAACTTGTCGTATTCGCGTTTTATGGTCATTTTCATGAGCTATTGCACACTATTTTGGGGCTCCATGGGTATTTGCATGGATCGTTAGACCCGAGACATGTATGAGAGTTATGACCAAAAAATCGTTGTTTTGTGTTTCATGGCCGTTTGCATGCTTTATTACCCAAAGAAGTGAATTTCCAGGGGGATGTGAATGGGTTGTTAGATCCGATACATGTTCGAGTGTTATGACCAAAATCTCGTCGTTTTCGCGTTTTATGGCCGTTTACATGAGTTATTGTCCACAGTTTTGGGGATCCAGGGGATTTACAACGACCCTAAGACCCTGATACATGTTTGACAATTATGACCAAAAACTCGTTGTTTTCACGTTTTACAGCCGTTTTCATGAGATATTGCACACTATTTTTGTGCTCCATGGGGATTTACAACGACGCCAAGACCCGATACATGTTTGAGAGGTATGGCCAAAAACTAGCAGTTTTCACATTTTACGGCCATTTTCATGAGCTATTGCACACTGTTTTCGGGCTCCATGGGGATTTGCATGGACCGTTAGACCCGATATGAGTTTGAGAGTTATAACCAAAAACTCGTTGTTTTCGCATCTTATGGATATTTTCATGAGCTATTGACCATAGTTTTGGGGTTCCCTTGTGATTAACAATGACTGTAAGAACCGAGACATGTATGAGAGTTATGACAAAAAAATCGTTGTTTTTGTTTTATGGCTATTTTCATGAGCTATTGGCCATAGTTTTGGGGTTTCCCGGTTATTTACAATGATTGTATGAACCGAGACATGTATGAGAGTTATGACCAAAAAATCGTTGTTTTGTGTTTTATGGACATTTTCATGCTTTATTACCCATAGACGTGAGTTTCTAGGGGATGTGCATGGCTTGTTAGATCCTATACATGTTCGAGTGTTATGACAAAAAAACTCATCGTTTTCGTGTTTTATGGTCAATTTCAGGACTTATTGCCCATAGTTTTGGGGTTCCATGGGCATTTACAACAACCCGAAGACCCGATACATGTTTGACAGTTATGACCGAAAAACTTGTTGTTTTCACGATTTACGGCTGTTTTAATGAGCTATTGCACACTGATTTGGTCCTCCATGGGGATTTACAACGACCCTAAGAGCCGATACATTTTTGAGAGTTATGACCAAAAACTTGTCGTATTCGCGTTTTATGGTCATTTTCATGAGCTATTGCACACTATTTTGGGGCTCCATGGGTATTTGCATGGATCGTTAGACCCGAGACATGTATGAGAGTTATGACCAAAAAATCGTTGTTTTGTGTTTCATGGCCGTTTGCATGCTTTATTACCCAAAGATGTGAATTTCCAGGGGATGTGAATGGGTTGTTAGATCCGATACATGTTCGAGTGTTATGACCAAAATCTCGTCGTTTTCGCGTTTTATGGCCATTTTCATGAGTTATTGTCCACAGTTTTGGGGATCCAAGGGATTTACAACGACCCTAAGACCCTGATACATGTTTGACAGTTATGACCAAAAACTCGTTGTTTTCACATTTTACAGCCGTTTTCATGAGATATTGCACACTATTTTTGTGCTCCATGGGGATTTACAACGACGCTAAGACCCGATACATGTTTGAGAGGTATGGGTAAAAACTAGCAGTTTTCACGTTTTACGGCCATTTTCATGAGCTATTGCACACTGTTTTCGCGCTCCATGGGGATTTGCATGGACCGTTAGACCCGATATGAGTTTGAGAGTTATAACCAAAAACTCGTTGTTTTCGCATTTTATGGATATTTTCATGAGCTATTGACCATAGTTTTGGGGTTCCCTTGTGATTAACAATGACTGTAAGAACCGAGACATGTATGAGAGTTATGACAAAAAAATCGTTGTTTTGTGTTTTATGGCTATTTTCATGAGCTATTGGCCATAGTTTTGGGGTTTCCTGGTTATTTACAATGATTGTATGAACCGAGACATGTATGAGAGTTATGACCAAAAAATCGTTGTTTTGTGTTTTATGGACATTTTCATGCTTTATTACCCATAGACGTGAATTTCTAGGGGATGTGCATGGCTTGTTAGATCCGATACATGTTCAAGTGTTATGACAAAAAACTCATCGTTTTCGTGTTTTATGGTCAATTTCAGGACTTATTGCCCATAGTTTTGGGGTTCCAGGGGCATTTACAACAACCCTAAGACCCGATACATGTTTGACAGTTATGACCGAAAAACTTGTTGTTTTCACGTTTTACGGCTGTTTTAATGAGCTATTGCACACTAATTTGGTCCTCCATGGGGATTTACAACGACCCTAAGAGCCGATACATTTTTGAGAGTTATGACCAAAAACTTGTCGTATTCGCGTTTTATGGTCATTTTCATGAGCTATTGCACACTATTTTGGGGCTCCATGGGTATTTGCATGGATCGTTAGACCCGAGACATGTATGAGAGTTATGACCAAAAAATCGTTGTTTTGTGTTTCATGGCCGTTTGCATGCTTTATTACCCAAAGAAGTGAATTTCCAGGGGGATGTGAATGGGTTGTTAGATCCGATACATGTTCGAGTGTTATGACCAAAATCTCGTCGTTTTCGCGTTTTATGGCCGTTTACATGAGTTATTGTCCACAGTTTTGGGGATCCAGGGGATTTACAACGACCCTAAGACCCTGATACATGTTTGACAATTATGACCAAAAACTCGTTGTTTTCACGTTTTACAGCCGTTTTCATGAGATATTGCACACTATTTTTGTGCTCCATGGGGATTTACAACGACGCCAAGACCCGATACATGTTTGAGAGGTATGGCCAAAAACTAGCAGTTTTCACATTTTACGGCCATTTTCATGAGCTATTGCACACTGTTTTCGGGCTCCATGGGGATTTGCATGGACCGTTAGACCCGATATGAGTTTGAGAGTTATAACCAAAAACTCGTTGTTTTCGCATCTTATGGATATTTTCATGAGCTATTGACCATAGTTTTGGGGTTCCCTTGTGATTAACAATGACTGTAAGAACCGAGACATGTATGAGAGTTATGACAAAAAAATCGTTGTTTTGTGTTTTATGGCTATTTTCATGAGCTATTGGCCATAGTTTTGGGGTTTCCTGGTTATTTACAATGATTGTATGAACCGAGACATGTATGAGAGTTATGACAAAAAAATCGTTGTTTTGTGTTTTATGGACATTTTCATGCTTTATTACCCATAGACGTGAGTTTCTAGGGGATGTGCATGGCTTAGTTAGATCCTATACATGTTCGAGTGTTATGACAAAAAAACTCATCGTTTTCGTGTTTTATGGTCAATTTCAGGACTTATTGCCCATAGTTTTGGGGTTCCATGGGCATTTACAACAACCCGAAGACCCGATACATGTTTGACAGTTATGACCGAAAAACTTGTTGTTTTCACGATTTACGGCTGTTTTAATGAGCTATTGCACACTGATTTGGTCCTCCATGGGGATTTACAACGACCCTAAGAGCCGATACATTTTTGAGAGTTATGACCAAAAACTTGTCGTATTCGCGTTTTATGGTCATCTTCATGAGCTATTGCACACTATTTTGGGGCTCCATGGGTATTTGCATGGATCGTTAGACCCGAGACATGTATGAGAGTTATGACCAAAAAATCGTTGTTTTGTGTTTCATGGCCGTTTGCATGCTTTATTACCCAAAGATGTGAATTTCCAGGGGGATGTGAATGGGTTGTTAGATCCGATACATGTTCGAGTGTTATGACCAAAATCTCGTCGTTTTCGCGTTTTATGGCCGTTTACATGAGTTATTGTCCATAGTTTTGGGGATCCAGGGGATTTACAACGACCCTAAGACCCTGATACATGTTTGAAAATTATGACCAAAATCTCGTTGTTTTCACGTTTTACAGCCGTTTTCATGAGATATTGCACACTATTTTTGTGCTCCATGGGGATTTACAACGACGCCAAGACCCGATACATGTTTGAGAGGTATGGCCAAAAACTAGCAGTTTTCACATTTTACGGCCATTTTCATGAGCTATTGCACACTGTTTTCGGGCTCCATGGGGATTTGCATGGACCGTTAGACCCGATATGAGTTTGAGAGTTATAACCAAAAACTCGTTGTTTTCGCATCTTATGGATATTTTCATGAGCTATTGACCATAGTTTTGGGGTTCCCTGTGATTAACAATGACTGTAAGAACCGAGACATGTATGAGAGTTATGACAAAAAAATCGTTGTTTTGTGTTTTATGGCTATTTTCATGAGCTATTGGCCATAGTTTTGGGGTTTCCTGGTTATTTACAATGATTGTATGAACCGAGACATGTATGAGAGTTATGACCAAAAAATCGTTGTTTTGTGTTTTATGGACATTTTCATGCTTTATTACCCATAGACGTGAGTTTCTAGGGGATGTGCATGGCTAGTTAGATCCTATACATGTTCGAGTGTTATGACAAAAAAACTCATCGTTTTCGTGTTTTATGGTCAATTTCAGGACTTATTGCCCATAGTTTTGGGGTTCCATGGGCATTTACAAAAACCCGAAGACCCGATACATGTTTGACAGTTATGACCGAAAAACTTGTTGTTTTCACGATTTACGGCTGTTTTAATGAGCTATTGCACACTGATTTGGTCCTCCATGGGGATTTACAACGACCCTAAGAGCCGATACATTTTTGAGAGCTATGACCAAAAACTTGTCGTATTCGCGTTTTATGGTCATTTTCATGAGCTATTGCACACTATTTTGGGGCTCCATGGGTATTTGCATGGATCGTTAGACCCGAGACATGTATGAGAGTTATGACCAAAAAATCGTTGTTTTGTGTTTCATGGCCGTTTGCATGCTTTATTACCCAAAGATGTGAATTTCCAGGGGGATGTGAATGGGTTGTTAGATCCGATACATGTTCGAGTGTTATGACCAAAATCTCGTTGTTTTCGCGTTTTATGCCGTTTACATGAGTTATTGTCCACAGTTTTGGGGATCCAGGGGATTTACAACGACCCTAAGACCCTGATACATGTTTGACAGTTATGACCAAAAACTCGTTGTTTTCACGTTTTACAGCCGTTTTCATGAGATATTGCACACTATTTTTGTGCTCCATGGGGATTTACAACGACGCCTAAGACCCGATACATGTTTGAGAGGTATGGCCAAAAACTAGCAGTTTTCACAGTTTTACGGCCATTTTCATGAGCTATTGCACACTGTTTTCGGGCTCCATGGGGATTTGCATGGACCGTTAGACCCGATATGAGTTTCAGAGTTATAACCAAAAACTCGTTGTTTTCGCTTTTATGGATATTTTCATGAGCTATTGACCATAGTTTTGGGGTTCCCTGGTGATTAACAATGACTGTAAGAACCGAGACATGTATGAGAGTTATGACAAAAAAATCGTTGTTTTGTGTTTTATGGCTATTTTCATGAGCTATTGGCCATAGTTTTGGGGTTTCCTGGTTATTTACAATGATTGTAAGAACCGAGACATGTATGAGAGTTATGACCAAAAAATCGTTGTTTTGTGTTTTATGGACATTTTCATGCTTTATTACCCATAGACAGTGAGTTTCTCGGGGATGTGCATGGCTTGTTAGATCCTATACATGTTCGAGTGTTATGACAAAAAAACTCATCGTTTTCGTGTTTTATGGTCAATTTCAGGACTTATTGCCCATGGTTTTGGGGTTCCATGGGCATTTACAACAACCCTAAGACCCGATACATGTTTGACAGTTATGACCGAAAAACTTGTTGTTTTCACGTTTTACGGCTGTTTTCATGAGCTATTGCACACTGATTTGGTCCTCCATGGGGATTTACAACGACCCTAAGAGCCGATACATTTTTGAGAGTTATGACCAAAAACTTGTCGTATTCGCGTTTTATGGTCATTTTCATGAGCTATTGCACACTATTTTGGGGCTCCTTGGGTATTTGCATGGATCGTTAGACCCGAGACATGTATGAGAGTTATGACCAAAAAATCGTTGTTTTGTGTTTCATGGCCGTTTGCATGCTTTATTAGCCCAAAGATGTGAATTTCCAGGGGGATGTGAATGGGTTGTTAGATCCGATACATGTTCGAGTGTTATGACCAAAATCTCGTCGTTTTCGCGTTTTATGGCCGTTTACATGAGTTATTGTCCACAGTTTTGGGGATCCAGGGGATTTACAACGACCCTAAGACCCTGATACATCTTTGACAGTTATGACCAAAAACTCGTTGTTTTCACGTTTTACAGCCGTTTTCATGAGATATTGCACACTATTTTTGTGCTCCATGGGGATTTACAACGACGCTAAGACCCGATACATGTTTGAGAGGTATGGCCAAAAACTAGCAGTTTTCACGTTTACGGCCATTTTCATGAGCTATTGCACACTGTTTTCGGGCTCCATGGGGATTTGCATGGACCGGTAGACCCGATATGAGTTTCAGAGTTATAACCAAAAACTCGTTGATTTCGCGTTTTATGGATATTTTCATGAGCTATTGACCATAGTTTTGGGGTTCCCTGGTGATTAACAATGACTGTAAGAACCGAGACATGTATGAGAGTTATGACAAAAAAATCGTTGTTTTGTGTTTTATGGCTATTTTCATGAGCTATTGGCCATAGTTTTGGGGTTTCCTGGTTATTTACAATGATTGTAAGAACCGAGACATGTATGAGAGTTATGACCAAAAAATCGTTGTTTTGTGTTTTATGGACATTTTCATGCTTTATTACCCATAGACGTGAGTTTCTAGGGGATGTGCATGGCTTGTTAGATCCGATACATGTTCGAGTGTTATGACAAAAAAACTCATCGTTTTCGTGTTTTATGGTCAATTTCAGGACTTATTGCCCATAGTTTTGGGGTTCCAGGGGCATTTACAACGACCCTAAGACCCGATACATGTTTGACAGTTATGACCGAAAAACTTGTTGTTTTCACGTTTTACGGCCGTTTTCATGAGCTATTGCACACTGATTTGGTCCTCCATGGGGATTTACAACGACCCTAAGAGCCGATACATTTTTGAGAGTTATGACCAAAAACTTGTCGTATTCGCGTTTTATGGTCATTTTCATGAGCTATTGCACACTATTTTGGGGCTCCATGGGTATTTGCATGGATCGTTAGACCCGAGACATGTATGAGAGTTATGACCAAAAAATCGTTGTTTTGTGTTTCATGGCCGTTTGCATGCTTTATTACCCAAAGATGTGAATTTCCAGGGGGATGTGAATGGGTTGTTAGATCCGATACATGTTCGAGTGTTATGACCAAAATCTCGTCGTTTTCGCGTTTTATGGCCGTTTACATGAGTTATTGTCCACAGTTTTGGGGATCCAGGGGATTTACAACGACCCTAAGACCCTGATACATGTTTGACAATTATGACCAAAAACTCGTTGTTTTCACGTTTTACAGCCGTTTTCATGAGATATTGCACACTATTTTTGTGCTCCATGGGGATTTACAACGACGCCAAGACCCGATACATGTTTGAGAGGTATGGCCAAAAACTAGCAGTTTTCACATTTTACGGCCATTTTCATGAGCTATTGCACACTGTTTTCGGGCTCCATGGGGATTTGCATGGACCGTTAGACCCGATATGAGTTTCAGAGTTATAACCAAAAACTCGTTGTTTTCGCGTTTTATGGATATTTTCATGAGCTATTGACCATAGTTTTGGGGTTCCCTGGTGATTAACAATGACTGTAAGAACCGAGACATGTATGAGAGTTATGACAAAAAAATCGTTGTTTTGTGTTTTATGGCTATTTTCATGAGCTATTGGCCATAGTTTTGGGGTTTCCTGGTTATTTACAATGATTGTAAGAACCGAGACATGTATGAGAGTTATGACCAAAAAATCGTTGTTTTGTGTTTTATGGACATTTTCATGCTTTATTACCCATAGACGTGAGTTTCTAGGGGATGTGCATGGCTTGTTAGATCCGATACATGTTCGAGTGTTATGACAAAAAACTCATCGTTTTCGTGTTTTATGGTCAATTTCACGACTTATTGCCCATAGTTTTGGGGTTCCAGGGGCATTTACAACGACCCTAAGACCTGATACATGTTTGACAGTTATGACCGAAAAACTTGTTGTTTTCACGTTTTACGGCCGTTTTCATGAGCTATTGCACACTGATTTGGTCCTCCATGGGGATTTACAACGACCCTAAGAGCCGATACATTTTTGAGAGTTATGACCAAAAACTTGTCGTATTCGCGTTTTATGGTCATTTTCATGAGCTATTGCACACTATTTTGGGGCTCCATGGGTATTTGCATGGATCGTTAGACCCGAGACATGTATGAGAGTTATGACCAAAAAATCGTTGTTGTGTGTTTCATGGCCGTTTGCATGCTTTATTACCCAAAGATGTGAATTTCCAGGGGGATGTGAATGGGTTGTTAGATCCGATACATGTTCGAGTGTTATGACCAAAATCTCGTCGTTTTCGCGTTTTATGGCCGTTTACATGAGTTATTGTCCACAGTTTTGGGGATCCAGGGGATTTACAACGACCCTAAGACCCTGATACATCTTTGACAGTTATGACCAAAAACTCGTTGTTTTCACGTTTTACAGCCGTTTTCATGAGATATTGCACACTATTTTTGTGCTCCATGGGGATTTACAACGACGCTAAGACCCGATACATGTTTGAGAGGTATGGCCAAAAACTAGCAGTTTTCACATTTTACGGCCATTTTCATGAGCTATTGCACACTGTTTTCGGGCTCCATGGGGATTTGCATGGACCGTTAGACCCGATATGAGTTTGCAGAGTTATAACCAAAAACTCGTTGTTTTCGCATTTTATGGATATTTTCATGAGCTATTGACCATAGTTTTGGGGTTCCCTTGTGATTAACAATGACTGTAAGAACCGAGACATGTATGAGAGTTATGACAAAAAAATCGTTGTTTTGTGTTTTATGGCTATTTTCATGAGCTATTGGCCATAGTTTTGGGGTTTCCTGGTTATTTACAATGATTGTAAGAACCGAGACATGTATGAGAGTTATGACCAAAAAATCGTTGTTTTGTGTTTTATGGACATTTTCATGCTTTATTACCCATAGACGTGAGTTTCTAGGGGATGTGCATGGCTTGTTAGATCCGATACATGTTCGAGTGTTATGACAAAAAACTCATCGTTTTCGTGTTTTATGGTCAATTTCAGGACTTATTGCCCATAGTTTTGGGGTTCCATGGGCATTTACAACAACCCTAAGACCCGATACATGTTTGACAGTTATGACCGAAAAACTTGTTGTTTTCACGTTTTACGGCTGTTTTCATGAGCTATTGCACACTGATTTGGTCCTCCATGGGGATTTACAACGACCCTAAGAGCCGATACATTTTTGAGAGTTATGACCAAAAACTTGTCGTATTCGCGTTTTATGGTCATTTTCATGAGCTATTGCACACTATTTTGGGGCTCCGATGGGTATTTGCATGGATCGTTAGACCCGAGACATGTATGAGAGTTATGACCAAAAAATCGTTGTTTTGTGTTTCATGGCCATTTGCATGCTTTATTACCCAAAGATGTGAATTTCCAGGAGGATGTGAATGGGTTGTTAGATCCGATACATGTTCGAGTGTTATGACCAAAATCTCGTCGTTTTCGCGTTTTATGGCCGTTTTCATGAGTTATTGTCCACAGTTTTGGGGATCCAGGGGATTTACAACGACCCTAAGACCCTGATACATGTTTGATAGCTTATGACCAAAAACTCGTTGTTTTCACGTTTTACAGCCGTTTTCATGAGATATTGCACACTATTTTTGTGCTCCATGGGGATTTACAACGACGCTAAGACCCGATACATGTTTGAGAGGTATGGCTAAAAACTAGCAGTTTTCACGTTTTACGGCCATTTTCATGAGCTATTGCACACTGTTTTCGGGCTCCATGGGGATTTGCATGGACCGTTAGACCCGATATGAGTTTCAGAGTTATAACCAAAAACTCGTTGTTTTCGCGTTTTATGGATATTTTCATGAGCTATTGACCATAGTTTTGGGGTTCCCTGGTGATTAACAATGACTGTAAGAACCGAGACATGTATGAGAGTTATGACAAAAAAAATCGTTGTTTTGTGTTTTATGGCTATTTTCATGAGCTATTGGCCATAGTTTTGGGGTTTCCTGGTTATTTACAATGATTGTAAGAACCGAGACATGTATGAGAGTTATGACCAAAAAATCGTTGTTTTGTGTTTTATGGACATTTTCATGCTTTATTACCCATAGACGTGAGTTTCTAGGGGATGTGCATGGCTTGTTAGATCCGATACATGTTCGAGTGTTATGACAAAAAAACTCATCGTTTTCGTGTTTTATGGTCAATTTCAGGACTTATTGCCCATAGTTTTGGGGTTCCAGGGGCATTTACAACAACCCTAAGACCCGATACATGTTTGACAGTTATGACCGAAAAACTTGTTGTTTTCACGTTTTACGGCTGTTTTCATGAGCTATTGCACACTGATTTGGTCCTCCATGGGGATTTACAACGACCCTAAGAGCCGATACATTTTTGAGAGTTATGACCAAAAACTTGTCGTATTCGCGTTTTATGGTCATTTTCATGAGCTATTGCACACTATTTTGGGGCTCCATGGGTATTTGCATGGATCGTTAGACCCGAGACATGTATGAGAGTTATGACCAAAAAATCGTTGTTTTGTGTTTCATGGCCGTTTGCATGCTTTATTACCCAAAGATGTGAATTTCCAGGGGGATGTGAATGGGTTGTTAGATCCGATACATGTTCGAGTGTTATGACCAAAATCTCGTTGTTTTCGCGTTTTATGGCCGTTTACATGAGTTATTGTCCACAGTTTTGGGGATCCAGGGGATTTACAACGACCCTAAGACCCTGATACATGTTTGACAGTTATGACCAAAAACTCGTTGTTTTCACGTTTTACAGCCGTTTTCATGAGATATTGCACACTATTTTTGTGCTCCATGGGGATTTACAACGACGCCTAAGACCCGATACATGTTTGAGAGGTATGGCCAAAAACTAGCAGTTTTCACGTTTTACGGCCATTTTCATGAGCTATTGCACACTGTTTTCGGGCTCCATGGGGATTTGCATGGACCGTTAGACCCGATATGAGTTTCGAGAGTTATAACCAAAAACTCGTTGTTTTCGCGTTTTATGGATATTTTCATGAGCTGTTGACCATAGTTTTGGGGTTCCCTAGTGATTAACAATGACTGTAAGAACCGAGACATGTATGAGAGTTATGACAAAAAAATCGTTGTTTTGTGTTTTATGGCTATTTTCATGAGCTATTGGCCATAGTTTTGGGGTTTCCTGGTTATTTACAATGATTGTAAGAACCGAGACATGTATGAGAGTTATGACCAAAAAATCTGTTGTTTTGTGTTTTATGGACATTTTCATGCTTTATTACCCATAGACGTGAGTTTCTAGGGGATGTGCATGGCTTGTTAGATCCGATACATGTTCGAGTGTTATGACAAAAAACTCATCGTTTTCGTGTTTTATGGTCAATTTCACGACTTATTGCCCATAGTTTTGGGGTTCCAGGGGCATTTACAACGACCCTAAGACCTGATACATGTTTGACAGTTATGACCGAAAAACTTGTTGTTTTCACGTTTTACGGCCGTTTTCATGAGCTATTGCACACTGATTTGGTCCTCCATGGGGATTTACAACGACCCTAAGAGCCGATACATTTTTGAGAGTTATGACCAAAAACTTGTCGTATTCGCGTTTTATGGTCATTTTCATGAGCTATTGCACACTATTTTGGGGACTCCATGGGTATTTTGCATGGATCGTTAGACCCGAGACATGTATGAGAGTTATGACCAAAAAATCGTTGTTTTGTGTTTCATGGCCATTTGCATGCTTTATTACCCAAAGATGTGAATTTCCAGAAGGATGTGAATGGGTTGTTAGATCCGATACATGTTCAAGAGTTATGACCAAAATCTCGTTGTTTTCGCGTTTTGTAGCCGTTTAATGGGTTGTTAGATCCGATACATGTTCGAGAGTTATGACCAAAATCTCGTTGTTTTCGCGTTTTGTAGCCGTTTTCATGAGTTATTGTCCACAGTTTTGGGGATCCAGCGGGATTTACAACGACCCTAAGACCCTGATACATGTTTGATAGCTATGACCAAAAACTCGTTGTTTTCACGTTCTACAGCCGTTTTCATGAGATATTGCACACTATTTTTGTGCTCCATGGGGATTTACAACGACGCTAAGACCCGATACATGTTTGAGAGGTATGGCTAAAAACTAGCAGTTTTCACGTTTTACGGCCATTTTCATGAGCTATTGCACACTGTTTTCGGGCTCCATGGGGATTTGCATGGACCGTTAGACCCGATATGAGTTTCAGAGTTATAACCAAAAACTCGTTGTTTTCGCGTTTTATGGATATTTTCATGAGCTATTGACCATAGTTTTGGGGTTCCCTGGTGATTAACAATGACTGTAAGAACCGAGACATGTATGAGAGTTATGACAAAAAAAATCGTTGTTTTGTGTTTTATGGCTATTTTCATGAGCTATTGGCCATAGTTTTGGGGTTTCCTGGTTATTTACAATGATTGTAAGAACCGAGACATGTATGAGAGTTATGACCAAAAAATCGTTGTTTTGTGTTTTATGGACATTTTCATGCTTTATTACCCATAGATGTGAGTTTCTAGGGGATGTGCATGGCTTGTTAGATCCGATACATGTTCGAGTGTTATGACAAAAAAACTCATCGTTTTCGTGTTTTATGGTCAATTTCACGACTTATTGCCCATAGTTTTGGGGTTCCAGGGGCATTTACAACGACCCTAAGACCCTAATACATGTTTGACAGTTATGACCGAAAAACTTGTTGTTTTCACGTTTTACGGCCGTTTTCATGAGCTATTGCACACTGATTTGGTCCTCCATGGGGATTTACAACGACCCTAAGAGCCGATACATTTTTGAGAGTTATGACCAAAAACTTGTCGTATTCGCGTTTTATGGTCATTTTCATGAGCTATTGCACACTATTTTGGGGCTCCATGGGTATTTTGCATCGATCGTTAGACCCGAGACATGTATGAGAGTTATGACCAAAAAATCGTTGTTTTGTGTTTCATGGCCATTTGCATGCTTTATTACCCAAAGATGTGAATTTCCAGAAGGATGTGAATGGGTTGTTAGATCCGATACATGTTCAAGAGTTATGACCAAAATCTCGTTGTTTTCGCGTTTTGTAGCCGTTTAATGGGTTGTTAGATCCGATACATGTTCGAGAGTTATGACCAAAATCTCGTTGTTTTCGCGTTTTGTAGCCGTTTTCATGAGTTATTGTCCACAGTTTTGGGGATCCAGGGGATTTACAACGACCCTAAGACCCTGATACATGTTTGATAGCTATGACCAAAAACTCGTTGTTTTCACGTTTTACAGCCGTTTTCATGAGATATTGCACACTATTTTTGTGCTCCATGGGGATTTACAACGACGCTAAGACCCGATACATGTTTGAGAGGTATGGCTAAAAACTAGCAGTTTTCACGTTTTACGGCCATTTTCATGAGCTATTGCACACTGTTTTCGGGCTCCATGGGGATTTGCATGGACCGTTAGACCCGATATGAGTTTCAGAGTTATAACCAAAAACTCGTTGTTTTCGCGTTTTATGGATATTTTCATGAGCTATTGACCATAGTTTTGGGGTTCCCTGGTGATTAACAATGACTGTAAGAACCGAGACATGTATGAGAGTTATGACAAAAAAAATCGTTGTTTTGTGTTTTATGGCTATTTTCATGAGCTATTGGCCATAGTTTTGGGGTTTCCTGGTTATTTACAATGATTGTAAGAACCGAGACATGTATGAGAGTTATGACCAAAAAATCGTTGTTTTGTGTTTTATGGACATTTTCATGCTTTATTACCCATAGACGTGAGTTTCTAGGGGATGTGCATGGCTTGTTAGATCCGATACATGTTCGAGTGTTATGACAAAAAAACTCATCGTTTTCGTGTTTTATGGTCAATTTCACGACTTATTGCCCATAGTTTTGGGGTTCCAGGGGCATTTACAACGACCCTAAGACCGATACATGTTTGACAGTTATGACCGAAAAACTTGTTGTTTTCACGTTTTACGGCCGTTTTCATGAGCTATTGCACACTGATTTGGTCCTCCATGGGGATTTACAACGACCCTAAGAGCCGATACATTTTTGAGAGTTATGACCAAAAACTTGTCGTATTCGCGTTTTATGGTCATTTTCATGAGCTATTGCACACTATTTTGGGGCTCCATGGGTATTTTGCATCGATCGTTAGACCCGAGACATGTATGAGAGTTATGACCAAAAAATCGTTGTTTTGTGTTTCATGGCCATTTGCATGCTTTATTACCCAAAGATGTGAATTTCCAGAAGGGATGTGAATGGGTTGTTAGATCCGATACATGTTCAAGAGTTATGACCAAAATCTCGTTGTTTTCGCGTTTTGTAGCCGTTTAATGGGTTGTTAGATCCGATACATGTTCGAGAGTTATGACCAAAATCTCGTTGTTTTCGCGTTTTGTAGCCGTTTTCATGAGTTATTGTCCACAGTTTTGGGGATCCAGGGGGATTTACAACGACCCTAAGACCCTGATACATGTTTGATAGCTATGACCAAAAACTCGTTGTTTTCACGTTTTACAGCCGTTTTCATGAGATATTGCACACTATTTTTGTGCTCCATGGGGATTTACAACGACGCTAAGACCCGATACATGTTTGAGAGGTATGGCTAAAAACTAGCAGTTTTCACGTTTTACGGCCATTTTCATGAGCTATTGCACACTGTTTTCGGGCTCCATGGGGATTTGCATGGACCGTTAGACCCGATATGAGTTTCAGAGTTATAACCAAAAACTCGTTGTTTTCGCGTTTTATGGATATTTTCATGAGCTATTGACCATAGTTTTGGGGTTCCCTGGTGATTAACAATGACTGTAAGAACCGAGACATGTATGAGAGTTATGACAAAAAAAATCGTTGTTTTGTGTTTTATGGCTATTTTCATGAGCTATTGGCCATAGTTTTGGGGTTTCCTGGTTATTTACAATGATTGTAAGAACCGAGACATGTATGAGAGTTATGACCAAAAAATCGTTGTTTTGTGTTTTATGGACATTTTCATGCTTTATTACCCATAGACGTGAGTTTCTAGGGGATGTGCATGGCTTGTTAGATCCGATACATGTTCGAGTGTTATGACAAAAAAACTCATCGTTTTCGTGTTTTATGGTCAATTTCAGGACTTATTGCCCATAGTTTTGGGGTTCCAGGGGCATTTACAACGACCCTAAGACCCGATACATGTTTGACAGTTATGACCGAAAAACTTGTTGTTTTCACGTTTTACGGCCGTTTTCATGAGCTATTGCACACTGATTTGGTCCTCCATGGGGATTTACAACGACCCTAAGAGCCGATACATTTTTGAGAGTTATGACCAAAAACTTGTCGTATTCGCGTTTTATGGTCATTTTCATGAGCTATTGCACACTATTTTGGGGCTCCATGGGTATTTTTGCATCGATCGTTAGACCCGAGACATGTATGAGAGTTATGACCAAAAAATCGTTGTTTTGTGTTTCATGGCCATTTGCATGCTTTATTACCCAAAGATGTGAATTTCCAGAAGGATGTGAATGGGTTGTTAGATCCGATACATGTTCAAGAGTTATGACCAAAATCTCGTTGTTTTCGCGTTTTGTAGCCGTTTAATGGGTTGTTAGATCCGATACATGTTCGAGAGTTATGACCAAAATCTCGTTGTTTTCGCGTTTTGTAGCCGTTTTCATGAGTTATTGTCCACAGTTTTGGGGATCCAGGGGGATTTACAACGACCCTAAGACCCTGATACATGTTTGATAGCTATGACCAAAAACTCGTTGTTTTCACGTTTTACAGCCGTTTTCATGAGATATTGCACACTATTTTTGTGCTCCATGGGGATTTACAACGACGCTAAGACCCGATACATGTTTGAGAGGTATGGCTAAAAACTAGCAGTTTTCACGTTTTACGGCCATTTTCATGAGCTATTGCACACTGTTTTCGGGCTCCATGGGGATTTGCATGGACCGTTAGACCCGATATGAGTTTCAGAGTTATAACCAAAAACTCGTTGTTTTCGCGTTTTATGGATATTTTCATGAGCTATTGACCATAGTTTTGGGGTTCCCTGGTGATTAACAATGACTGTAAGAACCGAGACATGTATGAGAGTTATGACAAAAAAAATCGTTGTTTTGTGTTTTATGGCTATTTTCATGAGCTATTGGCCATAGTTTTGGGGTTTCCTGGTTATTTACAATGATTGTAAGAACCGAGACATGTATGAGAGTTATGACCAAAAAATCGTTGTTTTGTGTTTTATGGACATTTTCATGCTTTATTACCCATAGACGTGAGTTTCTAGGGGATGTGCATGGCTTGTTAGATCCGATACATGTTCGAGTGTTATGACAAAAAAACTCATCGTTTTCGTGTTTTATGGTCAATTTCAGGACTTATTGCCCATAGTTTTGGGGTTCCAGGGGCATTTACAACAACCCTAAGACCCGATACATGTTTGACAGTTATGACCGAAAAACTTGTTGTTTTCACGTTTTACGGCCGTTTTCATGAGCTATTGCACACTGATTTGGTCCTCCATGGGGATTTACAACGACCCTAAGAGCCGATACATTTTTGAGAGTTATGACCAAAAACTTGTCGTATTCGCGTTTTATGGTCATTTTCATGAGCTATTGCACACTGTTTTGGGGCTCCATGGGTATTTGCATGGATCGTTAGACCCGAGACATGTATGAGAGTTATGACCAAAAAATCGTTGTTTTGTGTTTCATGGCCATTTGCATGCTTTATTACCCAAAGATGTGAATTTCCAGGGGGATGTGAATGGGTTGTTAGATCTGATACATGTTCGAGAGTTATGACCAAAATCTCGTTGTTTTCGTGTTTTATAGCCGTTTTCATGAGTTATTGTCCACAGTTTTGGGGATCCAGGGGATTTACAACGACCCTAAGACCCTGATACATGTTTGACAGTTATGACCAAAAACTCGTTGTTTTCACGTTTTACAGCCGTTTTCATGAGATATTGCACACTATTTTTGTGCTCCATGGGGATTTACAACGACCCTAAGACCCGATACATGTTTGAGAGGTATGACCAAAAACTAGCAGTTTTCACGTTTTACGGCCATTTTCATGAGCTATTGCACACTGTTTTCGGGCTCCATGGGGATTTGCATGGACCGTTAGACCCGATATGAGTTTCAGAGTTATAACCAAAAACTCGTTGTTTTCGCGTTTTATGGATATTTTCATGAGCTATTGACCATAGTTTTGGGGTTCCCTGGTGATTAACAATGACTGTAAGAACCGAGACATGTATGAGAGTTATGACAAAAAAATCGTTGTTTTGTGTTTTATGGCTATTTTCATGAGCTATTGGCCATAGTTTTGGGGTTTCCTGGTTATTTACAATGATTGTAAGAACCGAGACATGTATGAGAGTTATGACCAAAAAATCGTTGTTTTGTGTTTTATGGACATTTTCATGCTTTATTACCCATAGACGTGAGTTTCTAGGGGATGTGCATGGCTTGTTAGATCCGATACATGTTCGAGTGTTATGACAAAAAAACTCATCGTTTTCGTGTTTTATGGTCAATTTCAGGACTTATTGCCCATAGTTTTGGGGTTCCAGGGGCATTTACAACGACCCTAAGACCCGATACATGTTTGACAGTTATGACCGAAAAACTTGTTGTTTTCACGTTTTACGGACGTTTTCATGAGCTATTGCACACTGATTTGGTCCTCCATGGGGATTTACAACGACCCTAAGAGCCGATACATTTTTGAGAGTTATGACCAAAAACTTGTCGTATTCGCGTTTTATGGTCATTTTCATGAGCTATTGCACACTATTTTGGGACTCCATGGGTATTTTGCATCGGATCGTTAGACCCGAGACATGTATGAGAGTTATGACCAAAAAATCGTTGTTTTGTGTTTCATGGCCATTTGCATGCTTTATTACCCAAAGATGTGAATTTCCAGAGGGATGTGAATGGGTTGTTAGATCCGATACATGTTCAAGAGTTATGACCAAAATCTCGTTGTTTTCGCGTTTTGTAGCCGTTTAATGGGTTGTTAGATCCGATACATGTTCGAGAGTTATGACCAAAATCTCGTTGTTTTCGCGTTTTGTAGCCGTTTTCATGAGTTATTGTCCACAGTTTTGGGGATCCAGGGGGATTTACAACGACCCTAAGACCCTGATACATGTTTGATAGCTATGACCAAAAACTCGTTGTTTTCACGTTTTACAGCCGTTTTCATGAGATATTGCACACTATTTTTGTGCTCCATGGGGATTTACAACGACGCTAAGACCCGATACATGTTTGAGAGGTATGGCTAAAAACTAGCAGTTTTCACGTTTTACGGCCATTTTCATGAGCTATTGCACACTGTTTTCGGGCTCCATGGGGATTTGCATGGACCGTTAGACCCGATATGAGTTTCAGAGTTATAACCAAAAACTCGTTGTTTTCGCGTTTTATGGATATTTTCATGAGCTATTGACCATAGTTTTGGGGTTCCCTGGTGATTAACAATGACTGTAAGAACCGAGACATGTATGAGAGTTATGACAAAAAAAATCGTTGTTTTGTGTTTTATGGCTATTTTCATGAGCTATTGGCCATAGTTTTGGGGTTTCCTGGTTATTTACAATGATTGTAAGAACCGAGACATGTATGAGAGTTATGACCAAAAAATCGTTGTTTTGTGTTTTATGGACATTTTCATGCTTTATTACCCATAGACGTGAGTTTCTAGGGGATGTGCATGGCTTGTTAGATCCGATACATGTTCGAGTGTTATGACAAAAAAACTCATCGTTTTCGTGTTTTATGGTCAATTTCAGGACTTATTGCCCATAGTTTTGGGGTTCCAGGGGCATTTACAACAACCCTAAGACCCGATACATGTTTGACAGTTATGACCGAAAAACTTGTTGTTTTCACGTTTTACGGCCGTTTTCATGAGCTATTGCACACTGATTTGGTCCTCCATGGGGATTTACAACGACCCTAAGAGCCGATACATTTTTGAGAGTTATGACCAAAAACTTGTCGTATTCGCGTTTTATGGTCATTTTCATGAGCTATTGCACACTGTTTTGGGGCTCCATGGGTATTTGCATGGATCGTTAGACCCGAGACATGTATGAGAGTTATGACCAAAAAATCGTTGTTTTGTGTTTCATGGCCATTTGCATGCTTTATTACCCAAAGATGTGAATTTCCAGGGGGATGTGAATGGGTTGTTAGATCTGATACATGTTCGAGAGTTATGACCAAAATCTCGTTGTTTTCGTGTTTTATAGCCGTTTTCATGAGTTATTGTCCACAGTTTTGGGGATCCAGGGGATTTACAACGACCCTAAGACCCTGATACATGTTTGACAGTTATGACCAAAAACTCGTTGTTTTCACGTTTTACAGCCGTTTTCATGAGATATTGCACACTATTTTTGTGCTCCATGGGGATTTACAACGACCCTAAGACCCGATACATGTTTGAGAGGTATGACCAAAAACTAGCAGTTTTCACGTTTTACGGCCATTTTCATGAGCTATTGCACACTGTTTTCGGGCTCCATGGGGATTTGCATGGACCGTTAGACCCGATATGAGTTTCAGAGTTATAACCAAAAACTCGTTGTTTTCGCGTTTTATGGATATTTTGATGAGCTGATTGACCATAGTTTTGGGGTTCCCTAGTGATTAACAATGACTGTAAGAACCGAGACATGTATGAGAGTTATGACAAAAAAATCGTTGTTTTGTGTTTTATGGCTATTTTCATGAGCTATTGGCCATAGTTTTGGGGTTTCCTGGTTATTTACAATGATTGTAAGAACCGAGACATGTATGAGAGTTATGACCAAAAAATTGTTGTTTTGTGTTTTATGGACATTTTCATGCTTTATTACCCATAGACTGTGAGTTTCTAGGGGATGTGCATGGCTTGTTAGATCCGATACATGTTCGAGTGTTATGACAAAAAAACTCATCGTTTTCGTGTTTTATGGTCAATTTCACGACTTATTGCCCATAGTTTTGGGGTTCCAGGGGCATTTACAACGACCCTAAGACCCGATACATGTTTGACAGTTATGACCGAAAAACTTGTTGTTTTCACGTTTTACGGACGTTTTCATGAGCTATTGCACACTGATTTGGTCCTCCATGGGGATTTACAACGACCCTAAGAGCCGATACATTTTTGAGAGTTATGACCAAAAACTTGTCGTATTCGCGTTTTATGGTCATTTTCATGAGCTATTGCACACTGTTTTGGGGCTCCATGGGTATTTGCATGGATCGTTAGACCCGAGACATGTATGAGAGTTATGACCAAAAAATCGTTGTTTTGTGTTTCATGGCCATTTGCATGCTTTATTACCCAAAGATGTGAATTTCCAGGGGGATGTGAATGGGTTGTTAGATCTGATACATGTTCGAGAGTTATGACCAAAATCTCGTTGTTTTCGTGTTTTATAGCCGTTTTCATGAGTTATTGTCCACAGTTTTGGGGATCCAGGGGATTTACAACGACCCTAAGACCCTGATACATGTTTGACAGTTATGACCAAAAACTCGTTGTTTTCACGTTTTACAGCCGTTTTCATGAGATATTGCACACTATTTTTGTGCTCCATGGGGATTTACAACGACGCCTAAGACCCGATACATGTTTGAGAGGTATGACCAAAAACTAGCAGTTTTCACGTTTTACGGCCATTTTCATGAGCTATTGCACACTGTTTTCGGGCTCCATGGGGATTTGCATGGACCGTTAGACCCGATATGAGTTTCAGAGTTATAACCAAAAACTCGTTGTTTTCGCGTTTTATGGATATTTTCATGAGCTATTGACCATAGTTTTGGGGTTCCCTGGTGATTAACAATGACTGTAAGAACCGAGACATGTATGAGAGTTATGACAAAAAAATCGTTGTTTTGTGTTTTATGGCTATTTTCATGAGCTATTGGCCATAGTTTTGGGGTTTCCTGGTTATTTACAATGATTGTAAGAACCGAGACATGTATGAGAGTTATGACCAAAAAATCGTTGTTTTGTGTTTTATGGACATTTTCATGCTTTATTACCCATAGACGTGAGTTTCTAGGGGATGTGCATGGCTTGTTAGATCCGATACATGTTCGAGTGTTATGACAAAAAAACTCATCGTTTTCGTGTTTTATGGTCAATTTCAGGACTTATTGCCCATAGTTTTGGGGTTCCAGGGGCATTTACAACAACCCTAAGACCCGATACATGTTTGACAGTTATGACCTGAAAAACTTGTTGTTTTCACGTTTTACGGCCGTTTTCATGAGCCTATTGCACACTGATTTGGTCCTCCACTGGGGATTTACAACGACCCTAAGAGCCGATACATTTTTGAGAGTTATGACCAAAAACTTGTCGTATTCGCGTTTTATGGTCATTTTCATGAGCTATTGCACACTGTTTTGGGGCTCCATGGGTATTTGCATGGATCGTTAGACCCGAGACATGTATGAGAGTTATGACCAAAAAATCGTTGTTTTGTGTTTCATGGCCAGTTTGCATGCTTTATTACCCAAAGATGTGAATTTCCAGGGGGATGTGAATGGGTTGTTAGATCTGATACATGTTCGAGAGTTATGACCAAAATCTCGTTGTTTTCGCGTTTTATAGCCGTTTTCATGAGTTATTGTCCACAGTTTTGGGGATCCAGGGGATTTACAACGACCCTAAGACCCTGATACATGTTTGACTAGTTATGACCAAAAACTCGTTGTTTTCACGTTTTACAGCCGTTTTCATGAGATATTGCACACTATTTTTGTGCTCCATGGGGATTTACAACGACGCTAAGACCCGATACATGTTTGAGAGGTATGGCCAAAAACTAGCAGTTTTCACGTTTTACGGCCATTTTCATGAGCTATTGCACACTGTTTTCGGGCTCCATGGGGATTTGCATGGACCGTTAGACCCGATATGAGTTTCAGAGTTATAACCAAAAACTCGTTGTTTTCGCGTTTTATGGATATTTTCATGAGCTATTGACCATAGTTTTGGGGTTCCCTGGTGATTAACAATGACTGTAAGAACCGAGACATGTATGAGAGTTATGACAAAAAAATCGTTGTTTTGTGTTTTATGGCTATTTTCATGAGCTATTGGCCATAGTTTTGGGGTTTCCTGGTTATTTACAATGATTGTAAGAACCGAGACATGTATGAGAGTTATGACCAAAAAATCGTTGTTTTGTGTTTTATGGACATTTTCATGCTTTATTACCCATAGATGTGAGTTTCTAGGGGATGTGCATGGCTTGTTAGATCCGATACATGTTCGAGTGTTATGACAAAAAAACTCATCGTTTTCGTGTTTTATGGTCAATTTCAGGACTTATTGCCCATAGTTTTGGGGTTCCAGGGGCATTTACAACAACCCTAAGACCCGATACATGTTTGACAGTTATGACCGAAAAACTTGTTGTTTTCACGTTTTACGGCCGTTTTCATGAGCTATTGCACACTGATTTGGTCCTCCACGGGGATTTACAACGACCCTAAGAGCCGATACATTTTTGAGAGTTATGACCAAAAACTTGTCGTATTCGCGTTTTATGGTCATTTTCATGAGCTATTGCACACTGTTTTGGGGCTCCATGGGTATTTGCATGGATCGTTAGACCCGAGACATGTATGAGAGTTATGACCAAAAAATCGTTGTTTTGTGTTTCATGGCCATTTGCATGCTTTATTACCCAAAGATGTGAATTTCCAGGGGGATGTGAATGGGTTGTTAGATCTGATACATGTTCGAGAGTTATGACCAAAATCTCGTTGTTTTCGTGTTTTATAGCCGTTTTCATGAGTTATTGTCCACAGTTTTGGGGATCCAGGGGATTTACAACGACCCTAAGACCCTGATACATGTTTGACAGTTATGACCAAAAACTCGTTGTTTTCACGTTTTACAGCCGTTTTCATGAGATATTGCACACTATTTTTGTGCTCCATGGGGATTTACAACGACCCTAAGACCCGATACATGTTTGAGAGGTATGGACCAAAAACTAGCAGTTTTCACGTTTTACGGCCATTTTCATGAGCTATTGCACACTGTTTTCGGGCTCCATGGGGATTTGCATGGACCGTTAGACCCGATATGAGTTTCAGAGTTATAACCAAAAACTCGTTGTTTTCGCGTTTTATGGATATTTTGATGAGCTGTTGACCATAGTTTTGGGGTTCCCTAGTGATTAACAATGACTGTAAGAACCGAGACATGTATGAGAGTTATGACAAAAAAATCGTTGTTTTGTGTTTTATGGCTATTTTCATGAGCTATTGGCCATAGTTTTGGGGTTTCCTGGTTATTTACAATGATTGTAAGAACCGAGACATGTATGAGAGTTATGACCAAAAAATTGTTGTTTTGTGTTTTATGGACATTTTCATGCTTTATTACCCATAGACGTGAGTTTCTAGGGGATGTGCATGGCTTGTTAGATCCGATACATGTTCGAGTGTTATGACAAAAAAACTCATCGTTTTCGTGTTTTATGGTCAATTTCACGACTTATTGCCCATAGTTTGGGGGTTCCAGGGGCATTTACAACGACCCTAAGACCCTGATACATGTTTGACAGTTATGATCGAAAAACTTGTTGTTTTCACGTTTTACGGACGTTTTCATGAGCTATTGCACACTGATTTGGTCCTCCATGGGGATTTACAACGACCCTAAGAGCCGATACATTTTTGAGAGTTATGACCAAAAACTTGTCATATTCGCGTTTTATGGTCATTTTCATGAGCTATTGCACACTGTTTTGGGACTCCATGGGTATTTGCATGGATCGTTAGACCCGAGACATGTATGAGAGTAATGACCAAAAAATCGTTGTTTTGTGTTTCATGGCCGTTTGCATGCTTTATTACCCAAGATGTGAATTTCCAGGGGGATGTGAATGGGTTTTTAGATCCGATACATGTTCGAGAGTTATGACCAAAATCTCGTTGTTTTCGCGTTTTGTAGCCGTTTAATGGGTTGTTAGATCCGATACATGTTCGAGAGTTATGACCAAAATCTTGTTGTTTTCGCGTTTTGTAGCCGTTTTCATGAGTTATTGTCCACAGTTTTGGGGATCCAGGGGGATTTACAATGACCCTAAGACCCTGATACATGTTTGATAGCTATGACCAAAAACTCATTGTTTTCACGTTTTACAGCCGTTTTCATGAGATATTGCACACTATTTTTGTGCTCCATGGGGATTTACAACGACGCTAAGACCCGATACATGTTTGAGAGGTATGGCCAAAAACTAGCAGTTTTCACGTTTTACGGCCATTTTCATGAGCTATTGCACACTGTTTTCGGGCTCCATGGGGATTTGCATGGACCGTTAGACCCGATATGAGTTTCAGAGTTATAACCAAAAACTCGTTGTTTTCGCGTTTTATGGATATTTTCATGAGCTATTGACCATAGTTTTGGGGTTCCCTGGTGATTAACAATGATTGTAAGAACCGAGACATGTATGAGAGTTATGACAAAAAAAATCGTTGTTTTGTGTTTTATGGCTATTTTCATGAGCTATTGGCCATAGTTTTGGGGTTTCCTGGTTATTTACAATGATTGTAAGAACCGAGACATGTATGAGAGTTATGACCAAAAAATCGTTGTTTTGTGTTTTATGGACATTTTCATGCTTTATTACCCATAGACGTGAGTTTCTAGGGGATGTGCATGGCTTGTTAGATCCGATACATGTTCGAGTGTTATGACAAAAAAACTCATCGTTTTCGTGTTTTATGGTCAATTTCAGGACTTATTGCCCATAGTTTTGGGGGTTCCAGGGGCATTTACAACAACCCTAAGACCCGATACATGTTTGACAGTTATGACTGAAAAACTTGTTTTTTTCACGTTTTACGGCCGTTTTCATGAGCCTATTGCACACTGATTTGGTCCTCCACGGGGATTTACAACGACCCTAAGAGCCGATACATTTTTGAGAGTTATGACCAAAAACTTGTCGTATTCGCGTTTTATGGTCATTTTCATGAGCTATTGCACACTGTTTTGGGGCTCCATGGGTATTTGCATGGATCGTTAGACCCGAGACATGTATGAGAGTTATGACCAAAAATCGTTGTTTTGTGTTTCATGGCCATTTGCATGCTTTATTACCCAAAGATGTGAATTTCCAGGGGGATGTGAATGGGTTGTTAGATCTGATACATGTTCGAGAGTTATGACCAAAATCTCGTAGTTTTCGTGTTTTATAGCCGTTTTCATGAGTTATTGTCCATAGTTTTGGGGATCCAGGGGATTTACAACGACCCTAAGACCCTGATACATGTTTGACAGTTATGACCAAAAACTCGTTGTTTTCACGTTTTACAGCCGTTTTCATGAGATATTGCACACTATTTTTGGGCTCCATGGGGATTTACAACGACGCTAAGACCCGATACATGTTTGAGAGGTATGGGCAAAAACTAGCAGTTTTCACGTTTTACGGCCATTTTCATGAGCTATTGCACACTGTTTTCGGGCTCCATGGGGATTTGCATGGACCGTTAGACCCGATATGAGTTTCAGAGTTATAACCAAAAACTCGTTGTTTTCGCGTTTTATGGATATTTTGATGAGCTGTTGACCATAGTTTTGGGGTTCCCTGCTGATTAACAATGACTGTAAGAACCGAGACATGTATGAGAGTTATGACAAAAAAATCGTTGTTTTGTGTTTTATGGCTATTTTCATGAGCTATTGGCCATAGTTTTGGGGTTTCCTGGTTATTTACAATGATTGTAAGAACCAAGACATGTATGAGAGTTATGACCAAAAAATCGTTGTTTTGTGTTTTCTGGACATTTTCATGCTTTATTACCTATAGATGTGAGTTTCTAGGGTATGTGCATGGCTTGTTAGATCCGATACATGTTCGAGTGTTATGACAAAAAAACTCATCGTTTTCGTGTTTTATGGTCATTTTCACGACTTTTTGCCCATAGTTTTGGGGTTCCAGGGGCATTTACGACGACCCTAAGACCCGATACATGTTTGACAGTTATGACCAAAAAACTTGTTGTTTTCACGTTTTATGACCGTTTTCATGAGCTATTCCACACTGATTTGGTCCTCCATTGGGATTTACAACGAACCTAAGAGCCGATACATTTTTGAGAGTTATGACCAAAAACTTGTCGTATTCGCGTTTTATGGTCATTTTCATGAGCTATTGCACACTATTTTGGGGCTCCATGAGTATTTGCATGGATCGTTAGACCCGAGACATGTATGAGAGTTCTGACCAAAAAATCGTTGTTTTGTGTTTCATGGCCGTTTGCATGCTTTATTACCCAAAGATGTGAATTTCCAGGGGGATGTGAATGGGTTGTTAGATCCGATACATGTTCGAGAGTTATGACCAAAATCTCGTCGTTTTCGTATTTTATGGCCGTTTTCATGAGTTATTGTCCACAGTTTTAGGGATCCAGGGGGATTTACAACGTCCCTAAGACCCCGATACATGTTTGAGAGTTATGACCAAAAACTCGTTGTTTTCATGTTTTACGGTCGTGTTCATGAGCTATTGCCGACTATTTTGGTGCTCCATGGGGATTTACAACGAACCTAAGATCCGATACATGTTTGACAGTTATGAACAAAAACTTGTAGTTTTCGCGTTTTACGACCATTTTCATGAGCTATTGCACCGTATTTTGGGGCTCCATGGGGATTTGCATGGACCGTTAGACCCGATATGAGTTTGAGAGTTATGCCCAAAAACTTGTTGTTTCTGTGTTTTATGTATATTTTCATGAGCTATTGCCCATAGTTTTGGGGTTCCCTAGTGATTAACAATGACTGTAAGAACCGAGACATGTATGAGAGCTATGACAAAAAAATCATTCTTTTGTGTTTTATGGACATTTTATTGCTTTATTACCCGTAGTTGTGATTTTCTAGGGGATGCGCATTGCATATTAGATCCGATACATGTTTGAGAAATATGACCTAAAACTCGTTCTTTTCACGTTTCATGGCTATTTTCATGAGCTATTGCTCACAAATTTTGGGTTCCCTGGTGATTTACAACGCCTATAAGAACCACGACAAGTACGAGCCTTATGACCAAAAACTCGGCATTTTCATGTTTTATGGCCGCTTGCATGCTCCATTACTCATAGTTGTGAGTTTCTAGGTGATTTGCATGGCCCGTAAGACCCGATACATGTTTGAGAGTTATGACCAAAAACACGTTGTTTTCGCGTTTTATGGCCATTTTCATGAGCTTTTGCCCGTAGTTTTGCGGTTCCTTGGTGATTTACAATGAGTGTAAGAACCGAGGCATGTATGAGACTTATGCCCAAAGTATCATTGTTTTGTGTTTTATGGCCATTCGCATACTTTATTACCCAAAGTTGTGAATTTCCGGGGGAATGGGCATGGGTTGTTAGATCCAATCCATGTTCGAGAGTTATGACCAAAAACACGTCGTTTTCGCGTTTTATGGCCATTTTCATGAGTTAGTGTCGAAAGTTTTCGGGTTCTAGGGGGAATTACAACGACCGTAAGACCCGATACATGTTTGATAGTTATGACAAAAAACTTGTTTTTTTCACGTTTTACGGCCGTTTTCATGAGGTATTGCACATAGTTTGGGTGCTCCATGGGGATGTAGAACAACCCTCAGACCCGATACATGTTTGAGAGTTATGACCGCAAACTTGTTGTTTTCGCGTTTGATGGCTATTTTCATGACCTATTGCCCACAATTTTTGGGTTCCCTGGTGATTTACCACGACTAGAAGAACCAAGGAAGGTACGAGAGTTATGACCAAAAACTCGTCGTTTTCATGTTTTATGGTCGTTTTCATGCTCCATTACCCATAGTTGTTAGTTTCTAGGGGATTTACAACGACCCTAAGACCCGGTACATGTTTGAGAGTTATGGCCAAAAACTTGTCGTTTTCGCGTTTTACGGCCATTTTCATGAGCTAATGTCCATAGTTTTGGTGTTCCCTAGTGATTTACAATGACTGTAAGAACCGAGACATGTATGAGAGTTATAAACAAAAATTATTGTTTTGTGTTTTATGGCCATTTTCATGCTTTATTACCCATAGTTGTGAGTTTCTAGGGGATGTGCATGCCTTGTTAGACCCGATACATGTTTGAGAGTTATGACAAAAAAAACTCGTCGTTTTCACATTTTATGGTCATTTTCACGAGTTATTGCCCATAGTTTTGGGGTTCTAGGGGGATTTACAACGACCCTAAGACCTGAAACATGTTTCAGAGGTATGACCAAAACTTATTATTTTCACGTTTTACAGCCGTTTTCATGAGCTATTTCACACTGTTTCGGTGCTCCATGGGGATTTCCAACGACCCTAAGACCCGATACATGTTTGAGAGTTATGACCAACAAACTTGTCGTTCTCGTGTTTTACGGTGATTTTCATGAGCTATTGCACACTGTTCTGGGGCTCCATGGGGATTTACATGGATCGTTAGACCCGATACGAGTTTGAGAGTTATGACCAAAAACTCGTTGTTTTTTTGTTTTATGGCTATTTTCATGAGTTTGTGCCCACAGTTTTCGTGTTTTATGGCCGTTTTCATGAGTTTGTGGCCACAGTTTTGGGGTTCTAGCGGGATTTACAACGACCCTAAGACCCGATACATGTTTGAGAGTTATGTCAAAAAACTCATTGTTTTCACGTTTTACGGCCATCTTCATGAGGTATTGCACGCTATTTTGGTGCTCCATGGGGATTTACAACGACCCTACATGTTTGAGAATTATGACCGCAAAGTCATTGTTTTCGCGTTTGATGGCTATTTTCATGAGCTATTGCCCACAATTTTTTGGTTCCCTAGTGATTTACAACGACTATAAGAACCAAGGCAGGTACGAGAGTTATGACCAAAAACTCGTCGTTTTCAGGTTTTATGGCCGTTTTCATGCTCCATTACCCATAGTTGTGAGTTTCTAGGGGATTTACAACGACCCAAAGTCCGATACATGTTTGAGAGTTATGAGCAAAAACTTGTCGTTTTTGCGTTTTATGGCCAATTTCATGAGCTATTGTCCATAGTTTTGGGGTTCCCTGGTGATTTACAATGACTATAAGAACCGAGACATGTATGAGAGTTATGACCAAAAATTATTGTTTTGTGTTTTATGGCCATTTTCATGCTTTATAGCCATAGTTGTGAGTTTCTAGGGGATGTGCATGGCTTGTTAGAGCCGATACATGTTTGAGAGTTATTACAAAAAAACTCGTCGTTTTCACGTTTTAGGGTCATTTTCACGAGTTATTGCCCATAGTTTTGGGGTTCGAGGGGGATTTACAAAAACGTTGAGACCTGATACATGTTTGAGAGTTATGACCAAACACTCATTGTTTTCACGTTTTACAGCCGTTTTCATGAGCTATTTCACACTGTTTCGGTGCTCCATGGGGATTTACAACGACCCTAAGACCCGATACATGTTTGAGAGTTATGACCAAAAAACTTGTCATTGTCGCGTTTCACGACGAGTTTCAGGAGCTATTGCACACTGTTTTGGGGCTCCATGGAGATTTGCTTGGATCGTTAGACCCGATACGAGTTTGAGAGTTATGACCAAAAACTCGTTGATTTCGTGTTTTATGGCAATTTCATGAGCTATTTCCCAAAGTTTTGGGGTTCCCTGGTTATTTACAATGATTGTAAGAACCAAGACATGTATGAGAGTTATGACCAAAAAATTGTTGTTTTGTGATTTATGGGCATTTTCATGCTTTATTCCCCATAAACGTGAGTTTCTAGGGGATGTGCATGGATTGTCAGATCCGATACATGTTCGAGTGTTATGACAAAAAACTCGTCGTTTTCGCGTTTTATGGTCATTTTCATGAGCTATTGTCCATAGTGTTGGGGTTCCAGGGCGATTTACAATGACCCTAAGACCCGATACATGTTTGACTCTTATGACCAAAAACTTGTTGGTTTCACGTTTTACGACCGTTTTCATGAGCCATTGCACACTGATTTGGTCCTCCATGGGGATTTACGACGACCCTAAGAGTCGATACATGTTTGAGAGTAATGACCAAAAACTCATTCTTTTGACGTTTCATGGCTATTTTCATGAGCTATTGCTCACAATTTTTGGATTCCCTGGTGATTTATAGCGACTATAAGAACCAAGACAAGTTCGAGAGTTACGACCAAAAAATCGGCGTTTTCATGTTTTATGGTTGTCTTCATGCTCGATTACCCATAGTTGTGAGTTTCTAGGGGATTTGCATGGCCCGTAAGACCCGATACATGTTTGAGAGTTATGACCAAAAACTCGTTGTTTTCGCGTTTTATGGCCATTTTCATGAGATTTGCCCATAGTTTTGGGGTTCCTTGGTGATTTACAATGAGTGTAAGAACTAACACATGTATGAGAGTTATGCCCAAAAAATCGTTGATTTATGTTTTATGGCCATTTGCATACTTTATTACCCAAAGTTGTGAATTTCCGGAGGAATGTGCATGGCTTGTTAGATCCAATCCATGTTCGAGAGTTATGACCAAAAACTCGTCGTTTTCGCGTTTTATGGCCATTTTCATGAGTTAGTGCCCACAGTTTTGGGGTTCTAGGGGGATTTACAATGACCCTAAGACCAGATACATGTTTGAGAGTTATGATAGAAAACTCATTGTTCTCACGTTTTACGGCCGTTTTCATGAGGTATTGCACACTATTTTTGTGCTCCATGGGGATTTACCACGACCCTAAGACCCGATACATGTTTGAGAGTTATAAACAAAAACTCGTTGTTTTCGCGTTTGATCGCTATTTTGATGAGCTATTGCGCACAAATTTTGGGTTCCCTGGTAATCTACAACGACTATAAGAACCAAGGCAGGTACGAGAGTTATGACTGAAAACTCGTCGTTTTCATGTTTTATGGCCATTTTCATGGTCCATTACCCATAGTTGTGAGTTTCTAGGGGATTTACAATGACCCTAAAACCCGATACATGTTTGAGAGTTATGACCAAAAGCTTGTTGTTTTCGAGTTTTACGGCCTTTTTCATGAGCTATTGTCCATAGTTTTGGGGTTCCCTGGTGATTTACAATGACTGTAAGAACCGAGACATGTATGAGAGTTATGACCAAAAATTATTGTTTTGTGTTTTATGGCCATTTTCATACTTTATTACCCATAGTTGTGAGTTTCTAGGGAATGTGTATGGCATGTTAGACCCGATACATGTTTGAGATTTATGACAAAAAACATGTCGTTTTCACGTTTTATCGTCATTTTCACGAGTTATTGCCCATAGTTTTGGCGTTCCAGGGGGATTTACAACGACCTTGAGACCTGATACATGTTTGAGAGTTATCACCAAACACTCATTGTTTTCACGTTTTACGGCCGTTTTCATGAGCTATTTCACACTGTTTTGGTGCTCCATGTGGATTTAACAATGACCCTAAGACCCGATACATGTTTGAGAGTTATGACCAAAAAACATGTCGTTTTCGCTTTTTACGGCAATTTTCATGAGCTATTGCACACTGTTTTGGGGCTCCATGGGGATTTGCATGGATCGTTAGACCCGATACGAGTTTGAGAGTTATGACCAAAAACTCGTTGTTTTTGCGTTTTATGGCTATTTTCATGAGCTATTGTCCATAGTTTTGGGGTTCCCTGGTTATTTATAATGATTGTAAGAACTGAGACATGTATGACAGTTATGACCAAAAAATCGTTATTTTTTTTATGGACATTTTCATCCTTTATTACCCATAGATGTGAGTTTCTAGGGGATGTGCATGGCTTGTCAGATCCGATACATGTTCGAGTGTTATGGCAAAAAAAACTCGACGTTTTCGCGTTTTATGGTCATTTTCACGAGTTATTGCCCATAGTTTTGAGGTTCCAGGGGGATTTACAACGACCCTAAGACTGTTATGACCGAAAACTTGTTGTTTTCATGTTTTACGGCCGTTTTCATGAGCTATTGCACACTGATTTGGTCATCCATGGGGATTTACAACGACCCTAAGAGTCGGTACATGTTTGAGAGTTATGACCAAAAACTTGTTGTTTTCGTGTTTTATGGCCATTTTCATGAGCTATTGCACACTATTTTGGGGCTCCATGGGGATTTGCATGGATCGTTAGACCCGAGACATGGATGAGAGTTATGACCAAAAAATCGTTTGTGTTTCATGGTTGTTTGCATGCTTTATTACCCAAAGTTATGAATTTCCAAGGGGGTGTGAATGGGTTGTTAGATCCGATACATGTTCGAGAGTTATGACCAAAATCTCGTCGTTTTCGTGTTTTATGGTCATTTTCACCAGTTATTGTCCACAGTTTTGAGGTTCCAGGGGGATTTACAATAACCCTCAGACCTGATACATGTTTGAGAGTTATCACCAAACACTCATTGTTTTCACGTTTTACGGCCGTTTTCATGAGCTATTTCACACTGTTTCGGTGCTCCGTGGGGATTTACAATGACCCTAAGACCCGATACATGTTTGAGAGTTATGAAGAAAAAACTTGTCGTTTTTGCGTTTTACAGTGATTTTCATGAGCTATTGCACACAATTTTGGGGCTCCATATGGATTTGATGGATCCTTAGACCCGCTACGAGTTTGAGAGTTATGACCAAAAACTCGTTGTTTTTGTGTTTTATGGCTCTTTTCATGAGATATTGCCCATAGTTTTGGGGTTCCCTGGTTATTTATAATGATTGTAAGAACCGAGACATGTATGAGAGTTATGACCAAAAAATCGTTGTTTTGTGTTTTATGGTCATTTTCATGCTTTATTACCCATAGATTTGAGTTTCTAGGGGATGTGCATGGCTTGTTAGATCCGATAAATGTTCGAGTGTTATGACAAAAAAAATTCATCGTTTTCACGTTTTATGGTCATTTTCACGAGTTATTGCCCAGAGTTTTGGGGTTCCAGGGGGATTTACAACGACCCTAAGACCCGATACATGTTTGACTGTTATGACCAAAAACTTGTTGTTTTCACGTTTTACGGCCGTTTTCATGAGCTATTGCACACTGATTTGGTCCTCCATGGGGATTTACAACGACCCTAAGAGTCGATACATGTTTGAGAGTTATGACCAAAAACTTGTCGTTTTCGTGTTTTATAGCCATTTTCATGAGCTATTACACACTAGTTTGGGGCTCCATGGGGATTTGCATGGATGAGAGTTATGACCAAGAAATCGTTTGTGTTTCATGGTTGTTTGCATGCTTTATTACCCAAAGTTGTGAATTTCCAGGGGGGGTGTGAATGGGTTGTTAGATCCGATACATGTTCGACAGTTATGACCAAAATCTCGTCGTTTTAGCGTTTTATGGTCATTTTCATGAGTTATTGTCCACAGTTTTGGGGTTCCAGGGGGATTTACAACGACCCGGAGACCTGATACATGTTGGAGAGTTATCAACAAACACTCAGTGTTTTCACGTTTTACAGCCGTTTTCTTGATCTATTTCACACTGTTTCGGTGCTCCATGGGGATTTACAACGACCCTAAGAGCCGAGACATGTTTGACAGTTATGACCAAAAAACATGTCGTTTTCGCGTTTTACGGCGATTTTCATGAGCTATTGCACATTGATTTGGGGCTCCATGGGGATTTACATGGATCGTTAGACCCGATACGAGTTTGAGAGTTATCACTAAAAACTCGTTGTTTTTGTGTTTTATGGCTATTTTCATGAGCTATTGCCCATAGTTTTGGGGTTCCCTGGTTATCTCTACGACTTATTAAAGGGGAAGATGATAAGATCATTGGTACGTCTCTTTAAAATTGCCCCTTAACTTGAAACTATTTACGGGTCTGTGCCATCGTAGAGAGACCGGCCGCCCTCGTATTGGACTCCTGGCAGTTCCTCTCTCCCTCCAAAAAAATTCCCCTCGCCTCCTCATGCCCCGAAATCTCCCTGCCGCAGTTCTCCATGAGCACCACCGGTTCTCCCATGAGCACCGCCTCCAAGATCCACCCAGCCAACCTTATCGACGTCCGCATCCGAGGATTCTCCGTTGCCTCCACCAGCAGGACATGTAAATCCAGGCATGTCCGCAACATATGGCTCCATGGTGACGTTTGCCAGAAATCGACCGCATCTGCCCCACGACGAGGGATCCCGATGGCCGCCGCCTGCGGGAGCGGCGGTGGAGTAAGCCACCACCCCGGTATGGCGGAGGAGGAGCTAGGCTTGCACTCCGGTACGCTCCAGAAGCTGTAACTTCCCTCTCCCTTTGTGCACGTATCTCCATCCTCCTCCACAGTTCCGATTGCAGTTGATTGCCCGGTAGCTCAAATTTCTGGCCAATTCCCAGTTTCAGTCTAGATCTAGACTATGTCCATTGTTTGGTTGGGTGGAATAGAATTTAACGAATTTGTTCAGAGCTTAGGGTTTACGCTCAAGCGCTGGGGTTCAACCTGGTCCTATGGGGCTATTGGTTTTGATCGATTATCTATTGGTGTTCCTGGCCGTTTCTACTAGTAGTTTAAGACTGGCACGTAGCAGGCTACATTTTTGTGTCCTTCAGTGTGATCGAAGTTCATGTTCCTACTTGCTAGCTACTGTACATTTGTTTTGGCTAGCTGTCGAGCGAAGTAGCGTTGTACTTGCTTAATTTGATGATGCCTCTCAGCTATCGACACAACTTTTTTATTCAACACGAGTCTAATTTGTTTATTAAAAATTTGATTTGTTTGTAAGCTGTCAATAGATCTTATATCCGAACGGGATCTTGATTTTTTTTATTATTAGCCTAAATTCATTAAATTTTTATTCATGTACATATAGCATGAGTGGATCTGTTATACCGGTGCAACAAATCTCATTTGCTGTCATGTGCGGGATGCCAAAGAAATCTTCATCATCACTAGACACATAACCAGGCACTCTCTGTTTCCTGTCATGTGTTAGATGCCAATGAAATCTTCATTAGGAACAGACACATGTGGCCCCGAGTATGCAAAGCTTCGAACCTAGAAATAAATCCTTCTGGATCAGCTGACTTGATGTGCTTGATTGATTGCTGAACAAAAATTGACTATGTTGTGTTTGTTCACAATATATAATCTTACTATGCTCCTAAGACTAAATGAGCATAGCAGGGTGCTCTCATCTATCTTGAGTACTGAACATATCTAAGTCCAACATGTGTCACTTTCTGTAGGCCAGGGTGGCGACCAGATTAATCCATGAAGCTGGTGATTCTATTTTATAATAGTGGGCATGTTGATGCTGAAGACGGCAGCGCGGGTGTGCGAGGGTTGTTTAACCATTAGAATATGGTTGAAAGATATGTCGCCAAAGCATAATGCTACACAAATGAATACACTGATGACGAATTGATTCTTTTAGTTGCGTTTTGTGCGACACTATGCCGATGCTCAGCAATTCCACATAGGAGCAGATTGTAGGGTTTGATTATCAAGCAGAATCTACAACTTCAGTTTAGTAATGCTTAATTAGTACACTGCAGTCAACTCACAAAATATTAGTATGAGAAGAGGCAGGCAACACCAAAAATATTTCCATTTCAAGGAATAGAAGACCTAGATTGCAATCTATTATTTAAACTCTATTTAAGGTACGTGACATGATTGTCTCAATCTCAATGCAACTGTAAGGCCTTACTGGCTAACTAAGGGTTGTTTGGTTGGGCTTTTTTTTGGCTTTTGAATTTTGTCTTATAAACCACAAAAGTATGGATTTGGCTTTTGACTGGATATTGTTAGATGATGGTATACGCCAAACATCAAAATTAAAAATACCTATTTAGGTACCTTTTTGGTTTATAAGTCAAAAGTCAAAAGCTAGAAATAAGCTGAACCAAACAGCGCTAGTTTTGTAGGTTCTTTCTAAGCTAGCAAGATATTCATTGTCCTAGATTGCTTTATAGGTCATGCTGTCTAATTCATACATACCACTTATTCTAGATAGGTCTACATGTCATGCCATCTAATACTTACATACCACTTATGATGGAGTTTGAAGCCTGTATTGCTTCAAGTGTAGTATTTTTGTGTCTCATCGATTATACCATCTAATGCATGATCTGGTTTCATTCGTGTGATTGGATGACCTTAATTTTATAGAAAAGACTTTAAGGGCCAATACTAGAGAATGTGTCTATATCTAGATGATTTTGACCATAGAAAGTTAGTTGTACTAGCATCGGTTGCATAATGAACAATGTTTCTGTTCACCTCCTATTTAAGATCTCCAAGGCTTTATGCCGTGCATGGCGTACTTTTTAAGCGATTCCTCTGTGAAAGTAAATGATATGTAGTGCCAACAAGGAGCACCAATGCTACAAGGGGTGTAAGTCCCGTGTCATCTTGCATAGGCAGCCTTGATGGTCCACTTATATTTCAAATTATTTATTTTCTTAATTTGTACAGGGATTTGATTTGGGTCCTTGATGACCCACACGTATAGGGGGTGTATCTCAATATTTTCGAGGGAAGTGGAACCCAATTTATTGATTCGACACAAGGGGAGCCAAAGAATATTTATAACCTTAACAACTGAGTTGTCAATTCATCTGCACTTGGAAACAATCTTGCTCACAGCAGTTTATCAGTAGCAACAGTTTTGTAGTAGGAATAGTAAAATAACAGCAGTAGCAAAACAAAGACGGTAGTAACAAAAGCAGTAAACAGTGGATTCGAGTGCGGTAGGCATAGGGATGGATGGACGGGCATTGCATGGACAAGACAATTCACATAGCAATCAGAACATAGGGCAATTGCAGATAAATAAGATAAAGCACCCAAGTACTAGACAATCCTAGGCATGTGTTCCATATATAGTCATACGTGCTCGCAATGAGAACTTGCACAACATCTTTTGTCGTGCCAGCCCGTTTGCAGCGGGGCCTCTAGGGAACTACTGGCAATTAATGTGCTCCTTTTAATAGAGCACCGGAGCAAAGCATTAACACTCCATGAACACATGTGATCATCAGATCAAAGCCTTTCCCTTCTGGTTATCCCGATTTCTGTCACTTCGGGGCCATAGGTTCCGGACAACAACGTGTCTACACAACTTGTAGATAAGACCAAAAACAATACTATCATAATGAATCAATAACATGTTCAGATCTGAAATCATGGCACTCGGGCCCTAGTGACAAGCATTAAGCACAACAAGTCGCAACAAAGTCATAAAGCACAAATAGAAGATACTAGGCACCATGCCCTAACAATCTGATGCCATTACATGAACGATCTCATCCAATCCCTACCATCCCCATACCCTACAGCGGGGGATTACTCACTCATAGATGGGGGAAACATGGATGGTCGATGGAGAAGCGATGGTGATGATGATGGCGATGATCTCCTCCAATTCCCCGTGCCGGCAGGGTGCCAGAACGGAGTTTCTAGTACTGTTTCGTGGAATCTGGTGGTGGCGGCGGAGTCGAACTCCTTCTAGAAAAACTTCGACCCCCCCCTCGAAGTTTTTAGGTCAGAAGGCTCCTTATAGGCGAAGAGAGAGGCTGAGGGGGTGCCTGGGGGCCCACACCACCCCTTGGCGTGGCCTGGCCTGGCCCGTGCCACCAGGTGGTGTGGCCACCCCATGGCTCTTCTCCATCTCGTATTCTGGCTCCTGGAGTCTTCGGGTGAAATAGGATTTTTGGCATATTTTCCGGGATTTTTCCTGATAGTTGATTTTCTACACAAAAAGTAGACAGCAAGGAATTCTGCTGAAAACAACGTCAGTCCGCATTAGTTGCATCCAAATCACACAAGTTTAGAGGAGAAACAATAGCAAAAGTGTTCGGGAAAGTAGATACGTTTTGGACGTATCAACTCCCCCCAAGCTTAGCTTATTGCTTGTCCTCAAGCAATTCAGTTGAAAACTGAGTGCGATAAAAGAACTTTCACGAACACATTTGCTTCATATGATGTAAATATTCTCAGCAATGTGATCAACTACTTAGACAATTCATAATAAAGAGTATGCAACCAAGTCTACTTAATAGTCATTGCAAGCTATGAAGAGATTCCAACTCAAGAATAATAGGTAGCATGAGGCTCAAATATGAGCAACATTACCATGCTCATAAAAAGGTATGATAGAGTGGTATCTCGCTTGCCTTTGATTATGATTTCAAGGCACCTCTGAAGTTCAAGTGATGACTAGAAGTAAAGATATCAAGGATACAAGCATCAAAGTCATAACACAAATAATCAAGTAGGTGCTCAAAGAAGATGTGGAGACTCAACAAGTAGAAGAAAAGGTTTTAAATAACTTGAAAGGCTTCCAAATGCTGAAAGTATGGTACTCGTTAGCTTTGAGCTCTCATTGCCCCTATCATAAGCATCTTTAATGTGGTTAAGGTGAAAGTGACACAACTAAGAGGATATGCTTGACAAGTTATAAATCGAAGTCTCATGCCCCTTACTTACGAAGATCGATCCTCATGCTACTCAACTTCAGTCACAAGCAAGCTCTTGTAATTGTAAGTATATACGTATCATAGAGAACCGCCAACGGGGTACCCCTTGCACATGACACGAGAGCTATCCCATAATCAAAATACAAGGCAAGCAAACAATCAGCATCTCGGCGATCTTTTTATTTACTATGTGCATAGATTTTTATTGAGGATGCTTCATGGAATGCTCACTATGGTTATGCTGCAAGTTTCCACCATGATTAGGCATGGCTTGGGCTAGCGGCCCAGGCGTTTCTCTAACATACATACAAACTCCATGATCTTACAAGTTCCACTTTTATTTCACACCGTCGGGATCCATAAGCAAAGGAACATGATATCAACTAGGTACAAAGTACTTATGAAGTGTTGAAAGCGGTCCCCATGATACATGGTTCTGCTAACTTCAACTCATAAAGCGCAAGCATATGCACAACAAAGAAGGATGCAATGGTTCAGGTTTATTAAGTGCAAGAAAATAAAGTGTGCCATCAAGTTCGTGAGAGCTTTACTAACTAACTTTCTCATAACAAGCAAACATTTTATTCGAAAGAAAACAAGGCATATTGAATATGCACGGAGGTAGCAAATGATGATAATGGGTAGGTATGGTGGACACTATGGAAATATTTGGTTTAGGGAGTTGGAAACTTGAGTAAAACATACTCAGTGGAAATGAAGTCTAGAAAAACTAAGGGAGCGACAAACGAGAGAGCAATAGCTGTCATTATCATGCTTGCAACAAAACATGACTACTCATGACATGAAAGTGATTCAAGATCCTCGAGGCAAAATAATCCATCGAGGCTTAACTGATTATTACAGTCATGTGCATGTGTGAGCATGTGCCAAGTCAATTCAAATGAAACATTCAGAGGAGGATACCACAGTGTCATACCAATTTATGAATAGAGTAATGCAAGCAAACATTCATGAGACATGCTACAAACTATTAGCGAGCTGGAGCTAATCATAAGAAAGAAAGAACTATTAAGCATCCAAAGAAAACATACACTCTTCATGAATGGACTAAGCAAGCTCACAATGATGAGTATATGTACAAAAATGAAGACAAATAGAGTTCATTACCAGCCTCTTACCATGCCTCAAGTTCTCATTAATCCTCATAATTGCTCTTCACTTATGTGTCTTGAATAATAATATGAAACCAATAAACCATTGAGAACTGCTGAACCCTGTAGCAAACTCGCAAAAACCAAAGAAGAACAACAAATATTTTTGGTATTTCGATTTTTAAATAACAACCAAAAGAGAAAAACAAGCAAAGCAAAATCTTTTTGGGTTTTTCGAAAATTTCAAACAAAGAAAAAAGGGAAATGAAAACCAAGGCAAAAAGAAGGAAACCAAAGAGAAACAACAGAAATATTTTTGGTCTTTTTGTGTTTTTAGAAAGAAAAAGCAAAGAAGAACGAAAACTAAAAAGAGAACAAAAACATGAATATACAAAGTACCGACGCAACATGATATGGAGATGAGTGCGGTGTCGGCGTACCTCCCCCCAAGCTTAGGCTTTTGGCCTAAGTGGGAATCAATCCCAAGCCGGCCAGGATGAAGTGTCACCGTGGTATGACGAGGAGGTACCCTCGTCCTGGTGCGAGCTCGAGTACGTCCCTCCGTAGTGCACAGAGTAATCGTAGGAGGGCACATCCTCCTGGTGCTGCTCCTGGAACCCCAGTAAGCGAAGCTGCTCATCCACCTCCTCCTTGGAGCGCGACCACGGTCTTCTGTCAACACTAAACAAAGCAGGCTGTGGAAAAAGGATCTCCCTTTCATCCCCGTCAGTGAAAAGCATCCTATATACTAGATTGTTCAAATCAGAGGTAGCAGTGGCAATGTGATGAGTTTTCATGGCAACAAGGTCGAGCCTCTGTGGTGTTACCATAGCATCATTGGGATCCACTGAAAGACCTCATGCATTGACTACACGCAATTCAATGATGCCCCCATAGATAGGCCCCCTAGCAGCTAGGCGGCGAGCAATATGCGAGCCAAGATTGTACCGGGTATCATTGTTAAGCGCAGCAGCAAGGAATGCTAAATGATAGTTCGAGATATTACTAGTGTTCTCCCTACCCAACACACTAGTAGCAAGATAATATGCAAAGTATCTTAGAACAGGGAGTTGGATATTTCTTATCTTTCTGCGCTGCGCCACACGGTCATCATCATTGGTCACCCCTCGGTATAGCTCCAACAAATCAGCGGGTCGCCCTTGAATTTTCTTCACGGTCCCTGTCATACGCACACCTACAATCCTGCAAAATCTCTCCAAAGGCATGGTGAAGGGCATATCATAGGGTGTGTTAGTAAATGAGAAGCTCTCAACAAAATTTTTGGTGAGGACAGCGTATTGTGCACTCTCATCTTGCATATAAGAGGTCAAACCAACCCTCTCAATCAGTAGTAAGAAATCATCAAGAATACCTACATCTTGCAAGAAAGTAAAACAAGGAAAAGAAGATGGGTGAGCGTCTCCATCATCCCTTTCACTGACAATGCTTGTTGCAATGAGGTCTTCATTGTATGATGGCCTAGCTTGAGAGGCTGTGAGGGGCTCGACCTCCTGGGTGCATCACTCTCAAATATCTCTCCAAAAGTACGGTTGTTCATGCTTGGTAATCTGAAATTTAAACACCTATTAAACAAGTGATTACAAAGTAAATATAATGAAGGATTCTACTCATAGGGACTTGCAAGTGGCCTAAACATGCATCAAAACTATATCTCTAAGCATCAAACAAGCTTATAAGCCCTCATAACCAGTCACCTACAGCAGCAAAATACTCGACATATAAACCACTAAACACAAATCTACTTGGACAAGGGGAGGAGTCACATACCAGGGAACAAATACTCCAAATTTCAGCCAGAACGATGGGCTGAGCATGGAGATCGAATAAATCGAGAGCAAGCACAGAAAGAACGCGATTTTGAGCTATGAACTGGAGCTTACTCGGGAGAGAGAAGAAAGTGGCAGGGGAGAGAAGTAGTGGGGGCCAGGGGTGGCCCACACCAAGGTATGGCACCACCCAGGGCTGGTCGCGGCACCACATGGTGTGCCTGCCTGGTGGGCCCCCCTGGTACCTACCAGGTACTCCTCTGCCCCTTTTTCACGTAAAAATTTAATATGAATTTTCTTGAATTTTTCGACACACTTTATTTTTGGGCAATTTTCAGAAATAGAAGAATGATTTTTCTGACAGACAGATTTTTTTCTTTTTGAAACATGATGCAAGGAAAAAACAAGGCTAGAACTAAAGAAGTTCTAACATGCAAGCAACTAACAACACAAATAAAACAAAACGAAAGCAAAAACTAAAAAGAAAAGGATAGAAATAAAAGGAGATAATCATAGTGAAAACATTGTTTTGTTCAATGAAATCCTTTTGTTAGCAAGATTGATCAATCTTGCTACAAAAAGAATTGCATATGAGACAAAACTTTGTACTCCACTAATGATTATGTTACCTCAACCTTGATAGCAATGGTCCCGATCATAATAGTTTCAAATGGTTCTCTTGGTATGGGACAATATATTTCTCCAACTTGCATGCCTTCAACATGTTCAATTGAATTCAAACCATAATTCCTTTCAATCTTGTTGGGGAAATAGACAGTATGTTCCTTGTCACTAACATTGAAGGTTACCTTTCCTTGATTACAATTAATAACATCTCCTGCAGTATTAAGAAAAGGTCTCCCAAGAATAATAGACATATTATCATCTTCAGGCATTGCAAGCACAACAAAATCAGTTAATGTCAAGCAATTGTGAGCCACCTGAACAGGTACATCCTCACATATACCCACGGGAATAGTGGTAGATTTATCAGCCATTTGCAATGATATATCAGTTGTTATCAATTTTTCAAGCTGAAGCCTCTTATAGAGAGAGAAAGGCATAACACTAACTCCAGCTCCCAAATCACACAAAGCAGTTCTAACATAACTATCTTAATAGAGCAAGGGATAGTTGGAATCCTTGGGTCTCCAAGTTTCTTAAGAACCTTACCATTGAAGGAATAATTAGCAAGCAAAGTAGAAATTTCTTCATTAGGGATTTTCCTTTTATTCGAGACAATGTCCCTCATATACTTTGAGTAAGGAGGCAATTTAATAGCATCAGTCAAAGGAATTTGCAAGAATAAAGGCTTCATCCACTCACAAAACTTATTGTAGTGTTCATCTTCCTTTGACTTGTGTTTCTTATCAGGGAAAGGCATAGGTTTTTGGACCCAAGGTTCTCTTTCACTACCATGTTTCTTAGCAATAAAATCTTCTTAAGTGTATTTAGTATTCTTAGTGTGGTTTTTCAGGTTCTTCTTCAACTTTTTCTTCACTAGGGACTTCATTTTCTTCATTACCACTTTCAATTTCAGCATCAGAGATAGATATACTATTAGGATCTATAGCAGGTTTAGAGGGTTCTACGACAGTTTTATGTTTCTTTTTCCTTTTCTTACGAGTAGAACCACTATTTTCAGCTTGTGAGAATCCTGTTCAATTCTTTGGGGATACCCCTCAGGATATAGAGGATCCTGGGTAGCAGCTCCACTTCTAGTTCTAATTTCGTAAGCATGTTTTTCTTTAGCATCATTAACTAGCAAGTCGTTTTGTACTTTAACAAGTTGATCTATTTGAGTTTGAACCATTTGAAAGTGTTTAACAATCATTTTAACATCATTAGAGGTCTTTTCCACAATATCTTTCAACTCAGCAATAGCTCTCGTGTTTTCCATTAGATGATTTTGCACCCTTTTATTAAAGTTATCTTGCTTAACAATAAAGATATCAAATTCTTCTAAGCATTGATCATGAGGTTTCAAGTAAGGGATATCACCTTCATCAATATGTTGGAGAGAGTGTACCTCAATAGTGGGTGAGTAGGGAATAGGCTTACATAATTCTTCTATAGGAGGTAAATTCTTGACATCTGCAATCCCTTCTCCTTAAGACATTTCTTAGCTTCCTTCATCACTTCATCATTTAATTCAATAACTCCCCTCTTCTTTGATGTTGGAATAGGCATAGGAATAGATGGTTCAGGTACAATTACTTCAGGTGTAACTTGTTTTGGAGGAGTCCAATCTTCATAATTCTTGCTTATTTTGGCCATTAATTCCTCAGCTTCCTTTGGAGTCCTATTCCTGAAAACACAATCAGCACTACTATCTAGGTATGTCCTAGATTGCTCGGTTAGTCCATTATAAAATATATCAAGAAGCTCATTCTTAGGTAATGGACTTCCAGCCTATGCATGAATCAAAGTACAAAACCTTGCCCAAGATTCGGGCAATACCTCTTTTTCTCCCTGTTGAAAATCAAAAAGTTCCTGCAAAATAGCATGTCGAGCACTGGGAGGAAAATATTTCTGTAGAAAAGTACTAATCAAGCACTCAGGGCTATCAATAGATCTAGGAGGTAAGTTAATAAAACAAGTTTTAGCTTCTCCTTTCAGTGAAAAAGGAAAAATCTTAGCGACAAAATAAGTACGCATCTTAATATCATCAGAAAACAAGCCACTCATAGTAGAAAGTTCATTCATATGTGCCACCGCACTTTCATTCTTAGTCCCACAAAAAGGTTCTTTCTCGACAATAGCTATGTAAGATAGATCGAGAGAGAAATCATAATCTTCATCTATAATGTTTATGGGAGAAGCAACAAACTTAGCATCAAGAGATAATTTGGGTCTAATAGTATGCCTCTCAAGGAGACTCTTAGAAGCGCTCCTATCATGGGTGTTCTTACATTCTTCAATAAACTCATCGGTTATCTCAACATAATCTTCTTCAGTATCATAACTCTCACTAGACTCAGGTGAGCTAACGGGTGTGGTGGTGTTTTCATTAGGAGTTTCAGTATTTCCAGCTATAGTTCTAGCAATCGTAGCATCTAGGAAAGGACCTAATGAACCACTCTTATCAAGCACAGTAGAAGCAGCATCATAAGTATCGGAACTTTCAGATTCAGTAGTAGTAGCAGTGTGTGTAGCATGTGTATGTGGTGCAGTAACGAGCTTACTTATAACAGATGGTGAATCAAGAGAAGCATAGGTGTTCAGAACAGTACCTCTTCTTGTAGTGGATGGTAAAATAGGAACCTTGCCATCACGAGACTTAACCATGATGGATGGATAGCAGCGAACAATAGAGAATCCAAGTGAACTTGATAAATAAAGCTATGCTCCCCGGCAACGGCACCAAAAAATAGTCTTGATGACCCACAAGTATAGGGGGTGTATCGCAGTATTTTCAAGGGAAGTGAAACCTAATTTATTGATTCGACACAAGGGGAGCCAAAAAATATTTATAAGCCTTAACAACTGAGTTGTCAATTCAGTTGCACCTGGAAACAATCTTGCTCACAGCAGTTTATCAGTAGCAAAAGTTTTGTAGTAGGAATAGTAAAGTAACAGCAGTAGCAAAACAAAGACAGTAGTAACAAAAGCAGTAAACAGTGGATTCAAGTGCGGTAGGCATAGAGATGGATGGACGGGCGTTGCATGGACAAGACAATTCACATAGCAATCAGAACATAGGGCAATTGCAGATAAATAAGATAAAGCACCCAAGTACTAGACAATCCTAGGCATGTGTTCCATATATAGTCATACGTGCCCGCAATGAGAACTTGCACAACATCTTTTGTCCTGCCAACCCGTTTGTAGCGGGCCTCTAGGGAACTACTGGCAATTAAGGTGCTCCTTTTAATAGAGCCCCGGAGCAAAGCATTAACACTCCGTGAACACATGTGATCCTCACATCAAAGCCTTTCCCTTCCGGTTATCCCGATTTCTGTCACTTCGGGGCCATAGGTACCAGACAACAATGTGTGTACACAACTTGTAGATAAGACCAAAAACAATACTATCATATGGAATCAATAACATGTTCACATCTGAAATCATGGCACTCGGGCCCTAGTGACAAGCATTAAGCACAACAAGTCGCAACAAAGTCATAAAGCACTAATAAAAGATACTAGGCACCATGCCCTAATAATCTGATGCCATTACATAAACAATCTCATCCAATCCCTACCATCCCCATAGCCTACAGCGGGGGATTACTCTCTCATAGATGGGGGAAACATGGATGGTCGATGGAGAAGCGATGGTGATGATGATGGCGATGATCTCCTCCAATTCCCCGTCCCGGCAGGGTACCAGAACGGAGTTTCTGGTACTGTTTCGTGGAATCTGGTGGTGGCGGTGGAGCAGAACTCCTTCTGGAAAAACACCGACCCCCCCCCCCGAAGTTTTTAGGTCAGAAGGCTCCTTATAGGCGAAGAGAGAGGCCGAGGGGTTGCCTGGGGGGCCCACACCACCCCCTGGCGCGGCCTGGCCTGCTCCGTGCCACCAAGTGGTGTGGCCACCCTAGGGCTCTTCTCCGTCTCGTATTCTGGCTCCTAGAGTCTTCGGGTGAAATAGGATTTTTGGCATATTTTCCGGGATTTTTCCTGATAGTTGATTTTCTGCACAAAAAGTAGACAACAAGGCAATTCTGCTGAAAACAGCGTCAGTCCGCATTAGTTGCATCCAAATCACACAAGTTTATAGGAGAAACAATAGCAAAAGTGTTCGGGAAAGTAGATACGCTTTGGACGTATCAGTCCTGCCAGAGAAGGATCCGCCACAGAACTCAGGCTGGGTGCAGTAGTAGTTACCACTTCTCCGACCACCTGGTCGTACTTGCCCCGAGGTGGGTCACCGCCGTTGGGCACACAATCGTGTTATTAACACCATAGCCAAAGAGGAGGACAAAGAGGATCGAGCATGTCTTAGTTTTTTCTTATGCGGGACAAACGGGTGTATGGGTCATTTAAATGCCATATATATTTTATTGTTTTTACAATTATAATCATATCTATTGTAAATTTAGGACTCGTTGCAACGCATCGTTATTATGCTACTTAGGGCACTTAGCTCGCTGTAGTTGCTACTTGTAATGTGTATTTGGATTTGATTGTGAGTTTTATGCAACATGCAGGATGTTAGGGGCGAGATCAAGAGTTTTAGCATCATTCTATTTTTCCTTTGCTCAAAGCACCAAATGGGTTCATTATGAGGTATTCGAACTAGACGCAATAGTAGTTTCTAAATGGAATATGGCCTCTACTTTATACAAGGAGTATCAATAATGACAAGAGATTTTCACTTGGATATGGTTGAATCGGTAAGCTTTTCTCCCGATATGTTGTATTCAACATCTTTCTACCATTTCTGCTTACTTTCATATATATATATTACAATAGTACATTATAAAGAAAGGAATCTATACCTTTCATCGAACAAGAAATCTTGTGATTTAATGTTCAAACTTCAATGCAACACGGTAATCTAATTTTGTCCAGTCATGAATTTTTATTAGTCTTTTGCGCAACGCTTATGCAAGTCACACTTTAAAAAACTATACAAATGTAACATGCACTTATCGGACGATAAATTTTATTTAGAAGACTATACAATGGTGTGGTGGAAAATTATACATTCATCACATGATCACTCATCTAGATATTTTTTGACTAACTTTTGATTTAAGGTTCAAACTTCAATGCAACACAGTAATATACCCAGTAATGAAATTTTGATTAGTCTTTTGTGCAATGCTATGCAAGTCAACTTGTGGGGAGTATTTTTTATTTAGAGGACAACAAAACAGTGTGGTTTCATTGATAGTGTTGTGGCTGTATGAGGCATCACAGGACGCAGCCAACTCCTCCTCATGCTACGACACCACGACCTTATTTTAGTCGGTCCTCCTACCCAGGGAAGCAGTGTACGTTTGAGCTACTCACTCCGCTAATTCAATTGATTTTCTCTGTTTGGGCACGCTCGGTAGACTACTCTGATTTGGGGGCAGATTTTGTGGTATGCCACTGTTATTGTGAATGCGGCAAGTAGTATTTTGGGATTAAGATACTAGACAATGTAGTAATAGATGAAGAACACTTGCCGCATACAATGTTATACAGTTTTGTATATCTTAATCTATGGCCAGTCCTAAAACAGAATACAAGAATTGGACTAGAAAAACTATGTATATTTTCACCGAAAGAACTTCCGCATAATAGATATTTGCCAGTTTGGCTGCCAGTGTACACACTAAGCCAGGAGACAGGTGATTGCTACTACTTGATTCATGCTAGGTCAGAATCACGATGCCCCTATCTACTACATGATTCCCAAAACATGTTGTTATCCCACTTTTACCGTCATACCTTGGATTATCCCTTTGCATTACCAATCTTCTTGAGTATATATGGTCTTGCGGATGAAATCCAAGGATATGATCATCGAGAAATTACACGCCAGTTAACCTTAAGGTGATATGGTTTGATGTTGGAAAAAGGAACAAATTTAACACCAACATAAACTTGGTTTATCACCAATGTTATATTTTCCATGACTTTCCATAGAAAATAATAGTGGTGCTTATAGTCTAGAACTAGAGTGAAGCATCTGTCAGTCTAATGGGGAATGGCTCTATGTTCTGAATATCATTTTATTTGAACCGATGTTGACTCTGATCGCCTTTTGTTGATAGTGTTAGTGATGGCCAGCTATTTGATACTCAATTACACACTTGGGCTCTTCTTTCCACATGTGCATATATGAACTACTATTGATGCATACAAACTGGTCCGGGAGAGCAGATTGATCCATGTAGTTGGCTTTAATGGCAGCGTATGACGGTATGTAGATACTCTATATCGCGGAAACTTATCTAGCTATCAGGTCATGCTCATAGATTATGTCGCCCACACACATCGATGGCAATTTTATCCCCGCGTCCATGGAGTCTGTCATGTCTAGGTACAAGCAAGCCACTGCCGAAACACCATTAACTAGTTTTCTTCAATATGTTTATTTTAATCCCTTCATCTGATGACTTGCAGATTGGACATTACTTGCTTCTGATCTCGTGCAAAAAAGAGTCTGATCCTTAGACTACAGGATTTAACTTCACAGTTTTCCATTGTGTTAATCAACATGGTCCTATTAATTAGTGAGCATAACCATGTCACTTAGGAAGGCAACTTAGTTCTTTGTGATTGTTTCATTAATAGTCAAATATACTATGTATCATCGCCGAACTATAAATGCATGCATGATGGTTCACGCTTGCAACACACTAAGGTAATAAAATACCCACGATTTGGAATGCAGCAGAGATCTACAATTTGTGGATGGTATGGCGAGGATTCTTCCATCGCAGGTTCCTGGTGGATCTTTTCAGTATGTCATTATTTTCACCTAGACGAGCCAGATCTTCCCGAGATAAACATTGAAGAGAAAAGGACACCGAAGAGGAAGAACTTAAGCGCATGAAAATGAAGAAGGATATGCAATATGGATTCCGTATTGCTGCCTAAAAATATAGGAGCTATTGTAAAGATCTTGCGGGAGATGACGAAACTGAGTCCAAGAGATGAAGAGGAAGACCCTTTTCTGCTGTAAAAATCCCAGACCAGGAGGCTTGCTAGATCTAAGCGTTGATATAGGAGGAGATGACCGATGCCAAGAGAGTGACTCATAGAAGTGTACTTGAATGTTTGCCGATATTATCGGCACTATTTTATTTTACATTATTTCCTAGAGATATGTTATGCTTAGAAAGTTTTATTTGTCACTAAACGTATAATTACTTGAAGAATGATTGACTAATCCATGAGTCTAAGAGTTAAATAATTATGTTGATCCATAGCAACTCATGTGTGTATTTTATATCTCTGAATTCTAATTATGTGATTGTTTACATGTTTGATGACCAAAGAGATATAGATACCGTGACAACGCATGGTTATTCAACTAGTTTATAATTATTGTAAGAACCGAGACATATATGAGAGTTATGACCAAAAAATCGTTGTTTTGTGTTTTATGGACATTTTCATGCTTTATTACCCATAGATTTGTGATTCTAGGGGATGTGCATGGCTTGTTAGATCCGATAAATGTTCGAGTGTTACGACAAAAAAAACTCGTCGTTTTCGCGTTTTATGGTCATTTTCATGAGTTATTGCCCATAGTTTTGAGGTTCCATGGGGATTTGCAACGACCCTACGACCCGATACATGTTTGAGAGCTATGACCACAAACACGTTGTTTTCGCATTTGATGGCTTTTTCATGAGCTATTGCCAAATTTTTTTGGGTTCCCTAGTGATCTACAACGACTATAAGAACCAAGGCAGGTACGAGAGTTATGACGAAAAACTCATCGTTTTCATGTTTTATGGCCGTTTTCATGCTCCATTACCCATAATTGTGAGTTTCTAGGGGATTTACAACGACCCTAAGACCCGATACATGTTTGAGAGTTATGACCAAAAACTTGTCGTTTTCGAGTTTTATGGCCTTTTTCATGAGCTATTGTCCATAGTTTTGGGGTTCCCTGGTGATTTACAATGACATTAAGAACCAAGACATATATGAGAGTTATGACCAAAAATTATTGTTTTCTATTTTATGGCCATTTTCATACTTTATTACCCATAGTTGTGAGTTTCTAGGGAATGTGCATGGGTTGTTAGACCCGGTACATGTTTGAGATTTATGACAAAAAACACATCGTTTTCACGTTTTATGGTCATTTTCACAAGTTATTGCCCATAGTTTTGGGGTTCCAGGGGGATTTACAACGACCCTGAGACCTGATACATGTTTGAGAGTTATGACCAAACACTCATTGTTTTCACGTTTTACGGCCGTTTTCATGAGCTATTTCACACTATTTCGGTGCTCCATGGGGATATGCATGGATCGTTAGACCCGATACGAGTTTGAGAGTTATGACCAAAAACTCGTTGTTTTTGTGTTTTATGGCTATTTTTATGAGCTATTGCCTGTAGTTTTGGGGTTCCCTTGTTATTTATAATGATTGTAAGAACCGAGACATGTATGAGAGTTATGACCAAAAAATCGTTGTTTTGTGTTTTATGGAGATTTTAATGCTTTATTACCCATAGATGTAAGTTTCTAGGGGATGTGCATGGCTTGTCAGATCAGATACATGTTCAAGTGTTATGACAAAAAAACTCATCGTTTTCGCGTTTTATGGTTATTTTCACGACTTATTGCACATAGTTTTGAGGTTCTAGGGGGATTTACAACGACCCTAGGACCCAATACATGTTTGACTGTTATGACCAAAAACTTGTTGTTTTCACGTTTCACGGCCCTTTTCATGAGCTATTGCACACTGATTTGGTCCTCCATGGGGATTTACAACGACCCTAAGAGTCGATACATGTTTGAGATTTATGACCAAAAACTTGTCGTTTTCGTGTTTTATGGCCATTTTCATGAGCTCTTGCACACTAGTTTGGGGCTCCATGGGGATTTGCATGGATCGTTAGTCCCAAGACATGGATAAGAGTTATGACCAAAAAATCGTTTGTGTTTCATGGTTGTTTGCATGCTTTATTACCCAAAGTTGTGAATTTCCAGGGGGATGTGAATGGGTTGTTAGATCCTATACATGTTCGAGAGTTATGACCAAAATCTCGTCGTTTTCGTGTTTTATGGTCATTTTCACGAGTTATTGTCCACAGGTTTGGGGTTCCAAGGGTATTTACAATGACCCTAAGACCTGATACATGTTTGATAGTTATCACCAAACACTCATTGTTTTCACGTTTTAGGGCCGTTTTCATGAGCTATTTCACACTGTTTCGGTGCTCCATGGGGATTGACAATGACACTAAGACCCGATGCATGTTTGAGAGTTATGACCAAAAAACATGTCGTTTTCGCGTTTTACGGCGATTTTCATGTGCTATTGCACACTGTTTTGGGGCTCCATGGGGATTTGCATGGGTCGTTAGACCCGATACGAGTTTGAGAGTTATGACCAAAAACTCGTTGGTTTTGTGTTTTATGGCTATTTTCATGAGCTATTGCCCATAGTTTTCGGGTTCCCTGGTTATTTATAATGATCCTAAGAACCGAGACATTTATGAGAGTTATGACCAAAAAACATTGTTTTGTGGTTTATGGACATTTTCATGCTTTATTACCCATAGATTTGAGTTTCTAGGGGATGCGCATGGCTTGTTAGATCCGATAAATGTTTGAGTGTTATGAAAAAAAACTCGTTGTTTTCGCGTTTTATGGTCATTTTCACGAGTTATTGCCCATAGTTTTGGGGTTCCAGGGGGATTTACAACGACCCTAAGGCCCGATACATGTTTAACTGTTATGATCAAAAACTTGTTGTTTTCACGTTTTACGGACGTTTTCATGAGCTATTACACACTATTATGGAGCTCCATGGGGATTTGCATGGACCGTTAGACCCGAGCCATGAATGAGACTTATGACCCAAAAATCGTGTTTTGTGTTTCATGGTTGTTTGCATGCTTTATTACCCAAAGTTGTGAATTTCCAGGGGGGTGTGAATGGGTTGTTAGATCTGATACATGTTCGAGAGTTATAACCAAAATTTCGTCGTTTTCAAGTTTTATAGCCATTTTCACGAGTTATTGTCCACAGTTTTGGGGTTCCACGGGGATTTGCAACGACCCTAAGACCCCGATACATGTTCGACAGTTATGACCAAAAACACATTGTTTTCATGTTTTACGGCCCTTTTCATGTGCTATTGCACACTATTTTGGTGCTCCATGGGGATTTACAACGACCCTAAGACCCGATACATGTTTGCGAGTTATGAACAAAAACTTGTAGTTTTCGCATTTTACGACCATTTTCATGAGCTATTGCACCCTATTTTGGGGCTCCATGGGGATTTGCATAGACCCGATATGAGTTTGAGAATTATGACCAAAAACTCGTTGTTTTCGCGTTTTATGGCTATTTTCATGAGCTATTGCCCATAGTTTTGGGGTTCCCTGGTGATTAACAATGACTATAAGAACCGAGACATGTATGATAGTTATGACTAAAAAACGTTGTTTTGTGTTTTATGGACATTTTCATGCTTTATTACAAGGAAACCCCAAAACTATGGGCAATAGCTCATGAAAATAGCCATAAAATGCGAAAACAACGAGTTTTTGGTCATAATTCACAAACTCGTATCGGGTCCAACGATTTTTGGGCAATAAAGTATCCAATCGATGTTCGAGAGTTATGACCAAAAACTCGTCATTTTCGCGTTTTATGGCCGTTTTCATGAGTTAGTGCCCACATTTTTGGGGTTCTAGGGGGATTTACTACGACCCTAAGACCCGATATATGTTTGAAAGTTATGACAAAAAAACTCATTGTTTTCACATTTTACCGCCGCTTTCATGAGGTGTTGCACACTATTTTGGTGCTCCATGGGGATTTACAATGACCCTAAGACCCAATACATGATTGAGAATTATGTCCGCAAACTCGTTGTTTTCCCGTTTTATGGCTATTTTCATGAGCTATTGCCCACAATTTTTTGGTTCCCTGGTGATTTACAACGACTATAAGAACCAAGGAAGGTACGAGAGGTATGACCGAAAACGCATCGTTTTCTTGTTTTATGGCCGTTTTCATGCTCCATTACACATAGTTGTGAGTTTCTAGGGGATGTACAACGACCCTAAGACCCGATATATGTTTGAGAGTTATGACCAAAAACTTGTCATTTCCGCGTTTTATGGCGATTTTCATGAGCTATTGTCCACAGTTTTGCGGCTCCCTCGTGATTTACAATGACTGTAAGAACCGAGACATGTATGAGAGTTATAACCAATAATTATTGTTTTGTGTTTTATGGCCATTTCCATGCTTTATTACCCATAGTTTTGAGTTTCTAGGGGATGTGCATGGCTTGTTAGACCCGATACATGTTTGAGATTTATGACAAAAAAACTCGTCGTTTTCATGTTTTATGGTCATTTTTACGAGTTATTGCCCATAGTTTTGGGGTTCTAAGGGGATTTACAACGACCCTGAGACCTGATACATGTTTGAGAGTTATGACCAAACACTTATTATTTTCACGTTTTACGGCCGTTTTCATGAACTATTTCACATTGTTTCAGTGCTCCACGGGGATTTACAACGACTCTAAGACCCGATACATGTTTGAGAGTTATAACCAAAAAACATGTCGTTTTCGCATTTTACGGTGATTTTCAGGAGCTATTGCACATTGTTTTGGGGCTCCATGGGGATTTGCATGGATCATTTGACCCGATACGAGTTTGAGAGTTGCGACCAAAAACTCATTGTTTTCGCGTTTTATGGCTATTTTCATGAGCTATTGCCTTTGGGGTTCCCTAGTGATTAACAATGACTGTAAGAACCAAGACATGTATGAGAGTTCTGACAAAATCGTTGTTGTGTGTTTTATGGACATTTTCATGCTTTATTACCCGTAGTTGTAAGTTTCTAGGGGATGTGCTTGGCTTGTTAGATCAGATACATGTTTGAGAGATATGACCAAAAGCTCGTTCTTTTCGCGTTTCATGGCTATTTTCATGAGCTATTGCTCACAATTTTTGGGTTCCCTGGTGATTTACGACGACTATAAGAACCAAGACAAGTACGACACTTATGACCAAAAACTCGGCGTTTTCATGTTTTATGGCTGTTTTCATGCTCCATTACCCATAGTTGTGAGTTTCTAGTGGATTTACAATGACCCTAAGACCCGATACATGTTTGAGAGTTATGACCAAAAACTTGTCGTTTTCGCGTTTTATGGCCATTTTCAAGAGCTATTGTTGATAGTTTTGGGGTTCCCTGTTGATTTACAATGACTGTAAGAACCGAGACATGTATGAGAGTTATGACCAAAAATTATTGTTTTGTGCTTTATGGCCATTTTCATGCTTTATTACCCATAGTTGTGAGTTTCTAGGGGATGTGCATGGGTTGTTAGACCCGGTACATGTTTGAGATTTATGACAAAAAACACATCGTTTTCACGTTTTATAGTCACTTTCACAAGTTATTGCCCATAGTTTTGGGGTTCCAGGGGGATTTACAACGACCCTGAGACCTGATACATGTTTGAGAGTTATGACCAAACACTCATTGTTTTCACGTTTTACGGCCGTTTTCATGAGCTATTTCACACTATTTCGGTGCTCCATGGGGATATGCATGGATCGTTAGACCCGATACGAGTTTGAGAGTTATGACCAAAAACTCGTTGTTTTTGTGTTTTATGGCTATTTTTATGAGCTAATGCCTATAGTTTTGGGGTTCCCTTGTTATTTATAATGATTGTAAGAACCGAGACATGTATGAGAGTTATGACCAAAAAATCGTTGTTTTGTGTTTTATGGAGATTTTAATGCTTTATTACCCATAGATGTAAGTTTCTAGGGGATGTGCATGGCTTGTCAGATCAGATACATGTTCAAGTGTTATGACAAAAAAACTCGTCGTTTTCGCGTTTTATGGTCATTTTCACGACTTATTGCACATAGTTTTGAGGTTCTAGGGGGATTTACAACGACCCTAAGACCCAATACATGTTCGACTGTTATGACCAAAAACTTGTTGTTTTCACGTTTCACGGCCCTTTTCATGAGCTATTGCACACTGATTTGGTCCTCCATGGGGATTTACAACGACCCTAAGATTCGATACATGTTTGAGATTTATGACCAAAAACTTGTCGTTTTCGTGTTTTATGGCCATTTTCATGAGCTATTGCACACTAGTTTGGGGCTCCATGGGGATTTGCATGGATCGTTAGTCCCAAGACATGGATAAGGGTTATGACCAAAAAATCGTTTGTGTTTCATGGTTGTTTGCATGCTTTATTACCCAAAGTTGTGAATTTCCAGGGGGATGTGAATGGGTTGTTAGATCCTATACATGTTCGAGAGTTATGACCAAAATCTCGTCGTTTTCGTGTTTTATGGTCATTTTCACGAGTTATTGTCCACAGGTTTGGGGTTCCAAGGGGATTTACAATGACCCTAAGACCTGATACATGTTTGATAGTTATCACCAAACACTCATTGTTTTCACGTTTTAGGGCCGTTTTCATGAGCTATTTCACACTGTTTCGGTGCTCCATGGGGATTGACAATGACACTAAGACCCGATGCATGTTTGAGAGTTATGACCAAAAAACATGTCGTTTTCGCGTTTTACGGCGATTTTCATGTGCTATTGCACACTGTTTTGGGGCTCCATGGGGATTTGCATGGGTCGTTAGACCTGATACGAGTTTGAGAGTTATGACCAAAAACTCGTTGGTTTTGTGTTTTATGGCTATTTTCATGAGCTATTGCCCATAGTTTTCGCGTTTTATCGTCATTTCATTAGTCATTGCCCATAGTTTTGGGGTTCCAGGGGGATTTGCAATGACCCTAAGACCCGATACATGTTTGACTGTCATGAGCAAAAACTTCTTATTTTCACGTTTTACGACCGTTTTCATGAGCTATTGCACATTGATTTTGTCGTCCATGGGGATTTAATACGACCCTAAGAGTCGATACATGTTTGAGAGTTATGACCAAAAACTCGTTCTTTTCACGTTTCATGGCTATTTTCATGAGCTATTGCTCACAATTTTTGGGTTCCCTGGTGATTTACAGCGACTATAAGAACCAAGACAAGTACGAGAGTTATGACCAAAAACTCGGCGTTTTCATGTTTTATAGCTGTCTTCATGCTCGATTACCCATAGTTGTGAGTTTCTAGGGGATTTGCATACCCCGTAAGACCTGATACATGTTTGAGAGTTATGACCAAAAACTCGTTGTTTCCCGTTTTATGGCCATCTTCATGATCTTTTGCCCATAGTTTTGGGGTTCCTTGGTGATTTACAATGAGTGTAAGAACCGACACATATATGAGAGTTATCCCCAAAAAATTGTTATTTATGTTTTATGGCCATTTGCATACTTTATTACCCAAATTTGTGAATTTCCGGGGGAATGTGCATGGGTTGTTATTTCCAATCCATGTTCGAGAGTTATGACCAAAAACTCGTCGTTTTCGCGTTTTATGGCTGTTTTCATGAGTTAGTGTCCACAGTTTTGGGGTTATAGGGGGATTTACAATGACCTTAAGACTAGATACATGTGTGGGAGTTATGACAGAAAACTCATTGTTTTCACGTTTTACGGCCGTTTTCATGAGGTATTGCACACTATTTTTGTGCTCCATGGGGATTTACAACAACCCTAAGACCCGATACATGTTTGAGAGTTATAAACACAAACTCGTTGTTTTCGCGTTTGATGCCTATTTTCATGAGCTATTACCCACAATTTTTGGGTTCCCTGGTCATCTACAACGACTATAAGAACCAAGGCGGGTACAAGAGTTATGACCAAAACTCGTCATTTTCATGTTTTATGGCCGTTTTCATGCTCCATTAGCCATAGTTGTGAGTTTCTAGGGGATTTACAATGACCCTAAGAGCCGATACATGTTTGAGAGTTATGACCAAAACTCGTTGTTTTCGCGTTTTACGGTCATTTTGACGAGTTATTGTCCACAGTTTTGGGGTTCCAAGGGGATTTACAACGACCCTAAGACCTGATACATTTTTGAGAGTTATCACCAAACACTCATTGTTTTCACGTTTTACGGCCGTTTTCATGAGCTATTTCACACTGTTTCGGTGCTCCATGGGGATTTAACAACGACCCTCAGACACGATATATGTTTGAGAGTTATGACCAAAAAACATGTGGTTTTCGCGTTTTACGGCAATTTTCATGAGCTATTGCACACTCTTTTGGGGCTCCATGGGGATTTGCATGGATTATTAGACCCGATACGAGTTTGAGAGTTATGACCAAAAACTCTTTGTTTTTGCGTTTTATGGCTATTTTCATGAGCTATTGGCCATAGTTTTGGGGTTCCCTGGTTATTTATATTGATTGTAAGAACCGAGACATGTATGAGAGTTGTGACCGAAAAATCGTTGTTTTGTGCGTTATGGACATTTTCATTATTACCCATAGATGTGAGTTTCTAGGGGATGTGCATGGCTTGTCAGATCCGATAAATGTCCGAGTGTTATGAAAAAAAACTCGTCGTTTCACGTTTTATGGTCATTTTCACGAGTTATTGCCCATAGTTTTGAGGTTCCAGGGGGATTTACAACGACCCTAAGACCCGATACATGTTTGACTGTTATGACCAAAAACTTGTTGTTTTCACCTTTTACAGCCGTTTTCATGAGCTATTGCACACTGATTTGGTCCTCCATGGGGATTTACAACGACCCTAAGAGTCGATACATGTTTGAGATTTATGACCAAAACCTTGTCATTTTCGCGTTTTATGGCCATTTTCATGAGCTATTGCACACTATTTTGGGGCTCCATGGGGATTTGCATGGATCATTAGACCCGATACTTGTATGAGAGTTATGACCGAAAAATCGTTGTTTTGTGTATCATGGTCATTTGCATGCTTTATTACCCAAAGTTATGAATTTCCAGGGGGATGTGAATGGGTTGTTAGATCCGATACATGTTCGAGAGTTATGACCAAAATCTCGTCGTTTTCGCGTTTTATGGCCGTTTTCACGAGTTATTGTCCACAGTTTTGGGGTTCCAGAGGGATTTACAATGACCCTAAGACCCCGATACATGTTTGAGAGTTATGACCAAAAACTCATTGTTTTCACGTTTTACGCCCTTTTCATGAGCTATTGCACACTATTTTGGTGCTACATGGGGATTTACAACGACACTAAGACCCGATACATGTGTGAGAGTTATGACCAAAAACTTGTAGTTTTCGCGTTTTACGGCCATTTTCATGAGCTATTACACTCTGTTTTGGGGCTCCATGGGGATTCGTATGGACCGTTAGATCCGATACATGTTCGAGTGTTATGACCAAAAAACTCGTTGTTTTCGTGTTTTATGGTCATTTTCACGAGTTATTGCCCATAGTTTTGGGGTTCCAAGAGGATTTACAATGACCCTAAGACCAGATACATGTTTGAGAGTTATGACAGAAACCTTGTTGTTTTCACGTTTTACGGCCGTTTTGATGAGCTATTGCACACTTATTTGGTCATCCATGGGGATTTACAACGACCCTAAGACCCGATACATGTTTGAGAGTTATAAACACAAACTCGTTGTTTTCGCGTTTGATGGCTATTTTCATGAGCTATTGCCCACAATTTTTGGGTTCCCTGGTGATCTACAACGACTATAAGAACCAAGGCAGGTACGAGAGTTATGACCAAAACTCGTCGTTTTCATGTTTTATGGCCATTTTCATGCTCCATTACCCATAGTTGTGAGTTTCTAGGGGATTTACAATGACCCTAAGACCCAATACATGTTTGAGAGTTATGACCAAAAACTTGTCGTTTTCGAGTTTTACGGCCTTTTTCATGAGCTATTGTCCATAGTTTTGGGGTTCCCTGGTGATTTACAATGACTGTAAGAACCGAGACATGTATGAGAGTTATGACCAAAAATTATTGTTTTGTGTTTTATGCCCATTTTCATGCTTTATTACCCATAGTTGTGAGTTTCTAGGGAATGTGCATGGCTTGTTAGACCCGATACATGTTTGAGATTTATGACAAAAAAACACGTCGTTTTCACGTTTTATGGTTATTTTCACGAGTTATTGCCCATAGATTTGGGGTTCTCGCGGTATTTACAACGACCCTGAGACCTGATACATGTTTGAGAGTTATGACCAAACACTCATTGTTTTCACGTTTTACCGCCGTTTTCATGAGCTATTTCACACTATTTCGGTGCTCCATGGGGATTTGCAACGACCCTAAGACCCGATACATGTTTGAGAGTTATGACCAAAAAACATGTTGTTTCGCGTTTTACGGCAATTTTCATAAGCTATTGCACACTGTTTTTGGGATCCATGGGGATTTGCATGAATCGTTAGATCCGATACGAGTTTGAGAGTTATGACCAAAAACTCATAGTTTTTGCGTTTTATGGCTATTTTCACGAGCTATTGCCCATATTTTTGGGGTTCCCTGGTTATTTATAATGATTGTAAGAACTGAGACATGTATGAAAGTTATGACGAAAAAATCATTGTTTTGTGTTTTATGGACATATTCATGCTTATTACCCATAGATGAGAGTTTCTAGGGGATGTGCATGGACACCTCAAATTGACGTGGGCTGAACTTGAGAAACCTCTTGATGTCTCCTCGCTCGGGAGGTGGAGGTAGCGGAACAAACTCATTCCTCCTCACGCTTTCCTCGAAGCGCTGCTGGTTCTTCTGCATAGTGCCCAAAGCATTTGCAATACTTGCCAAAGAAGCCCCCAGTTCAGGTGGTATGTCCTCCTCAAAACGGCGTGGTGGTGCCATCTTGTGATTGATATAAAACACAAGTCAGTACTATCATGGAGAATGATAATAATCCAAAATAGTACCAAAATGGAATTAACCAATATTAAAGGATGCAATTCACTGAGATGATATTAAAATATCAACAAAGTTCGAGGCAACTAGAAGATATTAAGCATAACGCACATTAAAAATATTTGCTAGACTGACAATGACCATTTTGGCTAAGACCCTGAAGGGCGGGATGGCTCTGATACCAATTGTAACTACCTCGGTGAATTACGCTCTTAGTTACATGCCTGGATGAACGAAAGTGGTTAAAATAGTACGGCGGGGCCTAGGGCCACTCACGGTAGACCTTTCGGCCGTCCTAACCACTTTCAGAACATTAGGACAAGAACGAGCGGCGTAATCGGCAAGCGAAGGGATCAACTACATACACAAATGAGTATGTATGCAAGCCACATACAACAGTCCTCGGAGCCATTCCATCTAAAAGAAATAGAAATATTGCAACGCCATACGGCAATATTCAAATATCCTAGATAGAGATAATAATTTAGGATAGCTCCTCATACAACAAACATCAGAGTATCAGGCGGAAGCGGAAACAAGATCCGAGTACGGATAAGAAGCAAATCGGCATAAGATGCGACATAAATAAACACATCCCGCCCATAGATCTCACGGATCCCCGTTCCCGGAATCTCTACACCGAATGATCGTTGCCAACATCATCTGTCTCCTCCACCCAGTATCCATCTTGCGGGTACACCTATTCATCTGAATCAAACAATTTATCGTGTGAGACCCTAGGGTACTCAGCAAGTCCTTATGCCACTAAAGGGGACACAACCTGGGGTGACGCAATTGCAGCAAAAGATAATAGCTAACAATTCTATAGGTACTCGCTAACCATCCGCCTAACCAATGATAGACGGATGTCCGTGAATTAAGAACAACAGTTATAACAGTATAATTAACAGATCCAACCTCCTCCTCGCTTACCAACGAGGAAGCGGACGAACAACCCCCCCATCCGTTGGCAGTTTTATTAACCATTCATTAGTATTGCACTATTTACTAATCAGATACTTAGTGAGATTAAAAGCGGTACTTTAGTTATACTTGTCTATGATCGAGAAACTGTGCTCCAAGTCGTCCATAACCGCGGACACGGCTTTCAGAAAGATTTACCCTGCAGGGGTGCACGAATAGCAACACACACTCGATCAACCTCGGAAAAACCAACTCAAAACCCAACGAGGCATTCACGACAAAGCAATCACAGGATTAAGAAATATTTCAGGGGGCCACCTCATTAAGGTACCCGCAACGAAGTTGGCCGGCTCCGAGACGGACCCAAGGTTTGTGTGGACGGCGGTAAACGACTGGGAACCCAAAAATGTGACTGGGCTTGTCGATACAGCGAAAACGTGTCACGATCCAAAACAGTTCAGGTGCTCCACGCACAATCTTAATAAAACAGTAACATGGCATAAGTACCGGATAGTAATAAAGCCCCAAACTAATTGTGGCCCCAAGAAATAATAATGAATCAAGCTCTGGCTCAGGGGGGTCCATAAGGCCACCCGGATGTGGATAGTGCGAATAGTCAAGGAACAGGAATCAAGTACCCCGGGGTCCTATGGGACACAAGTGAGCATGAAAAACCAAATAACAGATATTGCTCACCGGTGCCTCTTTCATTACTTATCCCATTACTACTCAGGTTAAGTTGTTTAGGTACCTCGTTATCCATCAGACACTCACATACCCTACACATGCTTTTCTACGACTCGCATGGCTCAAACAACTCCTGGAGTAATGGCTCATGGGATGGACGAACAAGCTTTGGTGGGGTTTAAAAGTAAAGGCTATGCAGTACTTGGGATTTCAATTTAATGCAATCGCGACTCAATGATGCAAGAATAAGATAGAGGCAATAGGTACTGTATGTATGCAAGCATGTGGTAGTGCTTGCCTGGCAGCTCAGTTGAAGCGAGAGATGGATCTGGGTAGTACTCCTGTGATTCCTGGTAATTCTCCTGTTGGGCGTCTATTCGAAGAAGAACCAAACAAACAAGGGCCAACATAAATAAAGTGCACAAGCATAGGAAATAAAATGCGACAAGCAAACAAGCATGCCATGATGAATGATGCACAATTTACATGGCATTAAAGTAGCATGGTATGGTGAGGTGTGGAATACAAGAATAAAGCATTTTATTATTTACTTAGTCCACTTTTGTTGTCATAAACAATTCTAATTTATAAATATGGCATGATGCATGCTTCAAATTAGGACAAGGAATGCATAGATAGAACGGGCTCATCGCGCTGATCGATTTAGACATATTATTTGTCAAATTTGGAGCTATATAATTAAAGTTATTAATTTATTAAGAAAAGGGCATTTTATTGTAATTTTAATCACCTCGAAATTTTAAAGTGCTCTAATAATATTTTGAATGGCATAATTGAATTCCTCACATTTTTCTGATTCAAAACATATATTATTTGTATTATTTGGATTTGTATTTTAAAATTTATTTAAAAATCTGATTTGAATTTGAATTTAAACAATTTGGAATTTGTTTTGTTAAAACAGCTAAACAGGGAAAACTTTTATTACTCAGATAGAACCAGCCACATTCGCTGACGGTGGGACCAGCCTGAATGGCAACGTAACGCGCAGAGGACTTTTTCCACCGCGACCCTGCATAGCCAATGCGGCGGACAGGTGGGACCAGTGGCTAAAGGCCCACGTGACAGCGGCCTAACGTGCAGAGGCTGCCAGGTGGGGTCGTGCTGGGGCGCGGGTTAAGGGCCTAAGAGCTGGGGGGCTTCTCTGCAAGATTGCCAGGGCGGCTGGCAGGTGGGCTTGGTGTACCGCGGGTTGAGCGAAAAGGAAAAAGGGGGGTTTTGTAAAGTGGCCAACGACCCCTATAGATCTTCTCTGACGAACTGTCGAGCTGCCCGTGCTCGACAGCGACAGAGCACGGCACGGGGGCTCGAACTGGGGACCTGGGCGTGCTGGCTAAGGGTGGAACCAGTGCGGTAGTCTGAGAACGTTGTTAGGAGGGGGAGGACTAACTAGATGAGGCGGGGCGTGGCGCAGAGGCGGTCAGACGACAGCGGTCGATGGCGCACGGAGAGTGCCCGGCGAAACGCCCGGCGCGGCTAGAGTTTCCTGGCGAGGCGGAGAATGTCTAGGCGGTAGAGGGGCTCACAGCGGGGAGGTTGCCGGTGGCGGATCGGGACGAGGCGCAGCAGGGCATCGGCGGAGCTGGCCGACCGGAGATCTAGGGTTTCGTCGGGGCGACGCTGATCCTGGCGAGCCTGGTGCTGCTCCTCCTCATTGGCGCGTACAGGGTGATGCAGGGGACCTTCCATGGTCTCCTCGACCACCTCCACGTCAACCACGAACGCCGGAACGAAGGGAGCGGTGGTGTTGCTGGCGGCTGACCGGCGAGAGGCGTTGGCAACAGTGAAGAAAAAAGAGGGGAGAGGCAGGGGCTCTGGGTGGATCTGGGCGATGCTAGGAGGCGTGGGGAAAGGTATAAACCGAGAGAGAGAGGCGAGGTAGCGTGTGGGCACGGGTTAGGGATAAAGTGGGTTCGGCCGCTTTTCCTCCTCCTCCTCGCACATGCTCGAGCTAGGGCTCGAGTTGGGCAGGGCAGAGGCATGGCAGGTGGGCCAAGAGGCGGTCAAAGCGGGACAGGGCCGCGTGTGACCTGCTCGGCAGTGAGAGAGAAAGAGAGAGGAGAGGGAAAGCTAGGGTGTAGATTAGGCTAGGGTTAGAAGTGGGTAGTGGCTCGGGTTAGGATGGTGCTAGGGTTAGGGTAGGAGGGTAGCTGGGTGGGGCCAGCATGGTAGAGAGAGAGAGGAAGAATGAGAGAAGGAGGGACCTAGGTACTCGGCATGGAGAGATGGTAGTTAGGTTAGGGTTTAGAGAGGGAGGATAAGAGAGGAATCTAGGGTTAGGGTTTTGTTTAGAATTTTTAGGTTTTTGAACATGCTTAGAGATCAAGTCAAGATGAAGGGGTGAGGGAGTGTGTAGGGATTAAAAGATGCATGATCATGACTTGATCAAGTGTGGGGGAAAAATATGGAGATGGAAAGGATTTTCCATGACCATGCATGGCATGACACATGTGAGAGTGGCTTGAGGAGGTAGAGATGAAGAGAGAAAAAGAGAAGATCTCACAAGAGAAGGTTCCACTCAAAGCAAAGAAAAACCAAAAGGAAGGAAATGGTGATGATGATGGTTGCATGCCCCATGCAAAACATTAAATGCCATGGTTAAATTCTTGTGAAAACAAAATAATAACATGGCATTATTCTTATGCATTCCCAAGAAGTGGAATAAAGGCCAAGCAAAAGAAATTATAGATGAATCCATCCCAACCCACATGAGCTAGAGTAAATGCCAAAATAAGATAAAAGCCCATGGGTAATTAGGGTGGTGGAATTATAGGTGGTGACAAAGAAAATGGAGGAGTGGAATAAAAGATATGCCCCCAACTCAACTTGGGCATTAAACAATATATCAATAACCAAATACAATATCAAGAGGCAAATACAATTAATAAAGCATATGAGAGAAGAACCAAAGAAAGAGGGTTTTATATGATGCTCAAATGCAAGGTGGCATGATGACATGAGCATGATATAATTATGATGCATCAATTATATATAGGAAGTAGCCATTGTATTACCAGACCAAGTAGCATTACAATTATTAGACAATTTGGGATGCTACAACTCTCCCCCACTAAACAGGAATCTCGCCACTAGATTCTAGGAAGAAGAAGAAGACTCAAAGAGGGTAGGATACTTGGTACAGAGCTCATCTTCACGTTCCCAAGTGGCTTCATCAACGGAATGGTGTGACCACTGCACCTTGCCAAACTTGATGGACTTGTTGCGAGTCCTTCTTTCTGCGACTTCAAGAATTTTTGTGGGGTGTTCTTGATAAGATAGATCTTCTTGGAGATTGATGAGTTCATGGTCCACGGTCCTGCCGGGATCCTTGAAGCACTTCTTGAGTTGAGAGATGTGGAAAACATCATGGACTTTGAGTTGTTCAGGGAGCTCAAGAGCATAAGCAACTTCTCCTCTTCTTCCACGAATTTTGAAAGGACCGATGTATCTAGGAGCCAGCTTTCCTTTGATACCAAAACGGTGCGTGCCTCTCATGGGAGTGACACGAAGGTAAACGAGATCACCAGGGACATATTCCATGTCCGTGTGCTTTCTGTCATAATTGCTCTTCTGGCGACTTTGAGCAATCTTCAGATTTTCAAGAATGATGTGAACCTTCTCCTCCGCTTGAGTTACAATGTCGGGGCCAAACAATATTCTTTCTCCTGCGCCCGACCAACCAATCGGAGTTCTGCATTTGGGACCATAGAGAGCCTCAAATGGTGCCATCTTTAGACTTTTCTGGAAACTATTGTTGTAAGAGAATTCAGCATAAGGAAGACATTCTTCCCACTTCATGCCGAACGAGATAACGCAAGCACGGAGCATATCTTCTAGAATCTGGTTGATCCTTTCAACTTGTCCTTGCGACTGAGGGTGGTAAGCTGTGCTGAAGTTCAATTTTGTTCCCAAAGCATTTTGGAAACTTCCCCAGAACTTGGAAGTGAAGATGCTTCCACGGTCTAAACTGATCTCAAGAGGAACTCCATACAGAGAGACAATTATGTTGATATAGAGCTCAGCCAACTGAATTGCAGAAATTGTTTCCTTGACTGGAAATAAGTGAGCTACTTTAGAAAGCCTGTCGATGACAACAAAGATTGCATTGTTGCCCTTCTGCGACCTTGGAAAACTAGTGATGAAGTCCATCTCTAATTTCTCCCGTTTCCATTCCGGAGGCTTCAATGGCTGTAGAAGACCGGAAGGTTTCTGATGGACAGCTTTAACTCTGCGACATACATCACACTCCGAGACATACTTGGCACAATATCGTTTCAACCCAGGACACTAATATTGTGTTTTCAAGTCCATGTACATCTTAGTGCTGCCAGGGTGGATAGAAATAACAGAATCATGCGCCTCCTTGAGAACTTGTTCTCTTAAACCCGTTGTTCAGGGAAAAGAGTTCCTTGGTCGTCAACGTGGAAAGACTCATACTTCGGAAGATGAATGTTGGAGATGATCTTTTTAGTGTAAGGATCCCCAAGCTGAATGGAGCGAACTTTTTCTTCCAAGAGAAGTGTTGCCAGAAGGTTCAGGGGATAACCTTGATCCACAATTTCAAGGTTCAGCTTGCGGAATTCCTCGCACAAGAGAGGCTGTTGTTCTTCCAACATGAGATTGTTGACATAAGCTTTTCGGCTGAGAGCATCGGCCATGACATTAGCTTTTCCCGGAGTGTAGTTGATAGTCAAATCGAAATCATTGATTGTTTCAATCCACCTCCTCTAACGAAGGTTGAGATCAGGCTGTGTGAAGATATACTTCAGACTCTTGTGATCAGAAAAGATCTCACAACGGTTCCCAAGCAAGTAATGCCTCCATACTTTCAAAGCAAAGACAACTGCTGCGAGTTCGAGGTCATGTGTAGGATAGTTGATCTCATGCGTCTTCAAATTTCGAGAGGCATAAGCAACAACTTGTTTTTCTTGCATAAGGACCGCACCCAATTCTTGCAATGATGCGTCACAGAATATCTGGAAAGGCTTTGATGTATCTGGAGGAACTAAGACTGGTGTGGAAGTGAGCTTCTCTTTGAGTGTTTCAAAGCTTGCTTGACATGCAGGAGTCCAAAGGTATTTCTTGCCTTTCTTGAGGAGATCGGTAAGAGGCTTCGCAATCATCGAGAAGGTTTGAACGAAGCGACGACAGAACTGGCCAAACCAAGGAAACTCCGGACTTCTTTGACATTTATGGGCGGAAGCCAGTCCATAATTGTCTTAATAGTTTCTGGGTTGACGGCAATGCCCTTGGCAGAGATGACGTGACCAAGGTATGTGACTTGAGGCAGCCAAAACTCACACTTGGAGAACTTTGCATACAGGCGGTTCTCACGAAGCTTGTTTAGGACACACCGAAGGTGTTCTTCATGTTCTTCCTTTGACTTAGAATAGACTAGAATGCCATCCAGATAGACCACAACGAACTTATCAAGATACTCCATGAAAACCGAGTTCATAAGCCTCGAGAAGGTGGCAGGTGCGTTGGTGAGACCGAAAGACATGACCGTGTACTCATACAGACCATAACGAGTGGTGAAAGCTGTTTTAGGAACATCTTCCGTGTGAATCTTGATTTGATGATATCCACTCTCAAATCAAGCTTAGAGAATACCACAGCTCCAGCTAGCTGATCAAAGAGATCATTAATCCGCGGAAGGGGATATTTATTCTTGATTGTTTTAGCATTGAGTGCCCGATAGTCAACACAAAGTCTATCAGTCTTGTCTCGCTTCTTCACAACGATGGTTGGACTACCCCAAGAAGAAGTACTGTGCTGAATGAAACCCAACTTCTCTTGTTCATCCAGCTGGCGTTTGAGTTCAGCCAACTCAGCAGGACCCATTTAATAAGGCCGCTTGGAGATAGGAGCGGTACCAGGTTCAAGTTCAATGAAAAACTCAACCTCACGATCCGGAGGCATACCTGGCAACTCTTCAGGAAAGACATCTGGAAACTCACAGACTACAGGAACACTCTGAATACCTTCCATAGCATCATCATTCAGAGCTGCCATAGAATAAAGCTGAATTGTAGGAGTCAAACTTGGAGAATAGACTATATGGCCTTCAGGAATTTTTAGAGAAACCGAACATTCAGCACAATCAATCATAGCTGCATTTGCTGTTAACCAATCCATGCCCAAGATAACATCAATATCAGAATTGCCCAGAATAATTAAGGAAGCCGGAAACGAAGAGCCACCAATCTCAATTTGATTGCCATGGCTGATATGAGTAGCCCTCATGTTTGACCCAGGAGATTGTCCCACAAGACGATGTAATAAAGGAACCATAGCCAGATCTTGCTCATGCGCAAACTTGTGAGAAACAAAAGAATGCGAAGCACCAGAATCAAACAAAACTCGTGCAGGGACTGAGTTAACAGGAAGCATACCCATCACAACTCCAGGTGCATGCTCAGCTTGAGTGGCGTTGACACAGTTGGCATGAGCAACCGTAGACCCAGGATTGGTGTTGATGTCGAGAGCCCGAGGTGGAGGTGCATGAACCATAGGAGCACTTGCCGCAGGTCTTGGAGGTGGTGGTGGAAGAGCTTTGTTGTTCATTGCACAATTCCAGTGCTGATGCCGAGTGTTTCCACAAGTATAGCAAGCACCAGGTGGACATGGAGCAACGTAGCCAGGGACTCCACCAGGAGCTGCAGGGTAGTTGTGGTTGTAGCCCCTGGGAGCCGCAGTGAAGGAGTTTGGTGGCCTTGCGTAGCTTGACGGTCTTGGTGGAGCAGGGAGCGACGATGGGGTGTTAGGAACCAAAACACGACGCTTAGATGGAGCTTTAATAGCAGAAGAGCTTGCTGTATCACGGCTGTGTTTCTTTGACTCCTCAAACACTTGCCTACTTGCTTCTTCCTGCAGAGCTATGTGTTGGAGTTCCAGAAAAGACCCCGGCCTTCCATGAGTGATTGCATATTTGATGGAAGCATTGAGTCCTTGCCTAAACCTCTTTTGATTCTTCTTGTCATCAGAGATATCATCGCCACCATAACGAGAAAGGTTCATGAAGTTTCTGATGTAGGTTTTGACATTGTCAGTGCCCTACTTGAGGTTGAGAAACACTTCCTTCATCCTTTCCATGACAATTTCTGATAGATATTGCTCTTTGAAAGCAGCAGTGAATTGCTCCCAAGTAGGCTGAAAACCAGAGAGGTCTGCCTTGAGGTAATTTTCCCACCAAAGAGCTGCATCTCCCTTCAGAAGGTGAGTGGCACATTTGACCCATTCTTGCTCCGGAACATCCGCAGTCATCAGCAACCTTGACACTTCGCGCAACCAATCATCCGCATGAAGTGGCTGATCAGACACCTCAAATTGATGTGGGTTGAACTTGAGAAAACTCTTGATGTCTCCTTGCTCGGGAGGTGGAGGTAGCGGAACAAACTCATTCCTCCTCACGCTTTCCTCGAAGCGCTGCTGGTTCTTCTGCATAGTGCCCAAAGCATTTGCAATACTTGCCAAAGCAGCCCCCAGATCAGGTGGTATGTCCTCCTCAGAACGGCGTGGTGGTGCCATCATGTGATTGATATAAACACAAGTCAGTACTATAATGGAGAATGATAATAATCCAAAATAGTACCAAAATGGAATTAACCAATATTAAAGGATGCAATTCACTGAGATGATATTAAAATATCAACAAAGTTCGAGGCAACTAGAAGATATTAAGCATAACGCACACGACTGAACAAGGAGTGTGGTACACAACTAACAAAGAAAAATTTTCCGCAAATTTCGGCATTAAAATACCACTATATGCGCAAAACCACTTAACGAATCAAGATTAGTAACTCTACTAGTTCAATATACAAGAGCAATGATAAAAGTAGTGGTATGGTCGCGACTCCCTCCCACACTCAAATCATTACTCCGCACATGAATCAGTAAAACACATATCCCAACACCTTCTTCTTAAGATGAACCTAAAGATTGGTAACTACGAAAAAGAACACCCCAACAAGATAACGTCGGATAACAAAGAGTAAGATAGATCGCATCGGTACACAACGAATCAGAATAGATCGCGTGGGTTTACAAAGGCCTGTCGGTATGGGATGTACCAACAGTTGATAACCAAAAGGCAGATAGTGAGAACAAGTTGGATGCAATAGATAGACAAAGAATTACACACACACACACAAACACAACCTATGGTACTACGGAACCCAGAACACATGAATCCTAGTTTGAATTTTAGAAGAGAATTGAAAACTTTACACTTCCTTACCAAAAAAAGGGTGGGTGGGTGGGTAAGAAGAAAAATGGAAGCAGTCCTACTCTCACGTTTTGTTTTTCCCTAGTATACATAACTACCAAAACTATTTGCTAGACTGACAACGACCACTTTGGCTGAGACCCTGAAGGGCGGGATGGCTCTGATACCAATTGTAACTACCTCGGTGAATTACGCTCTTAGTTACATGCCTGGATGAACGAAAGTGGTTAAAATAATACGGTGGGGCCCAAGGACACTCACGGTAGACCTTTCGGCCGTCCTAACCACTTTCAGAACATTAGGACAAGAACGAGCGGCGTAATCGGTAGGCGAAGGGATCAACTACATACACAAATGAGTATGTATGCAAGCCACATACAACAGTCCTTAGAGCAATTCCATCTAAAAGAAATAGAAATATTGCAACGCCATACGGCAAGATTCAAATATCCTAGATAGAGATAATAATTTAGGATAGCTCCTCATACAACAAACATCAGAGTATCAGGCGGAAGCGGAAACAAGATCCAAGTATGGATAAGAAGCAAATCGGCATAAGATGCCACATAAATAAACACATCCCGCCCACAGATCTCACGGATCCCAGTTAACGGATTCTCTACACCGAATGATCGTTGCCAACATCATCTGTCTCCTCCACCTATTATCCATCTTGCGGGTACACCTGTTCATCTGAATCAAACAATTTATCGTGTGAGACCCTAGGGGTACTCAGCAAGTCCTTATGCCACTAGAGGGGACACAACCTGGGGTGACGCAATTGCAGCAAAAGATAATAGCTAACAATTCTATAGATACTCGCTAACCATCCGCCTAACCAATGATAGACGGATGCCCGTGAATTAAGAACAACAATTATAACAGTATAATTAACAGATCCATCCTCCTCCTCGCTTACCAACGAGGAAGCGGACGAACAACCCCCCCCATCCGTTGGCAGTTTTATTAACCATTCCATTAGTATTGCACTATTTACTAATCAGATACTTAGTCAGATTAAAAGCGGTACTTTAGTTATACTTGGCTATGATCGAGAAACTGTGCTCCAAGTCGTCCATAACCGCGGACACGGCTTTCAGAAAGATTTACCCTGCAGGGGTGCACGAATAGCAACACACACTCGATCAACCTCGGAAAAACCAACTCAAAACCCAACGAGGCATTCACGACAAAGAAATCACAGGATTCAGAAATATTTCAGGGGGCCACCCCATTAAGCTACGTGCAACGAAGTTGGCCGGGTCCGAGACGGACCCAAGGTTTGTGTGGATGGCAGGAAACGACTGGGAACCCGAAAATGTGACTGGGCTTGTCGATACAGCGAAAACGTGTCATGATCCAAAACAGTTTAGGTGCTCCACGCACAATCTTAATAAAATAGTAACATGGCATAAGTACCGGATACTAATAAAGCCCCAAACTAATTGTGGCCCCAAGAAATAAGAATGAATCAAGCTCTGGCTCAGGGGGGTCCATAAGGCCTCCCGGATGTGGATAGTGCGAATAGTCAAGGAACAGGAATCAAGTACTCGGGGTCCTACGGGACACAAGTGAGCATGAAAAACTAAATAGCAGATATTGCTCACCGGTGCCTCTTTCATTAGTTATCCCATTACTACTCAGGTTAAGTTGTGTAGGTACCTCGTTATCCATCAGACACTCACATACCCTACACATGCTTTTCTACGACTCGCATGGCTCAAACAACTCCTGTAGTGATGGCTCATGGGATGGAGGAACAAGCTTTGGTGGGGTTTAAAAGTAAAGGCTATGTAGTACTTGGGATTTCAATTTAATGCAATCGCGACTCAATGATGCAAGAATAAGATAGAGGCAATAGGTACTGTATGTATGCAAGCATGTGGTAGTGCTTGCCTGGCAGCTCAATTGAAGCGAGAGATGGATCTGGGTAGTACTCCTGTGATTCCTGGTAATTCTCCTGTTGGGCGTCTATTCGAAGAAGAACCAAAGAAACAAGGGCCAACATAAATAAAGTGCACAAGCATAGGAAATAAAATGCGACAGGCAAACAAGCATGCCATGATGAATGATGCACAATTTACATGGCATTAAAGTAGCATGGTATGGTGAGGTGTGAAATACAAGAATAAAGCATTTTATTATTTACTTAGTCCACTTTTGTTGTCATAAACAATTCTGATTTATAAATATGGCATGATGCATGCTTCAAATTAGAACAAGGAATGCATATATAGAACGGGCTCGTCGCGCTGATCGATTTAGACATATTATTTGTCAAATTTGGAGTTATATAATTAAAGTTATTAATTTATTAAGAAAAGGGCATTTTATTGTAATTTTAATCACCTCGAAATTTTAAAGTGCTCTAATAATATTTTGAATGGCATAATTGAATTCCTCACATTTTTCTGATCCAAAACATATATTATTTGTATTATTTGGATTTGTATTTTAAAAGTTATTTAAAAATATGATTTGAATTTGAATTTAAACAATTTGGAATTTGTTTTGGTTAAACAGCTAAACAGGGAAAACTGTTATTACTCAGACAGAACCAGCCGCAGTCGCTGACGGTGGGACCGGCCTGACTGGCAACGCAGCGCGCAGAGGACTTTTTCCACCGCGGCCCTGCATTGCCAATGCGGCGGACAGGTGGGACCAGTGGCTAAAGGCCCACGTGACAGCGGCCGAACGTGCAGAGGCTACCAGGTGGGGTCATGCTGGGGCGCGGGTTAAGGGCCTAAGAGCTAGGGCGCTTCTCTTCAAGATTGCCATTGCGGCTGACAAGTGGGCTCGGTGTACCGCGGGTTGAGCGAAAAGGAAAAAGGGGGGTTTTGTAAAGTGGCCAACGACCCCTGTAGATCTTCTCTGACGAACTGTCGAGCTGCCTGTGCTCGACAACGACAGGGCGCGGCGCGGGGGCTTGAACTGGGATCTGGGCGTGCGCGCTAAGGGTGGAACCAGTGCGGTAGTCTGAGAACATTGTTAGGAGGGGGATGACTAACTAGATGAGGCGGGGCGTGCCGCAGAGGCGGTCAGACGACAGCGGTCGACGACGCATGGAGAGTGCCCGGCGAAACGCCCGGCGCGGCTAGGGTTTCCCAAGGCGGAGAATGTATAAGCGGTAGAGGGGCTCACCGCGGGGAGGTTGCCGGTGGCGGATCGGGACGAGGCGCAGTAGGGCGTCGGCAAAGCTGGCGGACCGGAGATTTAGGGTTTCGTCGGGGCGGCGCTGGTCCTGGCGATCCTGGTGCTCCTCCTCCTCGTTGGCACATACAAGGTGATGCAGGGGACCTTCCTTGGTCTCCTCGACCACCTCCACGTCAACAACGAACGCCGAAACGAGGGAGCGGCGGTGTTGTTGGCGGCTAACCGGCGAGAGGCATTGGCGATGGTGAAGAAGAAAGAGGGGAGAGGCAGGGGCTCTGGGGTGGATCTGGGCGATGCCAGGAGGCTTGGGGAAAGGTATGAACGGAGAGAGAGAGGCGAGGTAGCGTGTGAGCAGAGGTTAGGGATAAAGTGGCTTCGGCCACTTCTCCTCCTCCTCCTCGCACATGCTCGAGCTGGGGCTCGATTTGGGCAGGCTAGAGGCATGGCAGGTGGGCCAAGAGGCGGTCAAGGCGGGACAGGGCCGCGTGGGACCTGCTCGGCAGTGGGAGATAAAGAGAGAGGAGAGGGAAAGCTAGGGTGTAGATTAGGCTAGGGTTAGAAGTGGGTAGTGGCTCTGGTTAGGATGGGGCTAGGGTTAGGGTAGGAGGGTAGCTGGGTGGGGCTAGCATGGTAGAGAGAGAGAGGAAGAATGAGAGAAGGAGGGAGCTAGGTACTCGATATGGAGAGATGGTAGTTAGGGTTAGGGTTTAGAAAGGGAGGATAAGAGAGGAAGCTAGGGTTAGGGTTTTGTTTAGAATTTTTAGGTTTTTAAACATGCTTATAGATCAATTCAAGATGAAGGGGTGAGGGAGTGTGTAGGGATTAAAAGATGCATGATCATGACTTGATCAAGTGTGGGGGAAAAAGATGGATATGGAAAGGATTTTCCATGACCATGCATGGCATTACACATGTGAGAGTGGCTTGATGAGGTAGAGCTGAAGAGAGAAAAACAGAAGCTCTCACAAGAGAAGGTTCCACTCAAAACAACGAAAAACCAAAAGGAAGGAAATGGTGATGATGATGGTTGCATGGCCCATGCAAAACATTAAATGCCATGTTTAAATTCTTGTGAAAACAAAATAATAACATGGCATTATTCTTATTCCCAAGAAGTGGAATAAAGGCCAAGCAAAAGAAATTATAGATGAATCCATCCCAACCCACATGGCTAGAGTAAATGCCAAAATAAGATAAAAGCCCATGGGTAATTAGGGTGGTGGGATTATAGGTGGTGACAAAGAAAATGGAGGACTGGAATAAAAGATATGCCCCTAACTCAACTTGGGCATTAAACAATATATCAATAACCAAATACAATATCAAGAGGCAAATACAATTAATAATGCATATGAGAGAAGAACCAAAGAAAGAGGGTTTTATATGATGCTCAAATGCAAGGTGGCATGATGACATGAGCATGATATAATTATGATGCAACAATTATATATAGGAAGTAGCCATTATATTACCAGACCAAGTAGCATTACAATTGTTAGACAATTTGGGATGCTACAAGAATCGTTCTTACCTACGAACTTTCAGCACAACACTAGTCAATTAGTTATCTCTACTACACCCCTTTCAGCACAACAATCGTGCTTATATGCCTGGCCTTTTAGAATTGTTTGATCACCTGTGTTGTTTTGGTAGTACTGTTTGCTAGTCAACATGCTTGCATAACCACCAAGGGTTCACCAACCCATAAATTGGCTATGTCTTGGAAAACTAATTTTTTCCTCCAACTTTGGAGCCATGGTTTGATTAAATCCTTCACCTTTCCTACCATGCAAGAGTACCAAGTGGTAATAGGCTACTAGTACTTGTGAACCACACCTTAGTCTTGGTAAAACTACCAGCCCTAGCCTCTTGCATGTGCGTGTTTTCCTCTCTAGTGATCACTTAAGCAATGACACCCTTATTTTTATTCCAAGTTTAGTTGGCCCTTGTGAGCATCTGGCTGTGATCCAAGGATCAACCATGTACTAAGCTTGATCACCAAGTCACCCTATACCACCCTGAACCCTTCCCTCTGGCATTTGTGGCCCTAACCCAAAATGGCAAATCCCCAAAGTGGTAACCTCACTAACACTAATCTAGATCAACACAAAACTCCCTCCCTCTTCCCTGCTCGTGCCACTCTCTCTCCCCAGTCTTGACACGCTGCTCCACCACCCCAACTACCACCGTGCACCACCCCCCAGCCCGCACACACGCCCTAACACCCTACAAAGAGGAGGGACACGAGAGATCATGCAAGATCTTTCCCACCTCGAAAACTAGCAACCCCCTCCCTCTCTCCTATCCCATATGGCCCCACCACGGATAGCTCCCCTCCCCAGGCGCTACCTCCACCATTACCCCTCTCTCTCCCGCGCACGCAGCCACCGTCCCTCCTGGCCAATCCCCAGCTCCCAGCGCGACCCCCACCACCTCGCCGTGCACCCGGTGCACCACCTCTGGCCCTACCCCTTTAGAAGCTCTCCCACCCCTCACGCGCTCCTCCCGCTCCTCATTTCCACCCCAGAGCTCCCCAGCACCACCCCAGAGCGGAGGCAGAGCCTCTAGCTCTCTCCCCTCTCTCTGCTGTTCCACCCCGCCTCGGTGCCGATGACGAACAAGAAGGTTCTCCCCTCCCCGCTCCACCTCTCATCCATGTACCCCTCCCACTGCACTCCCCTCCCTGTACCGGCCCTAATCCCCCTCTCGTCTCGCTTTTCTATCGACAGGCACGCCGGAGCTGCGTGGAGGCCGACGGTCCTGAGCCGCGCCGCTGCTGGCGCGACGCATCCAGATGACCGGAGCCGCCGTGTAGTACCTCCTTTGACGCCCCTACCTCGACCGCTTCGAACCACACCGTCGCTGACCCCTCTCCGCTCCTAGGTGAGCCACCCCGAGCCCCGCTCGTGCCAGATAGGGTTAGCTCGCCGGAGTTCTCGATCCGGGAAGAAGACGCGCTGCGGGCCATTGATCTGGATTTTAATCCAACGGCCAGCATCGCCATATACCCTTTTGCCTCGCTGTGCCTATGACACGCGGTCCCTGCTGCGGGATTTAAATCCCCAGCACCTCGCACAGGCCATCGTGTATGCGGGCTGGCCCAGCTCCGTAGCGGGCCGCGACCCAGCCTCTGCACTACCCCCTTTTCTTTTCTTTTTAGGACATTTTAATTCCCAAAAACTTGTTCTGTAGCTTTAATTCCACTAAATAAAATCCGTGTAGTGTTCGGGCTTGATTCCAATTTTGTAGAATAACCCTAGTAATTCCCTAGTGCATGTCCTTGGTAGCTAGTCCAAAGCGTGTCTGTATTTTTATTGAGAATTTCTGTGGTAAATAGTGTTTGTTTAGAGTAATAAATTCATGGTTTCACTTCTAGATCTAAAAAAAATGTGAAACCAAGTCCCAGGCATTGCCCTTGCAATTGTCTAATGTGTAAAACTAGAATCATCCTTTTTGGATGTGTGAGGCCTCTGTTCTTATTTCTGCAAGTTATGAACAAAGGGTTCTTATTTATTTCCTAGAGGTTGTTGTGAAGCTAATTTTGGGATGAAACCAACTCCCAGAGTTAGGCCTCTTCTCATACTAGTATTTTCTGGAAGGGCTTAATTTTTGGCTTTGTAGTTTTGCCCTAGGGATTTTAGTACAAGTTTCTGCTATGTTTCTAGTATTTTATTTATTAAAAATCACCCCTTTTTGATAAAAATGTGAAACCAGTGGGGTTAGCTTGGTTTTCTCTGTAGCTACTCAGATATGTATTTTGTGGTCAACTCTAACCAAGTTGTATTGGTTGAAATAACTGCTTGAGTGCTAATCTAGTCCTAACCACAAAAATCACCATTTAAGTTTAATGAAACCTTTTTGATTGTTTTCAATGGCCTAGGATTGCTAGACTCAGTAGCTACTACTATGTGGTTGGATTGGTTCAGTTGTGCAATTGGTATGTACTGATCTCATTGTTTGTGCATTGGGTGATGTTTGGTATAGTGGTTTGCTTATACTTTCCCCTTTTTCGGCGATAGATATGAATGAGGACAAATTTGAGGAAGGTAACTGGGAGGATTTTGAAGAAGAGGACCAGGAACAAGATGCCAACCAAGGCAAGCCACCTACAAGTTCATGAGACTTGTCCCATTTTTATTTACATGCACTCTGTTTTACTTATGTTACTATTGCATTGGTTTTACTCGCTATATTATTATTATGGTATTAGTTTGGCTCCACCAAACTTATGCCTATGGTACTATCTAAGTACTCCCCCTTGGACCTCCTACTCTTATACTAGTAGCTCAGGTGGTCTAATATACCACAACCCCTTGGAAAACCCGAATTAGCCCAACAAAAACTCTAGGTTGGGAACCCGAAGGCAGGGATGGTTTTGTAAAAAGTTTTTCACAGAAAAACTAGGCAAGTGGAACTTGTCAAGGAGTCTTTGAAAATGTTTTGGTATTCATGCCATTGGTGGAGGCACCAAAATCGAAGATGGAGGAAAACTGTTTTTTTGAAAACGCACCTGGTTCTATGTAGTTTTGCCCGAACAACTACCCCGTGCAACCACACTACTCCTATATGGGAAGGGGCTTGATCTGAAAGTGGTTCTCTCTGATACCGGTGCCTCTCAACTACTACAGGGGATCGGGGATCCCTAGAGGGTGATCCTTCTCCGATAAAGGTGGGACCTGGAGAAGGAATAAAGGGTCGGCAGGCCTCCACGCGTTACTATGGGCCCCTCATTGAAAATTCACACTCTCGAGGAGTGGAAAAAAGGGCTCCGGTTGGTCCTCGCCCAACATCCCGGTTTTGAGGGGAATAACACCCATAGGGTAGGTTCTGGTGTTAAGAGGGGATTATCCTGAAGGTCTTGTCCGGTTATCCGAAACCCGCATACTAATGTATGACGATCCGTAACAGTTCATGGCGGATATATCGGATCTTGTCGGTAAAGTGTACAACCTCTGTAGAGCGTGAATCTATTCGAATAGCCATGTCCGCGGTCATGGACAGTTGGAAAGGTTGCTGCGTAGTGGTGCTGGTTTTGGATTATAAAAAGGTTTTATAAAAGAGATTCGACCATGGGATGGTCGAAGGGCAAGGAGGATGGGCAATGGAATGGTTCGACCTAGATGAAGTACTGGTCATGGGATGACCACTGTGGAAGTGGATAACGGGGTTGACGCCAGCCTAGTTTTTTCGAGTTTTACTAACTATTTTTATCCTAAAAAAGCTTTTGGCAAACAGCAAGTGGTAGGGTTGAGAACTAAGTTCTAAGAGATTTCTCAAATACATCTTTGGAGCCTTCCTATCCACCGCCAAATTGCATATTCTTTGTACTTCCTTGCCAGGCACGAGGGTACGAGGATGAAGAGGACAACGGAGGGTACGAGGACGACTTCACGAACTAGGGCGTTTCTCCGTGTCAGGCACCTGCTGGGTTATGGCTTGACTCGGGTCCTCCGCATTAATTAGTACCGCTGCTATTATCTATTTGTGCCCATGGAGGCAAGGTTGTAAGACTATTATTGTAAGACTTATTGTATGGTACTGTAATGGATGTGTGTACTTTGATATCATGTCGGTTATGCTCCACGATGCACTGATCATGGGATCGTGGTGGTTGGCATAATTTGGTAATCCCGGGTGAAAATCCGGGGTGGCCACACGTTAAGTGTGTTGTAAGGGTATCTACCATACATCAACTTACAACATTACCATATCATGACACTATCCCAACACCAATCTAAACTAGACACCTCTAATTTATCCATTGCAAGTTTTATGTGGCTTAGGGCTTTCGGAGACAGAACCGGTCTTACCTACAAACATGGAACCACAATGATGATAACTAAGTTATTAGAAACTCATTGTAAATCAGATATTGACTATAGTAGGAGAGACAGACACCCGCCAGTCACTTATGCAAAACTAGTTGCATGTCAGTCGTGGAACCTGTCTCATGTGCGATGACATGTAAGGTTGGTCTGGGCCGCTTCATCCCACTATGTCACCAATCTCCAAAATACATGAAAGAAGCAATAACGTGATCATCATCGCCCACATATAAACATATGTGTACTACCCGTGCAAAGCACCTACGTATAGATCAGGCTCTGATACCACTGTTGGGTTCGCAGCATAGAAAACAACAAATTTCCTGCTATGGCAACTATACGCCAAGATCGATCTACTAGATACAAGAAATGGGTGGATATACATCCATGGAGAACTTACCCTCGAAGACAACAAAGCTTTGTTAACGAGTTGGAACTCGTGGATGATGTAGTCGAACGCTTGCCGATCTCAAGATCGTGTGGAAGTCCTAATGCCACAAATCAGAAGCGCATCCGTCCTCGCACACACGTTCAGGCCACCGAACAACCTCCACCTCCTCGCTCCAGCGAATCAGCGGAAGCAACAACTCCTTCAAGACGAAATGCCACCGGGAACATGTATCTCGCTAATCCGAGACCATGGGGAATATATCTAGAGGGGGAGAGAGATCATTCACGAGGAGGCGTGCTTTGCGAGGGAGGAGAGGGGGGCCTTTTATAGGAGAGCGGGGATCCTCCCCTCCCATGGCCGGCGCCCATGGGGGGTGCCCCCACCTCTTCCTCATTCATGTGGTAGAAGCTCCACTCACATCAATCTAGCCTCCACTCAAAGTTCCACTCACATGCATTAAATTTCTACCAAATTTAATGCAACTCTCATTTAATAAAACTCTTTTATTTATATTATTCAGAATTTTGTTAATTACTTTAATTAACAAACATTCACATAAAAGCCCTTGTAACATTTCAATATCACATGCAGAACCAGTTTCTGTAATTTCACCTGAAATAATTCTGGTTTCCATCAAAATGATTCCAACGCTTTGCAATTCTTTCGTCTGAAACATATGTGCTCCAAATGGTGTTTGGAAAACCTTAAGTGTGTCACCCTATGATTCGCGAATAATGCAGACATGATTGAGACTCCTCTCAAATCAATAATCAGAAGCGGGACTTGGAGATCCATTCTGACTCCCGCACATTAAACGATGACTTCTGTGATCGTGAGAACCTTTAATGCTAGTAACTTAATCCCTTTGTCTCGCGATATCTTACATGCTGGAGATTCAATCATTGGCATCTAAATACCTAGTTTGATCTCGTTACCGACATGCACGCTTTTCTTGTTCCCGTGATATAACATTCTAGTGATCACATCACTTGCTTGCAAGCTATCTTAATGTGATATCACCGAGAGGGCCTAGAGAATATCAATCTGTCATCAGGATTTACAAATTCCACTCTTGATCCATTAGACTCAACATAAAATATTCGGAGTATCTGAACCCACATTTATAGTCACCCTTTTACGGTGTGACATTTGATGTTATCAAGTTACTCTTCCGATGTTAGCAATTAACATGATCTCATGGTCTAAGGACTAAGATTACTTCGTATGATGTTATAGAAATATAAACATAATGAATTTGATCATAATGTTATACTTCGGATGAATGTTCATCACATCATTTCAAAAATGTTGTGACCTCGTAATTAGCAACATCCAATGTCTATGATCAGGAAACCTTGGTCATCTTGTTAATCAACGAGCTAGTCTATAAGAGAGGCATAACTAGGAAACTTTTATTTATTTATTAAACACACATGAATTGACGTTTCCAATCAATACAATTATAGCATGCAAAATAAACATCTATCATATATAAGGAATACATAATAACAACTTTATTATTGCCTCTCAGGGCAAATTTCCTTCAGGTACCCCTTGCCCGATGATACAAAAGCTTTCCCATATAAAAATGACAACGCAAGCAGACAATGAGCTTCTCAACGATCTTTTCATATGCTATTTGCTTAGGGTTTTCCCTTTTTTCTTTTTTAGGATGCTTCACAGATTGCTCACTATGGTTATGCTGCACGTTTCCACCATGATTAGGACTAGCCGCCTAGGCGTTTTTCTAACACATATACGAACTGCATGAGCCTTACAAGCTCCCCTTTCATTTCACACTGCCGGGACCCATAAGCAAAAGAACATGATATCAACTAAATAAAGTGCAATGTTTAAAGCGTTCCCCATGGTAACATGGTTCTGCTAATTCACAACTTACAAAACACAAGCATATACGCAAGATAGATGGGCACAATGGTTCAAGTTTATTAAGTGCAATAAATTAAAATGTGCCATAAAGTTTGTGAGAGCATTAATCACTAATTTTCAAATAACAAGTTTAATTCAGAAGGTAGATAAAAACATGAATATACTTGGAATAGCAATAATGCTAATAGGTAGGTATGGTGGACTCTTTGGAATAACTTGTTTTTATTTGGAGTTGGATGCATGAGTGGAACTTATACTTGGTACATGTGGAGGCTAGCAAAATACTGGGAGCGACCAACTAAGAGATCAAGAATGGCCATAATCATCCAAAGCGACAAAACATTATTAAGTAAAGCATAAAGTGATATTACAAGTCGAAATCTAAATGATCATAGAGGCTATGGTGACTTGGTATAGTCTTAACATGGTGTGAGCATGCGCCAAGTCAACCCAAATAAAGCATCAAAGGAGAATACGACAATATTATGCTTTTATATGCTAAACCAACATGTGATTCTTTCAAGTCACATTAAGCAATCTTAATTGTTTGGAACAAGTCATGCTATAACAATAATCTCTAAGCATAGAGTCATAGCAATATCAAACATGACATGATAAAGTCTAGGCCACAGTCAAAACAAGACTCCTTTTATACCACTTAGAAGCATGAACTTTCCTACTCTTTGCGAACACTAATCAAAAACTAAAGCTAAACGCAGTGCTAGCAAAGGATAACACTCATAGAACAATAAGAGTGAAAACTAGAGTGTTCTAGGCAATGAATAACAGGGTGTGTCTCTCTCCAAAAGAAGTGTGTTGGGATCCAACCAACTTATTTAAGCAAACCAAACAAAAGAAAACTAAAAGAAAAAATGAAGATGCTCAAAGAACAACACAATTGTGCAAGAAACAATAAAAATGAAATGTTTGGAAGAAAACCTGAGTTTTATTGATGAAGAAGGGGATGCCTTGGGCATCCCCAAGCTTTGAAGATTGTAGTTCTTGAATATTTATTGGGGTGACACGGGTGGCATCCCCAAGCTTGATATTTTGTCCATACTTCATCTGATCACATTATTCTTCCCCTACACTTGAAAATTTCCTTCATACAAAACATCACACATTCTTCATTAGCAACATTAGTGTACTCAAGATAATAAGTCTTTGGTTTCAGTTTCAACACAAGTAAAACTTCCATTAAAACACAAGCTACTGTACCAATTCCTTCTAAAATCTCAAGCGATCAAAGACAACTCAAAGAGAAAGAGACTAAGAGGCAAATGCAAATAATGCCAGAAATCTGTCAAAACAGACCAACAGCTAAAAACTGATTTTTTAGAAGATCTCTGTTGCTCAAATCGAAAAGTGATAAACTAATGAAAGTTAGATAATAACCTAGGGCATAAGCACAAAAAACTACAGCTCAATCTGACATATAGTGATTTTTCACGATTGTTACAGTGACGCACAAAAATCTGATTCGGGACAGCAACTTACCCATATCTTACTTCCCTCTCATTAGAGGTTATTCTTGGAACAAAAACCAAACAAAAAGGATAAGGAGAGGTTATTACAGAGGCAATAACTTATAATACTCAACAAAACAAAAATAAACTCAAAGTAAAAATGTAATGGGTTATCTCCCAAAAGCTCTTTCTTTATAGCCATTAAGATAGGCATGTTAATTTCGATGATGCTCACATAAGAAATATGACTTGAAGTAAAAGAGAGCATCAAGAAGAAAATATGGAACAAATTTAAGTCTAACCCACTTCCTATGAAAAATAATCTTGTAAAGAAACAAGCCGTGAAAGCACAAAGCAGCAAGCATAGGAAAGCAAAACAAGTGCAACTTCAAAATTTTCAACATAAAGAGGGGAAACTTAATATTGTTGAGATACATAAAGCCATGTTTCGCTCTATCAAAATAACTTTCTATAGCACCATGAATAAAATTAACAATATAACTATCACATAAAAAATTCTTATCATGAGCCACATGCATAAAAGAATTAATACTCTCCACATAAGCATAGTCATTCTTATTGATTGTAGTGGGGGAAAATTCAACAAAATAGCTATCATTATTATTCTCATCACCATAATCATCAAATATAAGAGGCATATTGTAATCATAATTAATTTTCTCCTTAATAGTAGGTGGAGTAAAGATATCATATTCATCATTATAATAATCATATATTGGAGATATAGTATCATCAATGTAAATTTTCTCCTCCGTGCTTGGGGGACTAAAAAGATCATTTTCATAAAAACTAGCTTCCCCAAGTTAGAACTTTCCATATCATTAGGAATAATGGTGTTCAAAGAATTCATACTAAAATAACATTTCTATTAGCATGCAAATAAAGTTCCATAGATTTTTTAATTTTCTCTTCAAACACTTCATGTCCTAACTCAAGATAAATAATATAAAGCTCTCTAATTTTGTTGTTGTTTCCAGTAAGCCTAACTAGTGAAAATAAAAACAAGAAGATAGCTTCAAGCACTCACAGTCCAGCAACTATACTAGAAGATAGCTTAGTAGCCAGAGGATGTGAGTAACTTATACCTTACCTCCCCGGCAACGACGCCAAAAAATATCTTTGAGGGTGTGTTGTTGACGTGGGAGCTTCTTCTTTAATCCCCAGTAGCGGTGCCATAAAATAGCTTGATGTATATGCACGCTTCTATTCTTGTAGACCGTGTTGGGCCTCCAAGTGCAGAGGTTTGTAGAACAACAACAAGTTTCCCTTAAGTGGATCACCCAAGGTTTATCAAACTCAGGGAGGAAGTGGTCAAATGTATGCCTCTCTAGCAACCCAGCAATCAAGATACAAGAAGTCTCTTGTGTCCCAAACACACCCAATACACTTGTCAGGTGTAGAGGTGCACTAGTTTGGCGAAGATATAGTGAAATACAAGTAACATGGATGATTATAAGTGGTAATTGTAATCTGAAATAATTGGGGCAGCAAGCAAACATGTAACATAACTGATTGTAAATGGTGTTTCAATGCTTAGAAACAAGGCCTAGTGATCATACTTTCACTAGTGGACACTCTCATATAAATATCTTCTCTCCATGATGCTACCCTGAACTACTCTCCGGTTGGACGATGTAGGGCTATAACAGCACACCTTAAAGTTCGCATTCCCCATCTAGATAACCCCTCACTGTCATATTGAGCACTAGATGGTTCCAACAAACACCACAATCTCATAGAGACATCCAACTCAAATTATACTCATGACAAGTATTTATGTAATCTTAGCCAAAGTGCCACACGGTGTGCCCACTGTCAATTTCACACACGTGGGGATAAGCAGAGATTAATTAAAGCACTTGAGTAGCAGAATAGATCTATAGATTGCAAAGCTCATGATCTCATGAGATCACGCATAGAGAGAGATGAACACATAGCTACTGGTAGAGCCCTTACCCTCGAGAGAGAACTACTCCCTCCTCATCATGGGAATCAGCAACAGTGATGGAGATGGAAGTGGAGTCGATGGAGATGGCTCCGGGGGCACTTCCCCATCCTAGCAAGGAGCCGGAACAGATACTTCTGTCCACCGAATCTCCTCTTCGGTGGCACCGCGGAACTTTTCGTGGAATTCTAATCTTGTCGCTAGGGTTTTCGTCTCGGGAGGCTTTTATAGGCGAAGAGACAAGGTCGGTAGGCACCCGAGGAGCCCACACCACCCCTGGTGTGGCCTTGGCTGGCCCGTGCTACTAGGTGGTATGGCCACCTCGTGGCCCCTGTCCGTCTTGTCTTCTGGCTCTGTGAGTCTTCTCGTAAAATATTGACTTTGGATTTTGTCCTGTCCAATTCCGAGAATATTTCTTTTCCAGCTTTTCTGAAACCAAAAACAACAGAAAACATGCAACTCGCAATGTGGCATCTTGTTAATAGGTTAGTTCCAGAAAGTGTATAAAAATACCTCAAAGTGTAGACAAAACATAAACCATAAAGCATGGAACATCAAAAATTATAGATACGTTTACGACATATCAGCCATAAAGCATCAAAAATTATAGATACGTTTACCACGTATCACCCATAAAGCTCGAAACGACGATTTTTTGTCATAACTGTCCAACATGTATCAATTCTTACGATCATCGATAATCGCCCTAGAACCCCAAAACTATGGGCAATAGATATTGAAAACGGCCATAAAGCACGAAAACGATGAGTTTTTGGCCATCTCTCGCGAACATATATCGGGTCTTATGACCATTGTAAATCGCCCTGGAACCTCAAAACTGTGGGAAATAGCTTATGAAAATGGTCATAAATTGTGAAAACAATAAGTTTTTGGTCATAACTATCAAACATGTATTAGGTCTTACCATCATTGACAATCACCCTAGAACCCCAAAACTATGGGCAATAGACCTTGAAATCAGCCATAAAGCGCGAAAATGATCTGTTTTGGTCATCTCTCTCGAACATATTCAGATCTTACGGCCGTTGTAAATCACCTTGGAACCTCAAAACTCTGGGAAATAGCTCATGAAAATGGTCATATAATGCGATAACGATGAGTTTTTGGTCATAACTGTCAAGCATGTATCTGTTCTAACGATCGTTGACAATCTCCCTAGAACCCAAAACTATGGGCAATATATCTTGAAAACGGACATAAAGTGCGAAAACGACGAGTTTTTGGTCATAACTGTCAAACATATATTAGGTCTTATGATCACGAACATCACCCTAGCGCCCAAAAACTATGGGCAATAGACCTTGAAAACGGCCAAAAAGCGCGGAAACAACGAAATTATGGTCTTCTCCCTCGAAGATATATCGGGTCCTATAGCCGTTGTAAATCGCCATGGAACCTCAAAACCGTGGGAAATAGCTCATGAAAATGGTAATAAAACGCAAAAACGATGAGTTTTTGGTCATAACTCTCAAGCATGTATCAGGTCTTACGATCGTTGACAATCCCCATAGAACCCAAAAACTATGGGCAATAGATCTTAAAAACAGCCGTGAAGCACAAAAACGACAAGTTTTTTGTCATAACTGTTAAACATGTATTAGGTCTTACGATCACTGAAAATCTCACTAGAACCCAAAAACTATGGGTAATAGACCTTGAAAACGGCCATAAAGCGCGAAAACAACAAGTTTTGGGTCATATCTCTCGAATATATATCATGTCTTACAGCCATTGTCAATCGTCAGGAACCTCAAACATGTGGGAAATAGCTCGTGAAAACGGTCATAAAATGAGAAAACGAGTTTTTGGTCATAACTATCAACGCCCTAGAACCCCAAAACTATGGGTAATAGTCCTTGAAAACGGCCATAAAGCGCGAAAATGATGAGTTTTGTTGATCTCTCTCGAACATATATTGGGTCTTATGGCCATTGTAAATCGCCCTGGAACCTCAAAACTGTGGGAAAAAAGCTCATAAAAATGGTCATAAAATGTGAAAACGATGAGTTTTTGGTCATAAGTGTCAAACTGTTATCAAGTCTTACGATCGTTGACAAATTCCCTAGAGCCCAAAACTATGGGAAATAGATCTTGATAACCGCCATAAAGCGTGAAAACGACGATTTTTTGTCATAATTGTCAGACATGTATGGAGTCTTATGATCATTGATAATCGCCCTAGAACCCCAAAACTATGGGCAATAGATATTGAAAACGGCCATAAAGCGCGAAAACGACGAGTTTTTGGTCATCTCTCTCGAACATATATCGGGTCTTATGACCATTGTAATCGCCCTGGAACCTCAAAACTGTGGGAAAAAGCTTATGAAAATGGTCATAAATCGCAAAAACCATAAGTTTTTGGTCATAACTCTCAAACATGTATTAGGTCTTAGCATCATTGACAGTCGCCCTAGAACCCCAAAACTATGGGTAATAGACCTTGAAATCAGCCATAAAGCGTGAAAATGATGAGTTTTGGTCATCTCTCTCGAACATATTCAGATCTTATGGCCGTGGTAAATCACCTTGGAACCTCAAAACCTTGAGAAATAGCTCATGAAAACAGTCATATAATGTGATAACGATGAGATTTTGGTCATAACTGTCAAGCATGTATCTGTTCTTACGATCGTTGACAATCTCCCTAGAACCTAAAACTATGGGCAATATATCTTGAAAACGGCCATAAAGCGCGAAAACGACGAGTTTTTGGTCATAAATGTCAAACATATATTAGGTCTTATGATCACTAACAATCACCCTAGTGCCCAAAAACTATGGGCAATAGACCTTGAAACCGGCCAAAAAGCGCGGAAACGACGAAATTTTGGTCTTCTCTCTCGAACATATATCGGGTCCTATAGCCGTTGTAAATAGCCATGGAACCTCAAAACCGTGGGAAATAGCTCATGAAAATGGTAATAAAACGCAAAAACGATGAGTTTTTGGTCATAACTCTCAAGCATGTATCAGGTCTTACGATCGTTGACAATCGCCATAGAACCCAAAAACTATGGGCAATAAATCTTAAAAAGAGCATAAAAGCACAAAAACGACAAGTTTTTTGTCATAACTGTTAAACATGTATTAGGTCTTACGATCATTGAAAATCTGCCTAGAACCCAAAAACTATGGGTAATAGACCTTGAAAAAACGGCCATAAAGCGCGAATACGACAAGTTTTTGGTCATATCTCTCGAATATATATCATGTCTTATAGCCGTTATCAATCGCCAGTAACCTCAAACATGTGGGAAATAGCTCGTGAAAACGGTCATAAAATGAGAAAACGAGTTTTTGGTCATAACTATCAACGCCCTAGAACCCCAAAACTATGGGTAATAGTCCTTGAACACGGGCATAAAGCGCGAAAACGATGAGTTTTGTTGATCTCTCTCGAACATATATTGGGTCTTATGGCCGTTGTAAATCGCCCTGGAACCTCAAAACTGTGGGAAAAGGATCATGAAAATGGTCATAAAATGCGAAAACGATGAGTTTTTGGTCATAAGTGTCAAACTGTTATCAAGTCTTACGATCGTTGACAATTTCCCTAGAACCCAAAACTATGGGAAATAGATCTTGATAATCGCCATAAAGCGCGAAAACGACGATTTTTTTTCATAATTGTCAAACATGTATGAAGTCTTACGATCATTGATAATTGCCCTAGAACCCCAAAACTATGGGCAATAGATCTTGAAAACAGCCATAAAGTGCGAAAACAATGAGTTATTGGTCATCTCTCTCGAACATATATCGGGTTTTATGACCATTGTAAATCGCCTAGGAACCTCAAAACTGTGGGAAATAGTTATGAAAATGGTCATAAATCGCGAAAACGATAAGTTTTTGGTCATAACTATTAAATATGTATTAGGTCTTACGATCGCTGACAATCGCCCTAGAACCCCAAAACTATGGGCAATAGATCTTTATATCGCCCGTAAAGCGCGAAAACGATGAGTTTTGGTCATCTCTCTCGAGCATATATCAGATCTTATGGCCATTGTAAATCGCCTTGCAACCTCAAAACTATGGGAAATAGCTCATGAAAATGGTCATATAATGCGAAAAAGATGAGTTTTTCGTCCTAACTATCAAGCATGTATCTGGTCTTACGATCGTTCACAATCTCGCTAGAACCCAAAACTATGGGAAATATATCTTGAAAACGGCCATAAAGCGCGAAAACGACGAGTTTTTGGTCATAACTATCAAACATGTACCAGGTCTTACGATCACTAACAATCATCCTAGAACCCCAAAACTATGGGCAATAGACCTTGAAAATGGCAATAAACCGCGAAAACGACGAGTTTTGGTCATCTCTCTCGAACATATATCGGGTCCTACGGCCCTTGTAAATCGCCTTGGAACCTCAAATCCGTGGGAAATAGCTCATGAAAATGGTCATAATACGCCAAAACGATAAGATTTTGGTCATAACTCTCAAACATGTATCAGTTCTTATGATCATTGACAATTACCATATAACACAAAATCCATGGGCAATAGATCTTGAAAATGGCATAAAGCACGAAAACGATGAGCTTTGGTCATCTCTGTCGAACATATATCAGATCTTACGGCCGTTGTAAATCTCCTTGGAACCTCAAAACTGTGGGAAATAGCTGATGAAAAGGGTCATATAATGCGAAAACGATGAGGTTTTGCTCATAACTGTCAAGCATGTATCTGGTCTTACGATCATTGAAAATCTCCCTATAACCCAAAACTATGGGCAATATATCTTGAAAATGGCTATAAAGCGCGAAAACGACGAGGTTTTGGTCATAACTATCAAACATGAATCAGGTCTGATGATCACTGACAATCACCCTAGCGCCCAAAAACTATGGGCAATAGACCTTGAAAATGGCCAAAAAGTGCGAAAACGACGAGTTTTTGGTCATCTCTCTCGAAGATATATACGGTCCTACAGCCATTGTAAATCGCCTTGAAACCTCAAAACCATGGGAAATAGCTCATGAAAATGGTCATAAAACGTGAAAACGACGAGTTTTTGGTCATAAGTCTCAAACATGCATTAGCTCTTACGATCGTTGACAATCGCCATAAAACCCAAAAACTATGGGCAATAGATCTTGAAAACGGCCATAAAGCGCAAAAACGACAAGTTTTTGGTCATAACTGTCAAACATGTATCAGGTCTTACGATCATTGACAATCTCTCTAGAACCCAAAAACTATGGGCACTAGACCTTGAAAAGGGCCATAAAGCGTGAAAGCGACGAGTTTTTGGTGATATCTCTCGAACATATATCAGCTCTTAGAGCCGTTGTAAATCGCCCTGGAACCCCAAAACTGTGGGAAATAGCTCATGAAAATGGTTATAAAACGTGAAAACGATGAGTTTTTGGTCAAAACTATCAAACATGTATTAGGTCTTATGATCGTTGACAATCTCCTTCTGTAACACCACAAAACTATTAAGCAAGATTAGCAAGAGCAAACCACCCAAGTTTAGGGTTAACAAAAACGTTTAGTATCAAATTAAATATGAATGCATATGTGATTTGCATTAGTGCATGATTGAATAAAATTAACATTTTTGATTGCTACAAATGACAAGAAATGGTTTAAAGATGAATACTACATCATCTAGGCTAATTACAAACAAAATCAAAAGAAAAAGAAATCAAATATAAAGCATATGATCAAATGGTCATTTTGACCAATATTAACCACTAGGCCACTTTGAGTGTTCCTAGAAAATAATTCCTAACAGAAACAATTCCACTTCTTTTCACCCCTTTCTAGACCAAGTAAAAGTGAACCAAGGCCCACTTTACAAACTCACCAAAACTGTTTTCAAATCCATTTAAAGGGGAGTTGAAAATTTAAGCAAGTTCATATGGTAAGATCACCATTTTGCAAAAACCAACTAAATCCATTCACCTTGACTTTTCCAAGCAACCATAGACACTCAAGCATAAGATCAAGACACTCACCAAATTTCATTCAAAAATTTCAAACTTAATTTATTTCAGCCAGTTAATCAAACACCTGGCAGACACTAATCTAATCCTATCTAACTTCACTATTTGGAGCATTGGTCACTAGACCAAATGCCCCCAATGCTCTCCCATGTCTCCCCAGTCTCTAGCAGCACTAGACACACTCCCCCTTGGCCATTTTGCACCAGTGAAGCGCCGCCCGAAAACTGCCACACCAGCCGACCATGAACTGCTCGCAGCAAACGATGCCGCCCTCTCCCATGACCCGCAGGAGGAAGGCGACCGTCCATCGCCACCCCCTGTCCAGCGCTCGATTACAGCCTGGCCCTAGACCACCGAAGCATCGCCGTGCCGAGAGTGCGGAGCGCCGTGATGTCTGTCCACTTCTATTGGGCCTCTGAGTGCAGAGGTTTGTAGAACAGCCACAAGTTTTCCCTTAAGTGGATCACCCAAGGTTTATCTAACTCAGGGAGGAAGTGGTCAAAGGTATTCCCTCTCAAGCAATCCTGCAATCAAGATACAAGAAGTATCTTGTGTCCCCAACACACCCAATCCATGGTAGGGCTATAACCTGCAATCAAGCCTACGCACCTATACACCTGACAAGTGTATTGGGTGTGTTGGGGACATCAGAGACTTCTTGTATCTTGATTGGAGGGTTGCTTGAGAGGGGATACCTTTGACCACTTCCTCCCTGAGTTCGATAAACCTTGGGTGATCCACTTAAGGGAAAACTTGTTGCTGTTCTACAAACCTCTACACTTGGAGGCCCAACAACTGTCTACAAGAATAGAAGTGCGTAGGCATCAAGCTATTTTCTGGCGTTGTTGCCGGGGAGGTAAGGTAAAAGGTATTCGCACCAGAGGATTAAAGAAGAAGAACCTCCCACGGCAAACACCTATTTTCTGGTGCTGTTGCCGGGGAGGTAAGGTAAAAGGTACTCACATCCTCCGGTGTGAGTGCTCGAAGTTATTTCCTTTGGATTCTGTAATTATATCTTTTTGTTTCTTGTTTTTATTTTCACTAGTTAGGCTTAATGGAAAACAACAACAAAATTAGAGAGCTTTATAGTATTTATCTTGAGTTAGGACATGAAGTGTTTGAAGAGAAAATTAAAAAACCTATGGAACTTTATTTGCATGTTAATAGCAATGTTGTTAGTATGAATTCTTTGGACACCATTATTGCTAATGCTATGGAAAAGTCTAAGCTTGGGGAAGCTAGTTTGTATGAGAATGATCTTTTTAGTCCCCCAAGCATGGAGGAGAAAATTTACTTTGATGATACTATACCTCCGATATATCATTATTATAATGGTGAGTATGATATTTTCAGTCCACCTACTATTGAGGAGAAAATTGATTATGATTACAATATTCCTCCTATATTTGATAATTATGGTGATGAGAATAATAATGATTGCTATTTTGTTGAATTTGCTCCCACTACGATTAATAAGAATGACTATATTTATGAGGGGAGTATTAATTCTTTTATGCATGTGGCTCATGATAAGAATGTTTTATGTGATATTTATATTGTTAATTTTATTCGTGATGCTACTGAAAATTATTATGAGAGAGGGAAACATGGTTTTATGTGTCTCAACAATATTAAGTTCCCCTCTTTATGTTGAAAGTCTTGAAGTTGCACTTATTTTGATTTCATATGCTTGTTGCTTTGTGCTTTCATGACTTGTTTCTTTACAAGATTCTTATGCATAGGAAGTGGGTTAGACTTAAATGTGCTTTGAATTTTCTTCTTGATTCTCTCTTTTACTTCAATTCATATTTTTTATGTGAGCATCTTCTCAAACTATCAAGCCTAACTTAAAGACATTAAAGAAAAGTACTTATTGGGAGATAACCCAAAAGTTTTACACGAGTCTTGGAAGTTATTACCTCTTTAATAACCGCTCCTTATCCTTTTTATTTGCTTTTTGTGCCAAGAGTAACCTCTAATGAGAGAGAAGTAATGATTGGGAAAGTTGCTATCCCGAAACAGATTTCTGTGCTTCACCGTAAACATTCCGGAGAGAGCTCTGTATGTCGAATTGAGCTGTAATTTTTTGTGCTTCTGCCCCAGGTTGTTATATAACTTTAGTTAGTTCAGTACTTTTTGATTTGAGCAACATAAGCTCTTTGAAAAAATTCTTCTTTACCTGCTGGTCTGTTTTGACAGATTTCTGCCATTTTCTGCATTTGCTTCTCGTGGGTTTCTTTTTTGAGTTCTTTTAGGGAATTGAGCTTTTGAGGGAAGTGCTACAGTAGATAGTGTTGTAATGGAAGTTTATTTGGTGTTATAACTGAACCTTAAGACTTATTTATCTTAAGTGCACTAATGTTGCTAATAAAGATTGTGTGAAAAAATTTCAGGTGTATGGAAGGAATGAGTAATGAGATGAAGGATGGACTAAAGCTCAAGCTTGGGGATGCCATGCGTGTCTCCCCAAGAAATATCCAATAAGTTCAAGCGTCAAAGCTTGGGGGTGCTCAAGGCATCCCCTTCTTCATCAATAAAAATTCTAGGTTTCTTCCGAACGCTTCATTTTTATTGTTTCATGCATAGTTGTGTTGTTCTTGGAGCGTCGTCTTTTTTTTGTTTTGGTTTTTCGTTTGCTTGGTTTGCTTAGTTTGCTGAATAAATTGGTTGGACCCCCTCTTTCGTACATTTGTTTTCAAATAGTTTGGTTTGGATTGGAAAAGAGTAGGAAAATTCATGCTTAAGTGCTAAAGAGAGCTTGTTTTTGACTGTGGCCTATTCTTTGTCACGCCATGCTTGATATGTTTTTGGCTTTATGCTTAGTATTATTTGCTGTAGCATGACTTTTTATAAACAATTGAGATTGCTTAATGTGCCTTGGATGAATCATGCGTTGTTTTAGCATATTAAAGCATAGTATAGTGGTATTCTCCTTTGATGCTTTATTTGGGTTGACTTGGCGCATGCTCACACCATGTTATGACTATCCAAAGTCACCATAGCCTTTATGATCCTTTAGTTTTCAACTTGTAGTATCACTTTATGCTTTGATCAATGATGTTTTGTCGCTCTGAATGATTATGGCCATTATTGCTCTCTTAGTTTGTCGCTCCCAGTCTTTTGCTAGCCTCCACAACGAAGTATGAGTTCCACTCATGCATCCAACTCCCTAAACCAAATTATTCCAAAGAGTCCACCATACCTACCTACTAGCTTATGCTATTCCAAGTACATTCATGCTTTTGTTTACCTTCCACTTGTTATGAGAAAACTAGTGATTAAAGCTCTCACGAACTTGATGACACACTTTACTTTTCTTGCCCTTAATAACTTGAACCATTATGTCTTCTATGTTGTATATGCTTGCACTTATTTGTTGGGAATTAGAAGAACCATGCTTTCATGGGGAACGCTTTCAACATTGCACTTGGTACTTGTACCTAGTTGATACCATGCTCTTTTGTATATGGATGTCGTCGGTATGAAATGAAAGGGGAGCTTGTAAGTCCATGGAGTTATGTATATGTGTTAGAGAAACGCCTGGGCCGCTGGTCTAATCCATGCTGACATGGTGGAAACCTGCAGCGTAACCATAATGAGCTGTCTATGAAGCATTCTTCTTATAAAAAAAGAGTCCTATATTGAGAAAAAAAAGAGAAAAGCGAAAAAAGAGATACTATGAAACGAGGAAAGAGAGAAAAAAGCACCATATTCCCATGGTAAATAAGAAGAATGCTGAGATGCTCGTTGTCTGCTTGCCTTGTCATTTTGATATGGGGATTCTTCCGTATCATCGGGCAAGGGGTACCCCGTTGGCGGTTCTCTATGATACACATGTACTTACGATGACAAGAACTTACCGGTGACTAAACTTGAGTAGCATGAGGAGCGGCCCTCGTATACAAGGGACATGAGATTTCTGACTTATACTTTGTCAAGCATGTACACCATAGTTTGTTCACTTTAACCTTACTGACTTCAAGATGCTTATGATAGGGTCAATGAGAGCTGAAAGCTATAAGTACCATAATTTTTGGAAGCTCTTTATGAGACTTGAATCCCAACTTCCTTTTACAAAAGGCTTTTCTTCCACCATTATATTGAGTCTCCGCCTTTTATCTTTATGCACGTACTTTGAGAGCATAGTAGCCATTTTTAGTTCTATGTGCATTGTCCCAAGACTAGTTGATTGATGCATAACTTGATATTTCTTGTTTTAAACTATTTGTATCTAGTCACTCTTATGAACTTTGAAGGTGTCCTATGCATTTATGTTTTCTGTTCTATGAGGGACAAGCTGAATGCCACTATGCTATGTTTTCTTTATGTGAAACAAACAAACGTCCTGCAAAGCATTGTTATTCATGAATCTTGTGTTTGTGCCTTTTCATGTTGCATCATAGTTTCTTTGCTTATTGCTAGAACTTTGTCTTTCATGTTATGATTGAAGTACTATGATCCCAGCTTTGAATGTTTTACAAATACTTTGATCAAGTCTTTGATGGTGCAAGTCACCTCAAAAATTATTCTTTCTTTTTATCACTTACCTACTCCAGGACGAGCAAGAGTTAAGCTTGGGGATGCTGATACATTGCAAATGTATCTATAATTTTTGATGTTCCATGCTTGGTTTTATCCACTTTCTTGTGTTTTGTTCCAACTTTGGAGTACTTTTCATATGATTTCTTGGACTAACCTATTAACAAGATGCCACAGTGCGAGTTGCTTGTTTTCTACTGTTTTTCGTTCTAGGAAGTCATAAAATGAATATTCTCGGAATTGGACGGGACAAAAGCCAAAGTTCCTATTTTACCGGAAGACTCACGGAGCCAGAATACGAGACGGAGGAGGGCTAGGGCCTGGCCACACCCCCCAGGCGCAGGCTAGCCCTACCCACGCCACTAGGTGGTGTGGGCCCCCTGGCACTCCACCGACCTTGCCCTCTGGCCTATAAGAAGCCTCCTGAAGCCAAAACCCTAAATAGTCAACCAGAAATCCACGAAAATTTCCGCAGCGCTGCCGCCACCGAAGAGGAGATTCGGGGGACAGAAAGTCTCTGTCCTGCACCCTGTAGGGACGGGGAAGTGCCCCCAGAGCCTTCTCTATCGATCTCCACCGCCATCTCCATCACCATTGCTGATTCCCATGATGTGGAGGGAGTAGTTCTCTCTCGAGGCTAAGGGTTCTACCGGTAGCTATGTGTTCATCTCTCTCTCTATGCGTGATCATATTGTGATCATGAGCTTGTAATCTATAGATCTACCTTGCTACTCAAGTGCTTTATTGAATCTTTGCTCTCCCCATGTGTGTGAAAGTGACAGCGTGCTCACCATGGTGGCACTTAGGGTAGAGGTTACAAATACTTGTTATGAGTTATATTTGGAGTTGGATGTCTTTATGAAATTGTGGTGTTTGTTGAACTCATCTAGTACTCAAGGTGATAGTGTGGGGTTTTCTAGATGGGAAAGATTAACTTTGAGGTGTGCTGTTATAGCCCTACCATCGATTAGAGTGTCCAACCGGAGAGTAGTTAAGAGTAGTATCATAAAGAGAAGATATATTTATGAGAGAGTGTTCACTAGTGAAAGTATGATCCCTAGGCCCTGTTTCTTAGCATTGAAACACCTTTTGTTACTAGATCTGTTACATGTTTGCTTGCTTCCATCTTTATTTCACTTTTCCTTTAGTATCTTCCACGCCATCAAGTTATCTTCTATCACCGTTACCACTTATAATTATCTATACCACTTGTATTTCACTATCTCTTCGCCGAATTAGTGCACCAATACACCTGACAAGTGTATTGGGTGTGTTGGGGACACAAGAGACTTCTTGTATCTTGATTGCAGGGTTGCTTGAGAGGGGATACCTTTGACCACTTCCTCCCTGAGTTCGATAAACCTTGGGTGATCCACTTAAGGGAAAACTTGCTGCTGTTCTACAAACCTCTGCACTTGGAGGCCCAACAACTGTCTACAAGAATAGAAGTGCGTAGACATCACGCCCCCATCACTGACCCAAGCTGGAGCCCCGTTGAGCCTCACACGACCCCCACCACCATGTTAGGGTTTAGACCTCGCCGGAGCTATTCGTCGTCGACGATGAACCTCAGCCGTTGCATCACTTTCTAATCGTAGGGCCTAGATTTAAAGATACCGTTTCGAGTTAATATAGTCGCTGACTAGTGGGACACCCTGTCAGCAGCCCTTTGCGCCGCGCTGTGCAGATTGGGCCGGGCCAGTTACTTTCCCTAGCAGGCCTGACAATTCAAATTATTATTTTCCAATTTAGTTAAAACCATTTTCTACCGTAGATTCAAAAATGAATTCAAAGATATTCACTGAACCAAATTCCATGATTCCAATTTTTTTAGAAAGGTATTTAAATTATCGATCAAAGCCCGTTGGATTCAAATCATTTGGAGTCGGAGATCACCTATAGTAAAAATAACAAGATAGATACTTTTCCAACTTCAAACATTTTTCAAAAATCAACCCTAAATGCTTTTGAGATGATTCCAACTCTCAAAAATCACATTTGATAAGATGTATCTGAATAAGTAAAAATATATAGGTTTACATACAACAACATGGGACTAGTACTAAAGGAATGCTATTTGGGCATTTCTAGTCAATTTAATTCTATTAAATGATAATTTTAACTTTATAAAATATGACCAACAATTTAAATCACATTCCCATATATTAGAATATGTGGTTATGACATATTTCAACATGAACCCATATTTTAATTGGAGAATATTAAATCTTAAGTATTTTCAATGAGTAGAAATTACTTTTTTCTAAAAATAAGATAAACAAGATTAAGTTTTTATTTCATTTGATATTTGTGATGATGCTAGATCATCAAGTGTGAGCCCTAGTGTGCTAAATAGAAGTAGCTAAGTATTGTTTGGTGATTGTGTACCTCGTATTCATTTATAGACGATAGTACCGACCCGGGATACTAGGAGGAGGAGTACTACCAAGAAAAAGAACAGGAAAATTTCAATCACTTCACCAATAAAGGCAAGCCATCACTATATGCAAGCTAGAACTATGCAAGTTAACACTTGCATACTTCATAACCTAAGCAAGATGCATTGGGCATGCTTTGGTTATACAACTTTGATTATACCAATCCCAAGTTTTACTTGCAAGCTTTACTCTTTTATTTTTACCAAAGTTCTTTACTGGTAATTAATTGTTTGTGAGGATTGGAAAAATAGTATAGATACCATAAAGAGTATAAAACTAGCCCTAAGTGGTTATACTTAGATGTCATTCCATGGCATGAGATTGCAGATTAGCACCCCTCATTAGTGAATACCTTCAACTGTGGTGGCTAGTGCTAAGCATAAAAGTTGATCACTTTAGATGGAAATACTTGGTGAAAATGATTATGAAAACCTTGGAATGATATTTCATTCTATTGAGATGTTTTGACATGTGTTGAGAAACATAATGGTTTGATGATGAAAATGTTGAGGCATGAGCCTTAGCCCTTTACAAAAAACTAATGGTTGGGTTCGAATGAGATACCATTCGAATTTTACCATACAACCACAATACCTGAATTGGGTAGGGCTTAGCCGGAAGTTTATATGCCTTAGTATGGGTTCCCTCGTGGAAGAGGTTGAGCTGAGGCTACCTCGTGAGTGTGAATGTCCACCTATGTAGTGCCCAGGATGGCAGATGGCCATGGCTGGGAGGTCAAGCTCATAGGGGAGGTGCCTATACTAGAGTGTGTAATTGAAAGGTTAGGATTGATTTTCCGCATACTAAGTATGATGATTCAGGGTTATCCCTGACGGATGTATCGAATTTTGTAGTGAATGTGTACCACCTCTGCAGTGTCAAACTATTCTAATAGCCGCGTCCGCGGTCATGTATAGTTAGAGTGGCCATACTATTCCTCTGTTAGATGTTTTCAAAATAACTTGTGACTTGAACTGTGACTTTGACTTGACCACAACAGGGCTGTGGACATGAAAACTAGGTTCCCAATTAAGTTCTTTAGAACATTAAATTTGTTTTCTTTACTTCGAAATTCAGTTAGAAATAAACCTGGCTTTTTGCAAATAAACCTAGAGCATAGGATTCCTACTAGAACTACCTTACTTGTTAGTAATAGTTTGCGAGTACTTAAAGAGTACTCATGGCTTTGTTCCTGGCTATTCCCATGGCCAGACTATGAGGAGGACTACTAGGATGATGGACAACAGGAGCTCTACGACAACTAGGATCATCTCCCATCATCAACATTACCTATGACCCTGAAGATGGAGCCCACTACTACGTTTATTATTCCGCTGCTTTGATTGTATTAAGACTAGATCATGAGATCATTTATTTGTAAGACCTTATTATGGTTTGTAATGGATGATATACTGTGATATCAATACGTTATGTCTCGCAAAAATGGTAATCTTGGGATTGCGAGGTATGGCATAACATGCATCTGCGATTAAAAATCCGGGTGTTGACAAGTTGGTATCATAGCCATCCTGACCATAGGAGACCCTAGTTAGAATGGACGTCCGAACAAAAACTTAGTTTCAAAACAAAAGAAGTGAGTATTTATGAAAACCTATTCTTTCAAAAAAATTCATTTTCCTCAAAAATTCTTACATTCCTACATAAAATTTGACACACTTGATCACCTCACTAACTTACTCACCCTAAATTCTTATAGATGGAAGTCCAGTATTGCAAGTTCTACCACTTGGGCAACGAAGGCCAACTGATCTTTGAGAGGGATCTAGATGCACTGTTAGAGTATCTTGAGCGCCCGCACTCGGAGTTCTTCGGGGCACAACTCAACGATCATGTAGGAGGAGATCTACAATGGTTGATAGTTGCCGATCTCAGAGGCAAGATGGAAGCACCAACTTCGAAGAAGATCCAATTCACCTTGAGGGAGACGAACTGGCTAGATGGATTAGCCAGGTCAATGCATGAAGCTCTCGCCTGTCTGTGCAGAAAAAACATCAACCTGATCTAGGAAACTCGCTTTTCTCACAACGCAAGGCGTGATTCTATGGGAATACCCTTAGAGATGACAGGACACCCGGAGCTGAAGCACCAGGTGGACAATCTTGACTTCATGTTGTATGATAGGCAGAAGGAGTTGGACAATGCTCGTGCCTACGCTAACCACAACCGTGCCATTGTAGTCAAGAAGGAACATACCCTCGCCATCCTCGCCAAGGAGCGCCAATCACTTCGTCGTCAATGCGTCAAGAAGGATCGCACCATCGACCAGCTCCGCAAGAAGGTGGCCGGTCTAGAGAAGACCATCCATGAACAGGAAGTCCAGCTTGAAGAAAAGGAGGAGGAGGAAGGTGAAGACATCTAGGGAGATCTTTACACTTACCTCAGCGATGACAACAACTATCTGGAGGGTCATGCCATGGATTTCCACACTGATGATGATGATTAGATGCACTTGAGCACTACCGTCGGAGTGAGTTGTACCGGTCCCAACGTATCGTAGTTTCACAGAATGGTTCTTAAAACCATCTGTTTTCTATGTGTGTGTGGTGTGTGTTTGTATGGTGTGCTTTGAATGAATGAATGAGAAGAAGTTGTTAGTTTGCAAAACCTGAGTCAAACTCAAATATTACAGCTTTTGAAAAAAAACCATGAACCTTAGAAATTTCCCTCTTATCTCATTATCTATCTCAATTTCTAGATTACTCGTGGAAACCACGAAGGAAGAAGTTCATCTTAGGACCCAATGTTTGCAGATTCTGCAAATGTTTATTTCCGACCGTGAGGCTAGTACAACCGAACGCCAAGCCAACCTAGCCACTCTGCAACAGATAGCTCAGATGGCCCACAATAATGAAGGTCATGGAAACTAGGATCACCATGGATCCAAGCTCAAGAACTTTCAAAATACCAACCCACCTCTCTTTTGTAAGTCTGAGCATCCCTTAGATGCTGATGATTGGCTACAAACCATGAAGAACAACCTGGAGGTCACAGGAGTTGAAGCCAATGAGAAAGTACTATTTGCCACCCACTATCTGGCAGGAGATTCAAGAGCCTGGTGGAATAGCACCCACACCATGAACGAAGGTCAGATGATGACTTGGGAAGCATTCAAGATCAAGTTCAGCCGGACCCATGTGCCACAAGGTTTGGTCACTAGGATGAGGGATGAGTTCAGGGAACTGAAGCAAGGAAGGATGACGGTACTTGAGTACCATGACCAATTTCTATCCCTAGCTATATATGCCCCTGATGAGATTAACACTGAAGCAAAGAAGAAGGAAAGGTTCCTTAATGGATTGCATGATGAGATACAGACTGTGTTAGTCAACATCCATTTTGGAGATCTAGAAGAACTTATAGACTCAGCCATTCAGATGGAAGGGAAGATCAACCAAGCCAATGACAGTCGCAAGCGTCGCATGATGCACCAGACTCCACAATACTCAGAAGTATCGCCCCAACCTGTCTGCAGGATATGCCCCAAGAAACAACAGACCCCCTATGTCTCGTCCAAACTATCCCAATCATAGAGGAGGAAATTTGAAGTATGGAGGAAACCACAAAAACAACCCCAGCAACTCCAATAACTTCAATCGTGCACCTCCCAAGTCCAACAACAACAACAACAACAATACTTCCCCAAGGACTAGAAGCAATGATGGGCCTGTTGTAGGAAAAGACAAGTCCCAGATTACTTGCTTTGAATGTGGAGTCAAGGGTCACTACTCCAACGAGTGTCCCAAGAAGCTTGCAGCAGCCACCAATGTGAATGCACCCGCGTAGCAGTAATGTCGTGTTCAGCCTGGAAGGAGATTTGCCCCAGGGAATTTGCTCCACCGCAACGGTCTTCTGCCCATGTATGTTTTTCTGTTAACTCAGTACTTGCAAGAGTGTTGTTTGATTCTGGAGCATCACAGTCGTTTGTTATAGAAGAATTTGCTTGCACTAGTAAGATTCAACCAACAAAATTGAAGCATGTTATGATAGTTCAAATGCCTGGTTTAACCACCAAAGCTAGAAAAATTTGCAAGGCTGTACCCATCAGAATCCATGGAATAGATTTTTATGCCAATGTAATAGTACTTGGAACCAAAGGTTTGGACGTAGTACTAGGGATGGTTTGGATGTCAAAACATAAAGGATTGATCGACTGTGCCAGGAAAGCCATAACCATGACTAGTAGCACTGGAGTATCAGTAGAGCATGTATCTGAGACCTTGCCCCATCAATTCAAGTGCAACAAGAGTCTAGCCCAACCAACCATAGACCAAGTTAGAGTAGTCTGTGAATACCCTGACGTATTCCCAAGTGAATTGCCTGGTATGCCCCCAGATCGGGATATCGAGTTCATTATTGAACTAATTCCTGGAACTAGACCTATAGCTCAGAGACCTTATAGTATGAACCCATCTGAATTAATGGAGCTAAAGAAGCAACTTGATGCTATGCTGGCAAAAGGTTTGATTCAACCAAGGGCATCGCCATGGAGATCACCTGTTTTGTTTGTGGATAAGAAATATGGAGGTAACAATTTGTGTACGGATTAACAGAAGCTGAATGATGTCACCATCAAGAACAAGTACCCACTGCCGAAGACCGAGGATCTGTTTGACCAGTGGACTGGTGCTAGAGTGTTTTCTAAGATTGATCTTAGAATTGGTTATCATCAACTCAAGATTCGTGCAACAGATATTCCAAAGACCGCCTTTACCACCAGATATGGATTGTATGAGTATACGGTCATGTATTTTGGATTAACCAATGCCCCCGCTTATTTCATGAATCTCATGAATAAGATTTTTATGAACTTCCTGGATAAGTTTGTCGTTGTTTTTATCGATGATATTCTGATCTATTCCAAGTCGGAAGAAGATCACGAGCTACACCTGAGAACCATCCTTGAAACCCTTAGAGAACATCAGTTGTAGGCCAAGTTTAGCAAGTGTGAGTTCTGGTTGAAGGAAGTAGGATTCCTAGGACATATTGTGTCGGCGGGAGGAGTCGCTGTTGATCCCGCCAAGATCAAAGATGTTGAAGAATGGAAAGCCCCAACCACTCAAACCCAAGTCTGTGCATTTCTCGGATTAGCGGGATACTACCGCAAGTTCGTTGAAGGATTTTCAAGCATCGCAAGACCAATGGCCCAACTGCTGAAGAAAGACAAGAAGTTGAATGGACGGATAAATGTGAAGCAAGTTTTCAAGAGCTCAAGAAGAGATTGATTTCAGCCCCAATTCTAATTATGCCAGATATCAAGAAGCCTTTTGATGTGTATTGTGACGCATCCAAGATTGGTCTCGGATGTGTGTTGATGCAAGAGGGAAAAGTCATAGCATATCTGTCCCGAAAAGTGAAGCAACGTGAGCAAAAACTACCCTACCCATGACCTTGAACTAGCAGCTGTAGTTTTAGCTTTGAAGACATGGCGTCATTACCTTCTGGGTAAGCGTTGTGATATTTATTCGGATCACAAGAGTCTGAAGTATATTTTCATCCATAAGGAGTTGAATATGAGGTAAAGAATATGGATAGAGTTAATTAAGGATTATGACCTGGACATTCACTATCACCCCGGCAAAGCCAATGTGGTAGCTAATGCTCTTAACAGATTGCCGTGTAGATTTAACACCATGATTAAAAAAGCCCAGCCACGTTTGCATGAAGAGTTGGAGCAGTTTAGAACAGAGCTAGTTAGAAAAGGATTCTTAGCTAGCATTGAACTTCAACCCACTTTGGTCAGTCAGATCAAGGAAGTGTAGAAAGGAAATGCAAGTATCGACGGAATGAAGCGTCGTATCGGTACAGGGAAGGTACCCGGATTCACTGAAGATGAGGAAGGAGTTTTGTGGTACAAAGGACATATCTGTGTGCTAGTAGATTCCGAACTGAAGCAAGTTATCATGCAGGAAGCTCATTATACCCTTTATTCTTTCCACCCCGGAGAAACGAAGATGTATCAGGATTTGAAGGAGAAATTTTGGTGGCACAAGATGAACAGAGAAATCGGAAGCTACATAGCCAAGTGTGATATCTGTCAGAGAGTGAAAGCAGAACATCAGAGACCTACAGGAATTTTGCAACCATTACAGATTCCAGAATGGAAATGGGATTCTGTTGGAATGGATTTGATCACTGGTTTGCCAACTTCTAGTAGGGGAAATGACTCTATTTGGGTCATAGTTGATAGACTATCCAAAGTACCCATTTTATACCCGTCAAGACTACCTAACAGAGTTCAAAGCTAGCAGAGTTGTACATTGCTAGAATTGTAAGTTTGCATGGAACCCCTAAGACCATAGTATCACATCAAGGAACCCAGTTTACCTCAAGATTTTGGAAGAATGTCCAATAAGGATTAGGAACCAAGCTGAACTTCAGCATAGCTTATCACCCGCATACCAATGGACAAACTAAAAGATAAAACCAAATCAAGATATGTTGAGAGCTTGTGTGCTAGAATATGGATTAAAATGGGAAGATTCTTTGCCTTTCGTAGAATTCTCATACAACAACAGTTATCAAGCGAGTTTGCAAATGCCCCCATTTGAGTTCTTATATGGAAGAAAGTGTCGCACCCCCTTGAATTGGTCGCAAGTAGGAGAGAGTCATATCTTCGGACCCGACATCCTACGAGAAGCCGAAGAGAAGGTTCACAAAGTCCGTGAACACCTCAAGACCGCCCAATCCAGAAAAAAGAGTTATGTTGACAAGAGACGTCGAGACCTGACCTTCAATGTCAGATATTTTGTGTATCTCAAAGTATCACCCTTGAAAGGAATACAATGTTTTCAACTGAAAGGGAAATTATACCCCAGATATATTGGCCCCTTCAAGATTTCGAATCGCCGAGGAGAAGTATCATATCAACTGGAACTGCCAGAGGAAATGTCAGCCATCCATAATGTGTTCCATATCTCGTTACTTCGCAAATGCCTAGAAGTTCTGGAGAAGACTGAAGTGTTCAAGAACATCGATCACCGAGCCATAGATATCAACAAGTATCTGACGTATCATGAAGTACCCATTCGTATTTTGGAAGAATCCTTCAGAACCACCAGGACCCGAAGTATAAAATTTCTCAAGATCCAGTGGAGCAATCATACCGAAGAAGAAGCTACTTGGGAGCGAGAAGATTATATTAGGACTGAGTTTCCAACTCTCTTTAGTTCCAAGTTTTTCCTAAATCTCGGGACAAGATTTTTTAAGGAGGGAAGGTTTGTAGCACTCCAAAACTATTAAGCAAGATTAGCAAGTCCAAATCACCCAAGTTTAGGGTTAACAAAAACTTTTAGTATCAAATTAAATATGAATGCATGTGTGATATGCATTAGTGTATGATTGAATGAAATTTCCATGTTTGATTGCTCAAAATGAGAAGAAATGGTTTAAATATGAATAGTACATCATCTATGCCAATTACAAACAAAATCAAAAGAAAAAAAATCAAATATAAAGCATATGATCAAATGGTCATTTTGACCAAAATTAACCACTAGGCCACTTTGAGTGTTCCTAGAAAAGAGGTCCTAACAGAAACAATTCCACTTCTTTTCAGCCCTTGCTAGACCAAGTAAGAGTGAACCAAGGCCCACTTTACAAACTCACCAAAACTATTTTCAAATCCATTTAAAGGACAATTGAAAATTTAATCAAGTTCATATGGTAAGATCACCATTTTATAAAAACCAACTAAATCAATTCACCTTGACTTTTCCAAGAAACCATAGACACTCAAGCATAAGATCAAGACACACACCAAATTTCATTCAAATATTTCAAACTTAATTTCTTTCGGCCATTTAATCAAACACCTGGCAGACACTAATCTAATCCTGCCTAACTTCACTGTTTGTAGCATTGATCACTAGACCAAATGCCCTCAATAGACTCCCCTGTCTCCCCAAGTCTCTAGCAACACCAGACATGCACCCCCTTGGCCGTTTTGCACCAGTGAAGCGTTGCCCGAAAACTGCCACGCCGGTCAGAAAATGAATATTCTCGGAATTGGACAGGAAGCCAAAGTGCCTATTTTTCCGGAAGTCATCAGATGCCAGAATCCGAGACGGAGAGGGCTAGAGGGCGGCCACACCACCTGGCCGCGCGGCCAGGCTTGGGCCGCGCTAGGGGGTGGTGTGGCCAGCCCAGGCACCCCCTCGGCCTCTCCTTCCACTTATAAGATTCCCTCGGGACGAAAACCCTAAGTACCCGATCAAAAATCTACAAAAGAGTCTGTAGCCGCCGTCATCTCCATCCCTAGATCAGGAGGGATCTGAAGCTCTTCCCGACACCCTGCCGGGGAGGGGAATTCACCCTGGAGGCCTTCTTCATCAACATGCAAGCCTCCGGTGTGATGCGTGAGTAGTCCATCCTTGGACTATGGATCCATGTAGTAGCTAGATGGCTGGTTCTCCTCCTTTGTGCTTCATGTCTAGATCTTGTGAGCTCTGTTAATGATCAAGATCATCTATTTGTAATTCTGCATGTTGTGTTTGCGGGGATCTTATGGATATTGAGATGCTATTTCAGATTGATTATTGATTCTATCATGTCTTTGTTATTTGTGATCTTGCATGGTTTCCGTTGTTAGTAGCTATCTTAGCCAAGTAGATGCTAGCAACTGCCAGAGTTAGTATTTCTTCTCGATAGTGGGTTCATGCCTCTGGTAATCTGGGGAAGTGACAGAAATCTCTAAGGTACTAGATGTGCTGTTGCTACTAGGGAGAAAACAACAGTCCTTTGTTCATAGAACAATCGTATTGTTTACTTTACATGCAGTTCGTAAAGCAATAATATGTTGCTTGCAACTTAAAACTGGAGGGGGGTCGGATGATAACCTGAAGGTGGATTATTAGTCATAGATGCAGTTGGATGGCGGTCTATATATTATGTTGTAATGCCCAATCAAGTCTCAAAGGAGTCAAGATGATTAGTATATGCATGTATTGCTTTCTCGATGTTTGTCAATTGCCCCGCTGTAATTTGTTCACCCAGCATGTTATCTATCTTAAGGAGAGCCACCTCTAGTAAACTATGGATCCCGGTCTTTCCTTACATACAATCTACAAACTATTTACTACTTTGTGTTTACTTACTGCAAACTTTTACTTCTTTCCATTCGATATGTTTAATCCTTTGTGTTGTGCAGGTCTCCACGTTCTTACTAGCACCAGTAGTGCGCGCTACCAAGGCTCAGCTAGTAACACCTTTGGGGTGTTTTCTTGCTCCTACTGGTTCGATTAAACCTTGGATTCATAATTGAGGGAAACTTGCTGCTGTGCTCATCATACCTTCCTCTTGGGGTTCCCACCGAGCTCTACACCAACACCGCACCAGCGTTTTTCTGGTGCCGACACTGAGCCATCATGACCACACTCGCCTTCGTGGATTTATCTTAAGATTTCCACTCCTTCTTCTGGAGATACGCAGCGCTGAAAGACCCTAGATACACTCCTCTTATAGATCTCACCATTAACTACGTATAGGCTTTTGCTCGTCGGATAATCTGCCGGCTGAGAACTTCTTCTTCGGGTAATTTGCCATCTACCAAATAATCGAGGTAGGGTTAGGTCGAGCTGGGAATTATAGCCAGAACTGCTATTAGAGGTGAGTCGGACTTGGTTTATTGAGGGAGCTTTGAGGTGCCCTAGAAAAGCACCATCAAGGACCTCTTTCTTTCAGAGCCTATTCGAGATAGTGCGTCTGCTTCCTCATTTTCTGCTCGAGGGATGTGTTGAATGTCAAACGCTTCGAACGATTTAGATAAATCATCCACGACAGCTTTATATGCTTCCATGTGCTTATTTGCATTACAAATGTCCGACACTTGCTGAGCAACAAGATCCGAATCTCCGTAACACATCAAACGTCGGATGCCGATATCCTTAGAAATCTGGATTCCATGCAGCAGTGCTTCATACTCGGCAATATTATTTGTCGTTGTGAAGTGCATCTGCAACACGTATAGAAGTTTATCTCCTTGGGGTGATTTGAGCACCACGCCATCCCCTGAGCCCCCGTGAGCCTTAGACCCATCAAAATATAGGGTCCAATATTACGACTCGGGGAGGGTCATATTCTCCTTCGTCTTTGTCCAATCAGCAAAAAGTCGGCAAGGATTTGGGATTTGATTGTTGTCCGAGGTTTGTACTCAATATCGAAAGCTGAGAGCTCTATGCCCCATTTGGCGACATGTCCTGTGGCGTCACTATTGTTGATTATATCTCTCATGGGAGCTGTGCTCACCACGGTAATTGGATGTTCCTAAAAATAGTGTCGTAGCTTACGAGATGCCAAGAACACACCATAAGCTAGCTTTTGATAGTGCGGATACCACTGTTTCGATTCTGTTAAGACCTCGCTGACAAAGTAGGCCGGACGCTGCACCAAGTGTTCCTGAATTTCCTCCGGTCTCTCCACTACCATGATAATACTGATGATTTTGGTTGTCATAGCAAGATAGAGCAGCATTGGTTCCTGTGGTTCTGGGGCTGCAAGGTTGGACCAGATGAGAGTACTTTTTTCAGGTCTTGTAGCGCAGCTGTTGCTTCGTCGGTCCACACAAAATCCTTGGTCTTTTTCAGGAGTTTATATAATGGTGCGGCTCTTTCACCGATCCGGCTTACAAACCGACTGACTCCGGCAATGCAGCTAGTTAGTCTTTGTACATCTTTCAGGCGGGTTAGCCTGGAAATATTGAGTATAGCCTTGATTTTGTCTCGGTTCACCTCTATGCCTTTTTGAGACACGATGAAACCTAACAATTTTCCGGTTGGGATTCCAAAGAAGCATTTCTTCGGATTAAGCATTATGTTGTATTTTCATAGATTGGCGAACGTTTCCTCCAAGTCAGAAATTAATGTTTCCTTCTTTTTGGACATCACCACAATATCATCCACATATGCATGTACATTGTGTCCGATTTGATCATGGAGGCAACGCTGCATTGTGCGCGGGTACGTAGCTCCTGCGTTCTTCAGCCCAAAGGGCATCGTAACAAAACAGAAGGTTCCGAAGGGGGTTATGAATGAAGTTTTGACATTGTCCGATTCCTTCATCCGGATTTGGTGATAACCGGAATATGCGTCGAGAAAACAGAGGAGTCCCGAGCCTGCCGTAGAATCGATAACTTGATCAATCCTAACCAGAGCGAATGGATCTTTGGGGCAAGCCTTGTTCAAGGCAGTATAATCAACACACATCCTTAAATCATTGGTGTCCTTTTTAGGGACCATTACAGGATTGGCCGACCACTCAGTGTGGCTGACCTCTTCTATGAATCCGACTAACTCGAGTCGTGCTAGTTCCTTAGCTATTGCCCTACGCTTTTCATCACCGAACCATCGCAAGGACTGTTTGACGGGTTTAGTGTTCAGGTTTACATTTAAATAGTGCTCGGCAAGTTCCCTAGGTACTCCGGTCATGTCAGATGGCTACCATGCGAAGATATCTTGATTTGCTTTGAGGAACTTGACGAGCGTGCTTTCCTATGTGATATCTTGGACTACACCTATCTGGGTCACCTTGGAGGGTTCATCGTCCTTCAATGGCGTCTTCTTCGTCTCTTTTGATGCCTTGAACTACGGATTCGGCTTTGTCACCTCCTTCTTCGTTACGGGCATCTCAAATGGATCTATGCTCTTCTTGATCTCCTGGTACTCCTGGTCGTTCAACATGGCTTCAGTAAAGGAGACATTTCCATCCTCGCACTCTCGTGCTTTCTTCGGGTCTCCCCTGATGGTGATCACACCGTTGGGACCTAGAATTTTCATCATATTGTAAATGTAACACGGACGAGCCATAAAAGCCCAATAAGCCGGACGTCCGAATATAGCGTGGTACGCGCTCTTGAACGGGACCACTTCGTCCGATAGTTCTTTGGAGTTCCAAAGGTAACATCCAAAGTGATTTCTCCCAGGGAATTTGCTTGTCTTCCTGGGACAACCACGTGAAAAATCATAGAGCTGTGGTTCAGCTGGGTCTCCGTGATCTTCATCCGGCGTAGCGTTTCGACGTACATGATGTTAATGCTACTACCACCGTCCATGAGAGTCTTGGAGATAACATAACCGTCAATAAGTGGATTGAAGATTAAGGTGTATTTTCCTCGCCTGTGCAACTTAGGAGGATCATCAGCGCGGTCAAATGTGATTGCCACTTCCGACCAGTCCAAGAATTGAGTGACAGCCGGAACTGTTGCATTGAGCTCATGTAGAACTGCTTTCTTGACCTTTGCTGGTTGAGATCCGAGGAAGGTGACATAAGTGTCTTTCTTGGTCGGAATTTTTTTCTTCCCTTCTGGCTTGGGGTTTGAAGCATCATCTTCCTCCATGTTAGATTCCTCCTTGGTCTCTCTATCCTTTTCGGGATTCTTCTTTCCCTTCTTCCGCTTAGCTTTGTAGCCAGCGGTATCATCTCTCTTAATGTCGTCATTGAAACGACACTCGGTGGTTGTGTGGGACGAGGCCCCATTGGCGTCTAGGTGATGCACACATGGGTTATTGGCAATATCAGCACAAGAGTAAGTTTTTTCAGGCTGCTGGTCTCCTCTACCTTGAACTCTTGACGTCCCGCGACTGCGTACGCGGCCACCGCCACGTCCTCCTCGTCCTACAGACCCGAAAGTAGTAGTGACTACTTCTGTTTCCGCGTTGGGTTTTTCTTCCGAGGTATTCTTGTGCTTCTGAGCTTGTTGCTTTGGTTGTTTTGCCGACTGTGGCACAACCAGGGTGTTGAGTAATCCCTCTGCATCATCGTCAGCATCTGCATACTTGCTCGCTGTTTCTATCATCTCTCCCAAATCAGTCACTTTGTGACACTTCAAGCAATGATGTAGTAAACCAATTGGGAGACCTGCAATGAAAGCTTCAATCGTAGGTTGGTCATTTACTCCCTCACATGAGTTCTTGGTGTTGATCCATCATCCGAGATAGGTGCAACGCTGTAGGTCTCTGATCATACAGGGCCTCCGGTATGTGCCTTCGAAATTCCGAAAGAACGCACTTTACATGTCATACCAGTTGTGGATGGTGTTCTCCGGAAGTTCATTGAGCCAAGACAGTGCTGTCTTCCGCAACATAAGTGGGAGATATCGGGTTGCGACCAAGCTGTTTCCGCCTTTGGTGATGCAGCAAGCTTGGAAGAAATGCTATAGCCAAGTATTTGGCCGAGCTATGCCGTCGTTGGCCTGAATATGTCTTGAGATAGAAAATCCTTCCGGGAATCTTGTAGCTCTTATGCTTGGTCCGAAGCATTTTGGGCCCACGTATATGTCATCGTTTTCATAGCGCCGCGCCTCTATATTGGAGTTGATCCTGTGGCTTGCATCGTTTGGGGATAAAGATCATCCCGAATGAAGGCTATGGCTGCGATGCCTTGGAGCCGGACTTCAGCTTCTGCCACCACCTCCTCCACCACGACGCCCTCCTTGGGAGCCGTTGTGATGGCTACTTGGCAAAGAGGGTGGAGCAGCTAGGTTATTTCCGGCTGATTGCTAGCCTCCATCTAGAGCGTCATTATTCCGGTTCCAGGGAGGGTCTTCATTGTGACGAGCCCCCTGCCGGCTTGACTCGGCGTGGCTTCCGTCATTCCTTCGTCCGTTACTCCCACCATGGTGGGGCTCCACCGGATGGTTTCTGGGTTTAGGAGGTGGCATTCTTTGACGGTCCTCCTCCCGACGTTTCTCTTTGTCTTCTCCCCTTCGATTGTTCGACTCTCTTCAAGGAGGGTTTCTCGGATATAGTGCAGCAATTGCTTCTTGCTCGGCGGCTGGAGCGACATTGCACCAGTCATGTGCAGCTCAGTAATGTTGTCCTGATGATCCTGTTCTAGAGTAGTTGTCTTCCCGTCTGTCGGAACGGTGATGCTGTTCCGGAACACGCTAGGGCCTTATATCATTCCAGGCTGAGCCCGTGTGACATTGGCCGGATTTGGAGACCAGTTTTCTGCTTTCGGATTTCGCAGCCCTTTGCTGTTCCAGACTCTTCGTGAGTAGCTTAATGCCCAATCGAACCTGCTCTGGGCCTAGATTATTCGACAGGATATCTCGTGTTGCAACAGTGTTCTGTACTGGTGTTGGATACACCATATCTCCTTTTTTGTCGCGACGAGGCATCCCTGGGTCTCCTTCAAAGAGAACCTTGTGTACTTCCAGGAATTGATCGTCACGTGTGTGACGTTTCCGGGTCTTCTGATGCTGCTGAGAGATGTACTTCTCCGCAGTTGCCATGCGTTTCTTCTCTTCCTCAATGTTTTTGGCTTCATCTAGGAGTTGTTGACGACGCGCTTCTAGGGCCTAGGCCCTTTCGTCCAGTTCTTCGGCAGTAAGTTCTGTAGCTATAGGGATAGGTGTGGTTGATGTAGCATCGATGAGTTTCCGCGCACCTTCAGTGATCAAGTATCCATCCACCGACTCTTCTTTGGGCTCGTCTGGGATAAGTGCTCCATCCGAGTCTTTCTTGTATTCCTCAGCAATCACTTTCTCTGGCGGAAGGTCTTTTGCCGGGGTCTTGTTCTTCCTGTTCTTCTTCTTTGCCTTCTTGGCAGCGCCAGTAGCAAAGACGGCTTTGGGTCCGTTTCTCGGAGTCAAGTTTGATCAGTACTTTCGGACATCTGGACCTCGGGATTATCTCCGATTTCCATGTCATCCTGCGCTTTGGGAGAGTTTTCCCGGATCCTTCATCCATGGCTTCTTCTTCCTCTGCAGCTTTGGAGTTACACTCCTCTTCATACTCCGCAGAGAACTTTCGGAAATCTGTTGACATCATCGATTTGTCCGAGGATGCGGGTAGGTCGGTGTTTGTTCCGATCGCCTCCAGAACTAAGTCGGTGTTTTCTCTAGCATCGGCTGAGCCGGATCCGGATCCAAAATATCCGACGAAGTATGACGTGTGGGTCCTGAGGTAGTTGCGGCTTTCCTCGTTGGCTTCCTCGAAGATCCTGATGGTTTCGAGAACCACATCCACGCTTGCGTCTTGCAGTATCATGCGCCTCAACGTTTGCTTTAGGAATGGTCGATCTGTTCCGGCATTGGCAGATCCGGAACCATGGTTGTGACTGTGCTCCTCCTAGATCTCAACCTTACCTAGGAGATCCACTCCAGTTTCGACTTGAACGGCAAAATCTGCTTCAGGTTCAACTTTCTCCACTATCTTCGTGATTGGTGCGGGCTGGGTGGGATTAGGGGCTTCCGAGACCCGGAACTCTGCCGCCTCCACGGACAAAGGGAACCCAGAAATATCTTCTGCCTCTATCATCACCGCTGGGATGGTGGGGCAGCTTAAGCAAAGCTAATGTAAACATCGATCTCGCCAAAAGACATGATGGTGTAGGTGGTCACGACTTCCCTAGCCGGAATCCAAGTCTCGTCAAGAACGATGAGAGGTATGTCGCTAGCGTAGAGGATGCGACTGATGGAGATAGTCTCGCTGATTCTGATTCTTGCAGATTCAAATCGAAACGCAGATCCAAAGCTCACTTGCCCCACGGTGGGTGCCAACTATCGTCGGATTGATGACAAGTACGCCATGAGGGGGTCCTTGAGGCGTGCGGAAGAGAGGGGTGTGAGACGTACGGTGTTCTGGGACGGTGAGCACACAAGTTTACCCAGGTTCGAATCCGTCGGCTTTGGACGGATCTTACTCCTGCTAGCAATCGAATAATACGGCAGAGCCGGAATATGGGTTACAAGGGTTCGCCTGGGCGAGTTGAGATTGTGATTGTAAGGTGTTGCCCTAAAGGCTCTCCCTAGGATGGCTTATATAGATATCCGGCCTAGGGTTTACAGGAGAGAGCTATCCGGCTACGTCTAAGAGTCGGTTATAGAGTACATCTTGAACGACAAGTAACACTATGGGCCTATGTCGATAAGTCTTCTACGCCTTCCCATAGCCGGACTAGACTCCGTCTTTTCCCCCTGACTGGGCTGCCCGTAAAGCAAAGCTCTAACCCGAAGTGGGCCACCCTAGTCAGTAAGGAACTATCAGGATACCTGGAAAGTATATCCCCAACACTATGGGAAATCGCTTATGAAAATGGTCATAAATCAGGAAAACGATAAGTTTTTGGTCATAACTATCAAACATGTATTAGGTCTTTTGATCGGTGACAATCGCCCTAGAACCCGAAAACTATGGGCAATAGACCTTGAAATCGTCCATAAAGCGTGAAAACGATGAGATTTGTTCATCTCTCTCGAATATATATATATCAGATCTTACGGTCGTTGTAAATCACCTGAACCTCAAAACTGTGGGAAATAACTCTTGAAAACGGTCATATAATGCAAAAACGATGAGTTTTTGGTCATAACTGTCAAGCATCTATCTGGTCTTACGATCGTTGACAATCTCCCTAGAACCCAAAACTATGGGCAATATATCTTGAAAATGGCCATAATGCGCGAAAACGACGAGTTTTTGGTCATAACTGTCAAACATGTATTAGGTCTTACGATCAGTGACAATCATCCTAGAACTCAAAAACTATTGAAAATGGCCATAAATCACGAAAACGACGAGTTTTTGGTCATCTCTCTCGAAAATATATCGGCTCTACGGCCATTTTAAATCACCTTGGAACCTCAAAACTATGGGAAATAGGTCATGAAAATGGTCGCAAAATGCGAAAACGATGAGTTTTTGGTCATATCTCTCAAACATGTATCAGGTCTTACGATCGTTAAAAATTGCCATAGAACCCAAAAACTATGGGCAATATATCTTGAAAACAGCCATAAAGCGCAAAAATGATGAGTTCTTGGTCATCTCTCTCAAACATATATGAGGTCTTATGATTAGTGACAATCACCCTAGAACCCGAAAACTATGGGCAATAGACCTTGAAAACGGCCATAAAGCATGAAAACGACGAGTTTTTGGTCATCTCTCTCGAACATATATCGGGTCCTATGGCCGTTGTAAGTCGCCTTGGAACCTCAAAACCATGGGAAATATTCCATGAAAATGGTCATAAAACGCAAAAATTATGAGTTTTTGGTCATAACTATCAAACATGTATCAGGTCTCATGATCGTTGATAATCCCCATAGAACCCCAAAACTATGGGAAATAGATCTTGAAAACGGCCATAAAGCGCAAAAATGACAAGGTTTTGGTCATAACTGTAAAATATGTATCAGGTCTTACGATCATTGATAATGTCCCTAGAACCCGAAAACTATGGGCAATAGACCTTGAAAACGACCGAAAAGCGCGAAAACGATGAGTTTTAGGTCATCCCTCTCGAACATATATCAGATCTTACAGCCATTGTCAATCTCCTGGAACCTCAAACTTGTGGGAAATAGCTCATGAAACCGGTCATACAACGCGAAAAGGATGAGTTTTTGTTCATAACTGTCAACGCCCTAGAACCCTGAAATTATGGGTAATAAACCTCGAAAACGATGAGTTTTTGTGATCTCTCTCGAACATATATCGGGGCTGACAGCCATTGTAAATTGCCCTAGAACCCCAAAACTGTGGGAAATAGCTCATGAAAATGGACATAAAACACGAAAACGATGAGTTTTTTCTCATAACTGTCAAACATGTAACAGGTATTACGATCGTTGAAAATCGCCCGAGAACCCCGAAACTATGGGAAATATATCTTGAAAACATCCATAAAGCGAGAAAAAGACGAGTTCTTGCTCGTAACTGTCACATGTATCAGGTCTTACGATCATTGACAATCATCCTAGAACCCGAAAATTATGGGCAATAGACCTTGAAAACGGCAATAAAGCGCGAAAACGACGAGTTTTTGGTCATCTCTCTCGAACATATATCGGATCTTACAGCCATTGTCAATCGCCTGGAACCTCAAACATGTGGGCAATAGCTCATGAAATCGGTCATAAAACGCGAAAATGATGAGTTTTTGGTAATAACTGTCAACGCCCTAGAACCCCAAAACTATGGGTAATAAACCTCAAAAATGGCCATAAAGCACGAAAACGATGAGTTTTTGTGATCTCTCTCGAACATATACTGGGACTAACAACCATTATAAATGCTTTGGAACCTCGAAACTGTGGGAAATAGCTCATGAAAATGGTCATAAAACGCGAAAACGATGAGTTTTTGGTCATAACTGTCAAACATGTACTAGGTCTTACGATCGTTGACAATCACGCGAGAACCCCAAAACTATGGAAAATAGATCTTGAAACTAGCCATAAAGCACGAAAACAACGACTTCTTGGTCATAACTATCAAACATGTATCTGGTCTTACGATTGTTGACAATCACCCTAGATCCCTAAAACTATGGGCAATAGAACTTGAAAACGGCTATAAAGCACGAAAACGACGAGTTTTTGGTCATCTCTCTCGAACATATATAGGCTCTTATGACTATTGTAAATCGCCCTGGAACGTCAAAACTATGGGAAATAGCTTATGAAAACGGTCATAAAACGCGAAAACGATGTGTTTTTGGTCATAATTGTCAATGCTCTAGAACCCTAAAACTATGAGTAATAGACCATGAAAATGGCTATAAAGCGCGAAAACGATGAGCTTTGGTGATCTCTCTTGAAAATATATCAGGTCTTACAGCCATTGTAAATCGCCCTGGAACTTCAAAACTGCGGGAAATAGCTCATGAAAATGGTCATAAAACGAGAAAACGATGAGTTTTTGGTCATAACTCTCAAACATCTCTCAGGTCTTACGATGATTTACAATCGACCTCGAACCCGAAAACTATGTGCAATAGACCTTGAGAAAGGCCATAAAGTGCGAAAAATACAAGTTTTTGGTCATATCTCTCGAACATATATCGGGTCTTACAACCATTGTCAATATCCTGGAACCTCAAACATGTGGGAAATAGCTCATTAAAAACGGTGATAAAATGCGAAAAGGTGAGTTTTTGGTCATAATTTTCAACGCCCTAGAACCCCAAAACTATGGGTAATAGACCTCGAAAATGGCCATACAGCACAAAAACGATGAGTTTCGGTGATCTCTCTTCAATATATATCAGGTCATAAAACACGAAAATGAGGAGTTTTTGTTCATAACTGCGAAACATGTATCAGGTCTTCCGATCATTGAATCGCCCTAGAACCCCAAAACTACGGGAAATAGATCTTGAAAATGGCCATACATCACGAAAACGACGAGTTCTTGGTCATAATTGTCAAACATGTATCAAGTCTTCCGATCATTGATAATCGACCTAGAACCCCAAAACTATGGGCAATAGATATTGAAAATGGCCATAAAGCGCGAAAACGACGAGCTTTTGGTCATCTCTCTCGAACATATATCGGGTCTTATGACCGTTGTAAATCACACTAGAACCTCAAAACTATGGGAAATAGCTTATGAACATGGTCATAAAACGCGAAAACGATAACTTTTTGGTCATAACTATCGAACATGTATTAGGTCTTACGATGAGTTTTTGTGTTTTATGACTATGGGCAATAGACCTTGAAATCAGCCATAAAGCGTGAAAACGATGAGTTTTGGTTATCTCTCTCGAACATATGTCGGATCTTATGGCCATTGTAAATCGCCTTGGAACCTCAAAACTTTGGGAAATAGCTCATGAAAACGGTCATATAATGCGAAAACGATGAGTTTTTGGTCATAATTGTCAAGCATGTATCTGGTCTTACGATTGTTGACAATCTCCCTAGAACCCAAATCTATGGGCAATAGATCTTGAAAACGGCCATAAAGTACGAAAATGACGAGTTTTTGGTCATAACTGCCAAACATGTATCAGGTCTTACGATCAATGATAATCACCCTAGAACCCGAAAACTATGGGCAATAGACCTTGAAAACGGCCATAAAGCGCGAAAACGATGAGTTTTGGTGATCTCTCTCGAACATATATCGCGTCTTACCGCCGTGGTAAATCACCCTGGAACCTCAAAACTGTGGGAAATAGCTCATGAAAATGGTCTTAAAACGCGAAAACAATAAGTTTTTGTTCATAATTGTCAAAGATGTATCAGGTCTTATGATCGTTGAGAATTTCCCTAGAACCCTAAAACTATGGGAAATAGATCTTGAAAATGGCCATAAAGCGGGAAAACGACGAGTTCTTGGTCATAACTGTTAAACATGTGTCAAGTCTTACGATCATCGATAATAGCCCTAGAACCCCAAAACTATGGGCAATAGATCTTGAAAACGGCCATAAAGAGCGAAAACGACGAGTTTTTGGTAATCTCTCTCGAACATATATCGGGTCTGAAGGAAATATGCCCTGAGTGGCAATAATAAAGTTGTTATTATGTATTCCTTGTATATGAAAGATGTTTATTTTGCATGCTATAATTGTATTGATCGAAAACATCAATACATGTGTGTTTAATAAACAAAAAGGGTTCCTAGTTATGCCTCTCTTGTAGACTAGCTTGTTGATTAACAAGATGATCAAGGTTTCCTGATCATAGACATTGTATGTTGTTAATAACATGGTCACAGCATTTGTGAAATGATGTGATGAACATTCATCCTAAGTATAGCATTACGATCAAGTCATTATGTTTATATTGTATAACATCGTACGAAGTAATCTTTATCCTTAGACCATGAGATCAAGTTAATTCCTAACATAGGAAGAGTATCTTGATAACATCAAAAGTCACACCGTAACAGGGTGACTATAAAGATGGGTTCAGTGCTACGAAGGTGTTATGTTGAGGGTCATGTATCAAGAGTGGAATTTGTCAATCCCGGTGACGGATAGATATACTCTGGGCCCTCTCGGTGATATCACCTTAAGATAGCTTGCAAGCAAGTGATGTGAGTACTAGAATGTTATATCACGGGAACGAGAAAAGAGTGCATGTCGGTAACGAGATCAAACTAGGTATTTGGATACCGATGATCGAATCTCGGACATGTATTATATCATGAGACAAAGGGATTAAGTTACTAGCGTTAAAGGTTCTCACGATCACAAAAGTCATCGTTGAATATGCATGAGTCAGTATGGATCTCCATGTCCCGCTTCTGATTATTGATCTGAGAGGAGTCTCAATCATGTCTGTATTATTTGCGAACCGTAGGGTGACACACTTAAGAGTTACCGGACACCATTTTGGAGCACATATGTTTTAGACGAAATAATTGCAAAGCGCAGGGATTGTTTCGATAGAAACCGGAATTGGTTCGGGTGAAATTGCAGAAAGTGGTTCTGCATGTGATATTGAAATATTGCAAGGGGTTTTATTTGAATGTTTGTTAATTAAAGTAATTAAAAAAATTCCGAAATTTTTAATAAAAGAGTTTTATTAAATGAGAGAGAATTAAACTTAGAGAATTTTAATGCATTTAAAGTGGAGACTTTAAAAGGGAATGTGAAGAGGCGTTTTAATGTGGAGGAGTTACCACCACATGAATGGGGGAGGTGAGGGGTCACCCCCCATGAGGCGCCGGCCATGGGGAGGGGCACCCCCCTCCTCCTATAAAAGGCCCCCTCTTCCTCCTTCCTGACACCTCCTCGTGAATGATCTCTCTCCCCCTCTAGAATTATTCGACCATGGTCTTGGATTAGCGAGATACATGTCCCGGTGGCTTTTCGTCTAGAAGGAGTTACTGCTTCTGCTGCATCGCTAGAGCGAGGAGGTGGAGGTTTTCCGGTGGCTTGAACATGTGTGCGAGGACGGATGCGCTGCTGATTTGCGGCGCTCGGACTTCCACACAATCTGGAGATCGGCAAGTGTACGACTACATCAACCATGAGTTCCTACTCGTTAACAAAACTCGTTGTCTTCGAGGGTAAGTTCTCAATGGATGTATGTCCACCCGTTGCTCTGTATCTAGTAGATAGATCTTGGTGTGTAGTTCTCATCGTAGGAATTTTTTTGTTTTCTATGCTGCGGACCCAACAGGGTCTAACGACCATTGTAAATCGCCCTGGAACCTCAAAACTATGGGAAATAGCTTATGAAAATGGTCATAAAACGCGAAAATGATAAGTTTTTGGTCATAACTATCAAACATGTATTAGGTCTTATTATCGTTGACAATCTCCCTAGAACCCCAAAACTATGGGCAATAGACCTTGAAATCTGCCATAAAGCGTGAAAACGATGAGTTTTGGTTATCTCTCTCGAACATATATCAGATCATATGGCCGTTGTAAATCGCCTTGGAACCTCAAAACTGTGGGAAATAGCTCATGAAAACGGTCATATAATGCGAAAACAATGAGTTTTTGGTCATAATTGGCAAGCATGTATCTGGTCTTACGATTGTTGACAATCTCCCTTGAATCCAAATCGATGGGCAATAGACCATGAAAACGGCCATAAAGCGCGAAAATGACGAGTTTTTGTCAGAACTGTAAAACATGTATCAGGTCTTACGATCAGTGATAATCACCCTAGAACCCAAAAACTAAGGGCAATAGACCTTGAAAACGACCATAAAGCGCGAAAACGATGAGTTTTGGTGATCTCTCTCGAACATATATCGGGTCTTACAAGCGTTGTAAATCGCCTTGGAACCTCAAAACTATGGTTAATAGCTCATAAAAATGGTCATAAAACGCGAAAACGATAAGTTTTTGGTCATAATTGTCAAACATGTATCAGGTCTGACAATCGTTGAAAATTGCCCTAGAACCCTAAAACTATGGGAAATAGATCTTGAAATTGGCCTTAAAGCGGGAAAACGACGAGTTCTTGGTCATACCTGTTAAACATGTATCAAGTCTTTCGATCATTGTTAATCACCCTAGAACCGCAAAACTATGGGCAATAGATCTTGAAAACAGCCATAAAGAGCGAAAACGACGAGTTTTTGGTCATCTCTCTCGAACATATATCGGGTCTTATGACCATTGTAAATCGCCCTGGTACCTCAAAATAGTGGGAAATAGCTTATGAAAATGGTCATAAAACGCGAAAATGATAAGTTTTTGGTCATAACTATCAAACATGTATTAGGTCTTATGATCATTGACAATCGCCCTAGAACCCCAAAACTATGGGCAATAGACCTTGAAATCGGCCATAAAGAGCGAAAACGATGAGTTTTGGTTATCTCTCTCGAACATATACCGGATCTTACGGCCGTTGTAAATCGCCTTGGAACCTCAAAACTGTGGGAAATAGCTCATGAAAACGGTCATATAATGCGAAAATGATCAGTTTTTGGTCATAACTGTCAAGCATATATCTGGTATTACGATCATTGACAATCTCCCTAGAACCCAAACTATGGGCAATATATCTTGAAAATGGCCATAAAGCGCGAAAACAACGAGTTTTTGGTCATAACTGTCAAACATTTATTAGGTCTTACGATCAGTGAAACTCACCATAGAACCCAAAAACTATGGGAAATATACCTTGAAAACAGCCATAAAGCGCGAAAACGATGAGTTTTGGTCATCTCTCTCGTACATATATCGGGTCCTACAGCAGTTGTAAATCGCCTTGGAACTTCAAAACTATGGGAATAGCTCAGGAAAATGGTCATAAAATGCGAAAACGATGAGTTTTGGTCATAACTCTCAAACATGTATCAGGTCTTATGATCATTGACAATCACCCTAGAACCCCAAAACTTTGGGCAATAGATCTTGAAAACGGCCATAAAGCGTCAAAATGACGAGTTTTTAGTCATCTATCTTGAACATATGTTGGGTCTTACGACCATTATAAATCGCCCTAGAACCTCAAAACTGTGGGATTAGCTCATGAGAATGGTCATAAAACGCGAAAACGATGAGTTTTTGGTCATAAATGTCAAATATGTATTAGGTCTTATGATCATTGACAATCACCCTAGAACCCCAAAACTATGGGAAATAGACCTTGAAAATGGCATTAAAGCGCTGTTGGGGATATACTTTCCGGGTATCCTCACTATGCCTCACTGACCAGGGTGGCCCACTTCGGGTTAGAGCTTTGCTTCACGGGCGGCCCAGTCAGAGAGAAGAGACCGTGTCCAGTCCGGCTATGGGAAGGCCCAGAAGACTTACCGACATAGGCTCATAGTGTTACTTATAGTTCAAGATGTACTCAGTAACCGACTCTTAGTCGTAGCCGGATAGATCTCGCCTGTAAGCCCTAGGCCGGATATCTATATAAGCTGTCCTTGGGAGAGCCTTAAGAGCACCCTGACAATAGTCTACAATATCAACTCCCATAGGCGAAACCCTTGTAACCCATATTCTGGATTGCTAGCAGGAGTAGGATCCGTCCAAAGCCGGCGGATTCGAACCTGGGTAATCTTGTGTGCTCACTGTCCCTGAATACCGTACGTCTCACACCCCTCTCTTCCACATGCCTAGAGGACCCCCTCATGGCGTCCTTTTCATCAATCCGACGATAGTTGGCGACCATCGTGGGGAAAGTGAGCTTCGGATCTGCGTTCCAAGCGGAATCTGCGAGAATTGGAATCGGCGAGACCATCACCATCGGTCGCATCCTCTACCCTAGTGACGTCCCTCTCGTTGTTCTCGACGAGACCTGGATTCCGGTTAGGGAAGCCGTGACCACTGATGGCTCTGTGTATGACGCCCGAAAAATGCTGGAGCGATGTTGATGTAGAGCTCGTTGGGAATCCCAAGAGGAAGGTATGATGAGCAAAGCAGCAAGTTTTCCTTAGTATGAAACCAAGGTTCAATCGAAGCCGGAGGAGCAAGGAAACACCCCAAAGGTGTTACTAGCTGAGCTTTGGCAGGGTGCACTACCGGTGCTAGTAGCAACGTGGAGACCTGCACAACACAACCACAGAACTTTGTCCCCAACTTGCGAAGAGGTTGTCAATCTCACCGTGTTTTGCGGAAAATGAAGGATTAAACGTATCGAATGGAAAGAGGTAATAGCTTGCAAAAAGTAAACACAAAAAATAAACAATTTATAGATTGTATGTAAAAGAAAAGGACCGGGATCCATAGTTCAATAGACGTGGCTCTCCTTAAGATAGATAACATGTTGGGTGAACAAATTACATCAGGGCAATTGACAAACATCAAGAAACCAATACATGCATATACTAATCATCATGACTCCTTTGAGACTTGATTGGGCATTACAACATTATACATATACCGCCATCCAACTGCATATATGACTAATAATCCACCTTCAGGTTATCATCCGACCCCCCTCCAGTATTAAGTTGCAAGCAAAAGATTATTGCTTTATGAACTGAGTGTAAAGTAAACAATATGATTGTTCTATGAACAAAGGATTGTTGTTTTCTCCCTAGTAGCGATAGCACATCTAGTACCTTAGAGATTTCTGTCACTTCCCTAGATTACTAGAGGCATGAACCCACTATCGAGCATAAATACTAACTCTTGGAGTTGCTAGCATCTACTTGGCCAAGATAGCTACTAACAACGGAAAGCATGCAAGATCACAAATAACAAAGACATGATAGAATCAATAATCAATCTGAAATAGCATCTCAATATCCATCGGATCCCCGCAAACACAACATGTATGAATTACAAATAGATGATCTTGATCATGAACGGAGCTCACAAGATCTAAACATGAAAGCACAAAGGAGGAGAAACCAGCCATCTAGCTACTACATGGATCTGTAGTCCAAGGATGAACTACTCATGCATCACACCGGAGGCTTGCATGGTGATGAAGAAGTCCTGCAGGGTGAATTCCCATCTCCGGCAGGGTGCCGAGAAGAGCTTCAGATCCCTCCCGGTCTAGGGATGGAGATGACGGCGACTACAGACTCTTTCATGGATTTTTGATCGGGCCCTAGGGTTTTCGTCCCGAGGGCATCTTATAGGCGGAAGGGGAGGCCGAGGGGTGTTAGGGGCGACCACACCAACCCCTGGCGCGGGCCAAGCCTGGCCGCACGGCCAGGTGGTGTGGCCAGCCTCTGGCCCCTCTCCGTCTCGTATTCTAGCATCTGATGACTTCTGAAAAATAGGCACTTTGGATTTTGTCCCGTCCAATTCCGAGAATATTCATTTTCTGACTTTCCTGGAACCAAAAATAGCAGAAAACAGGCAGCTGGCACTATGGCTCTTGTTAATAGGTTAGTCCAAGAAATCATATGAAAAGTACTCCAAAGTTGGAACAAAACACAAGAAAGTGGATAAAACCAAGCATGGAACATGAAAACTTATAGATACATTTACAATGTATCAACCACCTACACCATCATGTCTTTTGTTGAGATCGATGTTTACATCGGTTTCGCTGAACCTGTCCCACCCACCCTAGTGGTGATGATAGATGCAGAAGAAAATTCTAGGTCCCCTCTGTCCGCAGAGGTGGCAGAGTTCCAGATCTCATAAATCCCTAATCCCACCCAGCCCGCACCCATTGTAGAGTTAATGGAGAAGGCTGAACCTGAAGCAGATCTTTAAGTGCAAGGTGAATCTGGAGTGGACCTTCCTAGCGAGGCCAAATCCCAGATTGATCCACCTGCGGAGGTCGAAATCTAGGAAGAGCAAGAAAACAACTCTGATTCTAGCTCTGATGATACCGGAACTATTAAACCCTCCCTGAGATATACATTGAGGCGCATGATGATGCAAGACACAAGCGTGGATGAAATTCTCGTGACCATCAGGTGTTTTGAAGAAGCTAACCGCAAGAGCCGCAACTATCTCAGGAGGCACGCGTCGCACTTTGTCGGATATGTTGGATCCGGATCCGGCTCTGCCCATGCTGGGGACAACGAAGACTCGGTGCTAGAGGCAATCGGAACAAGCGTCGACTTACCGGCATCTTCGGATGATTCCATGACGTCGGCAAATTTCCGAAAGTTCTCCACAGAATACGAAGAGGAGCTTAACTCCATAGCTGTAGAAGAAGGAGAAGCCATGGACGTAGGATCCGGAGAAAACTCTCCTAAAGCGCAGGATAACATGGATCTCGGAGATACTCCTGAGGACCAAATGGCCGAAAGTACCGATCAGAGTTTAACTCCAGGAAATGGGCCAAAAGCCGTCTTTGCTACCGGCACTACCAAGAAGGCAAAGAAGAAGAACAAGACTCCGGCAAAAGATCTTCCGGTAGAGGAAGTGATTCCCGAGGAATATGAGGAAGACTCGGATGGAGCACTTATCCTAGACGATCCCAAAGAAGAGTCGGTGGATGGACATGTGGTCACCGCATAAACTCATCGATGCTACATTAACTACACCTATCCCTACAACTACAGAACTTACTGCTAAAGAACTGGAGGAAAGGGCCCATGCCCTAGAAGCGCGTCGCCATGTACTCCTGGATGAAACCAACAACATCGAGGAAGAAAATAAACACATGGAAACTGCAGAGAAGTACATCTCTCGGCAGCATCAAAAGACCTAGAAACGTCACACGCGTAACGATCAATTTCCGGAAGTTCACAAGGTCCTCTTTGAAGGAGACCCAGGGATGCCTTGACTCGACAACAAGGGAGATCTGGTGTACCCAACATCGGTATAAAACACTATTGCAGCTCGAGATATCCAGGCAAATAATCCAGGCCCAAAACAGGTTCGATTGGGCATTAAGCTACTCACCAAGGGCCTACAACAGCAGAAGGCCGCAAAATCCGGAAGCGGAAAACTGGTCTCCCAATCTGACGAATGTCGCACGGATCCGACCTGGAATGACATAAGACCCCAACGGGTTCCAGTACAGCATCACCGTCCTAACGGTCGGGAAGACAACTACTCAAGAACCAGATCTTCAAGGCAGCATCACAGAACTGCACGTGACTGGCGCAATGTCGCTCTAGCTGTTGAGCAAGAGGCAATTGCAACACTGTATCCGAGGAATCCTCCCCGACGAGAGTCGAACGATCATAGGGAAGAAGACAAAGAGAAGCGTCGGGAGGAGGACCGTCAAAGAATGCCACCTCCTAGACCTACAAGCCGTCCGGCTGAGCCCCACCGTGGTGGGAGTAACAGATGAAGAAAAGACAGACACCGTGCGGAGACAAGCCAGCAGGGGGCTTGTCGTAATAAATACCCTCCCCGGAACCGGAATAATGACGCTCCGGACGGAGGCCGATGATCAGCCGGAAACAATGCAGTTGTCCCACCTTCTCCACCAGGTAGCCATCACAACGGCTCTCAAGGAGGCCAAGGAGGGCTTCGTGGCGGAGGCGGTGGTGGTAGAAGCCGAAGTCCGGCTCCAAGGCACCGCAACCACAGTCGTCACTCAGGATGGCGATCTCAGTCTCCAAGTGACACAAGACACCGGATTAACTCCAACATAGGGGCGCGATGCTACAACAATGATGATATATACGTGGGCCCAAAATGCTTCGGACCACGTAGTCAACAAACACATTTCCCGGAAGGATCTGTTATCTCAAGAAACATTCAAGCCTACAACGGTGTGGCCCGGCCTGATACTTGGCTCCAGGATTTTTTCTAGGCTTGCTGCATCGCTAAAGGGGGAAATAGCTTGGTCGCAACCCGATATCTCCAACTTATGTTGTGGAAAACGGCGTGATCATGGCTCAATGAACTTCCGGAGAACACCATCCACAACTAGTATAAAATGCAAAGTGCGTTCTTTCGGAATTTCGAAGGCACATATTGTAGGCCTTGTACGATCGGAGAACTACAACGTTGCACCCAAAAAGCAGGAGAAACTTGCCGAGATTATCTCAGACGATGGATCGACACTGAAAACTCATACGAAGGAGTAAATGACCAAACTACGATTGAATCCTTCATTCCAGGTCTCCCAATTGGTTTACTACGTTATCGTTTGAAGTGTGACAAGGTCACTAATCTAGGAGAGATGATGGAAATAGTGAGCAAGTATGAAGATGCTGACAATGACGTAGAGGGGTTACTAAATGCCCTGGCTATGCCACAGTCAGCAAAACAACCAAATCAGCAAGCTCAGAAGTGCAAGAATACCTAAGAAGGAAAACCCAACGCAGAAACGGCAGTGGTCGCTGCTACTTTCGGGTCTGGAGGACGAGGAGGGCACAGCGGTGGCCGTGGACGTGGTCATGGGACATCAAGAGTATAGGGTAGAGGAGACCAGCAACCTCGCAAAACCTACTCTTGGGCCAACATTGCCAATAACCTATGTGTGCATCACTTAGACACTAATGGGGACTGATCTCACACAAACGCCGAGTGTCGTTTTAATTGTTGGAAATATGCCCTAGAGACAAATAGTAATAAGGACTATTATCATATTTCATATAGTTTATGATTAAGTTTTATATCATGCTATAATTGTGTTGTGTGGAAACATAAATACACGTGTGATATACAAACAACCAGGGGTTCCCAGTGAAACTCTAGTCACTGGTTCATTGGTCAACTAATGATCATGTGGCATTTATGCCTGTTGGAAATGGAGTCAACTCATTTTGAGAATGAGATGATTAAACAATACCCAACCTAAACATCGTGACCCGGTCATGTCACGAAGTTCAAATTACGATGATTAGAAATGGATCCTCGTAGACTATTCCTAGGTTATATCAATCACTGTCTCCTGAGAGTGCTTAGATAGCATCAAGCGCCACTTGGTAATACAGTGGTTATAAAGGTGTGTTCAGGTATTCGGAGGAAACCGTAGAGGCAATATATGTCAAGAGCGGGATTTGTCCGTCCATGTGACGGAAAGATACTCGAGGACCCACTCGGAGAAGTTATATCCAATAACAACGCAGCGTGTGATTTGATCATAGGGATATCACTTGTCAGAACGAGTCAAGTAGCGTTGTTCGGTAACGAGATTGAACACGACATGGTGATGTCATTGATCAGATCTCGGGAAATGCAAGTATCGAGAGACAAAGGGAATAAGACAAGATTGTCCCGGTCCAAACGACGAAAGATCTTCGTGGAATGCACAGGGGTCACATGGCTATCCAGGTCCCTCGGTCGTTCATTGGTGCGGGCGTGTCCCGACCATTTCTAGAGTGTTCCTGAATTGTGGGGTATCACGCCTAAGATCTTAATGATGCTTAGAGATTGTTTGTAGGATCGGACGAATCTCCGAAGAATAGTAGAGAGAAAACCAGAAGGGTTTTGGTAAGTCCGGAGGATGTCCAGAGTGGAGGTGGAAGGTGTTCCATAGCCACGGAGATTGAATAATATGTGAATGAATGTTAAATATTGATTTAATCATTTATTCATAATTATTTAATAAAGAGAAAATTAATTAAAAGTCAAAAAGGCTTAATGGGCCAATTCCCGGAGGGGAGAGGGCCCATTAGGGAAAGGTGAGAGGGAGAAGGGCAAGAGCGGGTCGCCGGCTCCCTAGTGGGCTAGCCCCCCCCCCCCACCCGTGCGGGGCCCATGCGGGTGGGCAGCGGTGCCACCCTCCCCCTCTCCTCTCCTTTAGTACCACCCCGGGACTATGAGGGAGGTCGTACCTCCCCTCCCCCTATATATAGTGTGCGTATTTGGCGAGATAAATACACACAATAATCAATAAAGGTCTTCTCACTTTTGGGAGGACCTCCAATTGATATTCTCTGTCTCTCTCTATCTACCATGACCGTTGTCCCAAGTCTGGACTGCGCAAAAAAGAGACATCTTCACCGCGGAGCGCCGTCGCGCTATGGGATTCGGATCCAGGAGCTCTTCTTCCGCAACTGCTACTGGATCGAGGAAGCGGGAGTCATTGTTAGGCATCGGACGTGTGTTACTCCTGGCGAGGTGTCGCACTTGAGGTGCTCAATTCGTTGGAGCCACATGAGCACGAGGACTTCATCACGACCTTGAGGTCGGCTTCGGCTCGTCTACATCAACCACGCTCTCCTGAGCATTGACAACGCTTTTCGGTCTTCAAGGGTAAGTTTGCAAAAATCCCCTCCCGTTACTGTATTACTAATAGATAGGTCCTGGCAGCTTCAAGGGTTCAGGGGCGTAGGGTAAAATTTTATTGTTTTCATACGCGAAACTCCTACAATGGTATCAGAGCTAGATATATGCGTAGTAATGCTAGTACGGATTGAACACATGAGATGTAGCGTGTGGGCGTTGATCTTTTAGTTTTTACCCTCCCACGTGTACTTGTGTATACCGCAGTAATGCTTGATGAAGCGGCCCCGAACCGACTTCACGCTTTCATTCGTGAGACTAGTCCACGCTTGACATACGACTAGTACCGTATAAAGTGTCTTAGGGGGTGTCTGTCTCTCGCACATTAGTTGGTATACCATTTAAAACGGAGGGCCCCTAAAGGGGTGTAGTAGAGATAACTACTTGATCAGAGTTGTGCTAAAAGTTCGTAGGTAAGAACGGTTCTTGTGTGAAAGCCCATTCAGCCACGTAAAACATGCAAAGATAAAGTAGAGGCGTCTAACTTTGTTTTCCAAGGGGGTGTAGCTTTGTGATATGGTTGTGGAAAAGGTAAAGTGATTACCTTTTTTTACATAGTAGTAGATAGTCACGGAGGTGACAGACTACCACGCTGGAATGACACCGGTACCCTGGTGTCTACGGCGCCAGAACCCTGCCGCAGGAATCCACTGATAACGGATTGAGATCACGACATGAAGTACCATATCACATCGCAGTTACATTCAATGTTATTGTTTGTATATCTTATTGTGTGCTAGTATTAGATACTCTACGGTAGCCTAATAAGATGATCCCTGTTAAAATTACCAACGATTGTGTTCCCCCTTAGTGTGCACCACCAAGAAAGTTCTTTGGTATGAGGCAACCCAGGGTGACTGGGTGTCAGACATATCTATGTTCACATAAAGTGGGTGTAAGCCATGTTGCACAGCGAATACACTAAGGTTAAGTTGGCGAGCCTAGAATGCCATAGAAGCATGTCCTCGGAACACGGATGGTCAAAAGATCGAGCACGAGTAGCATGAATGATGTGACCAATGTTTAGCGTCCACCCTTGAACCCACATTGATGGCCGTGTTAATCAGGGGAGATGTGGCTGATAGGGGTCGTGTTATCACTAGGAACCCTTTTGGGCATAGGTGTTTCTGAATGGAGTTATTATTAACTCATTTAATTATAAACCTAGTCTAAATTCCTTTTGCAATTATAAATGTAGAAATGGTTCTCCCCGAGATTACCTTCCCTACTGACAAGTGGTTAAAAGGAGAAAAGCTCAAGTTAGATGGATGCAACTTTTCTGCATGGGTCATGCGCCCTTATGATCTCCTTGGTGAGAACAAGGTAGCTGACTACATGACCTGCGAGATGTACTTGGAGCCACCCTATTCTCACGAGACCCAGGAGCAGCGGGAACTCCGCTGCCGTCGTCGTGTGATGGCCACATTCATATCAGTAACGATGCGCCTCGGGATGGAAGATAGGATGTGGCCGATTGAGGGAAGTCTTAATCCCCGAACGGTTATGGCACATCTGAGATCGCATTTTGTGGAACAAGTGCGCATGTGGGAGTATGAGCTGATGAGGGATTTCCTCTCCATAAAGATGGAGGAGGGCTCCTCACTGGACGATCACTTGTTGAGCATATACGATGCATACATGAGTCTGGCATGCTACCTGGACAACTGGTTCACAAGCTCTTTTGCAATGGGAGTTGTGTTGCGGTCACTACCACCAAGCTTCCAGGCATAAGTCAGGATTTGCATCATGAGACGCGTCGCGGAAACACTGGATTTCCATGAGTTCATATCACATTTCAGAGATGTTGAGGTTGAACCCGATGTCGCTGGGGTCATCAATGACAAAGGTATATATTTGATATACAATTTTATAAATGTTATAATCTAGCAAACATATATTGCAGTGTTAAGTATATTTGATACTTGTTATGTTTTGGTGAAAACAGGTTCTTCTGCATGCGAGGTGCTTGCTAGAGAGGAGGTGACATTGCGGTTGATGGCGAGCATGATGATGATGGCCGACGACACTCTCCCTCGACATTTATCATTTATTTTATATTTAGGATGATTATTGTAATCAATAGATCGTGAACCTCTTTAGTGTGTCTCACATTTTGTGAGACGGTTATTCATATTAGTTTGTAACAAAAAGTTGTTCTACTATTATGAATGATTTCTATTTGTTTTTATATCTTGTTTGATTATATATTAATTATCCTTGTTGTTTGAAACTAATTGATAATACATGAACATTTGTAAAATATTAAAATGCCTTAAAATACCCAACTTAATGATATATTCATTAATGAATGAAACCATTGTTTAAATTCAAGGTTACGTTGATAATATGTGAAACACATTCGATTTCTTGTCACATATAAATCATGCCTATGTTCGGCAAAATAACTTGAACACCGTGTATTACTTGAATACAAAGTGTTTTGATGAATTGTTAAAAGTAAATACATATTCGATGTATTGTGTTTTGACAACATGGCAATTATCATTAAATGATTTTTTAAAAGTGTAAAGAAGTTTACCAAAGGAAACATGAATATGAGATTATTTGATATGATCAAATTGTTTCATCCAACAAAGGGTATAAATATAAAAGAGAATCTAATTACTATGATTTGATCAATAGTAATGAAATTCGACTTTACAAGAATGGCATAAAAGAAATTGTGAAATGTAAAGTGTGTTGAAATGTCAAAATTAAAAGCATCACAATATGATATTTGATATCAAAATGGGTAAATAGATGGCAACAAATAATTCGTTGTAGTGTAGATGTAGACACCATTAGTTAGACATAGTTAGCACTCAATTAGAATATATAGTGAACCATCTGGATTCATAAAAGTTTTTGGGTTATTCGATATAACCAAAACAATAGCGAATTAGTCCTTGTAGAGTATTCATTGGGAACTTTGAATACAAAATCCATAACTAGACCAAAAGGGATGCACAACTAGTATTGCTTAGCTTTTGGTGCATTCTTGAGGAAGTTCACATTCAGTGAGACTTCTCAATTATGAAGCAAATGGAAGATAGTGAAAAACATGATGAGGATTCAAATCCCTACATCAGATTGTTGAGAAGCGCAACAGAAAACGTTCCTGAGCGATCCTCTTCACAAAGGAAAGATTCAATGATAATGATCATTGTGCTTTTCCACTAGTGTTTTCACTCCATGAAGTAGGATTCAAAAATGTAATCCATATCTTGTATGGAGACATTTTTGAATCATTTGCAATGATTACCAGAATATGACATACCTACGAACTACTAAGGAAATAATGTTAAACTAGAATTATGAGAAATCCTAGAAGCGAAATTTCCTTGAGATTAGAAAGCAATTCATTGCTGAATCTCACAAGTAAAAGGGGTTACTTGGAATTTTCCAAGATAACTGCAAAGCCATAGTGGAAAAGGGGGTAAAGGACAAAAGCACAATTTGTCAAGTATTGGACGAATTCAAATGAATTTGATTCAAGTGTGCTTAATGTCTAGAGGATTTGAAACTAGTAAAAGTACTAGTGTATCATAGTAAAGGATTTGAAGTTGTTCAAAATAGTGAGTAGATATGCAATTTGCATAAAATTTAGTGGGAGCTATGAAAGTCTTCCTAAAACAATATGTTGGTGACATATTTTTGAGTGGGGGCTTATACAGTGATTCTTAAGGGTGTTAAGAATAAAAGCGCAAGTGCCGATAAATAATGATTTATTAGGTGTAGAAATTGATAATAGGTGTATTATGATATTATGTAGTATCCCTTAAGGGATTCTAAAAAGGGTTTCAGAATAGAATTTAATTAAGGAACTAGTCTTAATAACTCAGATTAGGAATAGTATTAAGTTTAACATCAATGGTTGAAAGAAAGAAAAGGATGATCATCATCCACTATGTTGAGACATAGGTTCTATCTTAGAAAACCATGATGGTAACTTACCATAATATGTGATCCAATAAGGAACGTTGAGCTAAGTTTGTCCGCAGTGTCTAATAGAGAACTGTAGACATATTTTCCAAATCCATGAAGGATGACATATCCTAAACATAAAGGGTTATGTGATAAGGGAATATGTTGGAAACTCCCGTAATACCAATTAGAGTCAAGTAGGAAGCAAGGTGAACAAAAACATCGAAAGTTGCACAGAGTGCACTGGTGTTTCGATGATTACATTTATAATAATAGATAAGGGTACCATCTAAAGTGTTGTATAAAGTTATGGTGGGGCTAGTTCGCATTTAACGTAGAATGATGTGTCCCAGGGCATAGTGCCCATGAGAAAGCCCACGAGGTTAATCTAAAGTCACTGTAGGCTCCTAGAATCAGGCTTCGTTCGGTTGCCATTGCAACGATGCATACACACATATGTTATCATATGATGATAAAGTATTAATTTCAATCAAGGTGACATTAGTAAGTTGCAAAGGATTTGGGACTGTAAAGTACAGACCCAAGATTCAACTTCTTCCATGAGAAAGCATGTTCAGGGTACCGGATATGGTGCCAATTATTAAGAACAAATACAACTAGTGTATTTGTACTCTACTGCAAGTGGGAGACTGTTGGAAATATGCCCTAGAGACAAATAGTAATAAGGACTATTATCCTATTTCATATAGTTTATGATTAAGTTTTATATCATTCTATAACTGTGTTGAGTGGAAACATCAATACACGTGTGATATACAAACAACAAGGAGTTCCCAGTGAAACTCTAGTCACTGGTTCATTGGTCAACTGATGATCGTGTTTCCTGATCATGTGGCATTTATGCCTGTTGGAAATGGAGTCAACTCATTCTGAGAATGAGATGATGAACCAATACCCAACCTAAACATTGTGACCCGATCATGTCACGAAGTTCAAGTTACGATGATTAGAAATGGATCCTCTAGAGTATTTCTTAGACCGTGAGGCTATATCAATCACTGTCTCCCGAGAGTGCTTATATAGCATCAAGCGCCACTTGGTAATACAGTGGTTATAAAGGTGTGTTCAGGTACTCGGGGGAAACCATAGATGTCAAGAGCAGGATTTGTCCGTCCATGTGACGGAAAGATACTCGTGTGCCCACTCGGAGAAGTTATATCCAATAGCTGCGCAGCGTGTGATTTGAGCACAAGGATATCACTTGTCGGAACGAGACAAGGAGCATTGTCTGGTAACAAGATTGAACACGACACGGTGATGTCATTGATCAGTTCTCGGGTAATTCAAGTATCGAGAGACAAAGGGAATAAGACACGACTGTCCCAGTTCAAACGATGAAAGATCTTCGTGGAGCGCACAAGGGTCACATGGCCATCCAGGTCCCTCTATCGATCATTGCTGCGGGAGTGTCCCGACCATGTCTGGAGTGTTCCCGAACTGTGGGGTATCATGCTTAAGGGCTTGATGATGCTCAGGGAGTGTTTATAGTATCAGAAGAATCATCAAAGAATAGTAGTGAGAAAACCGGAATTGTTTCGGTAAGTCCAGAGGACGTCCAGAGTGGAGGTGGAATGTGTTCCATCGCCACGGAGTTGAATAATATGTGAATGAATGTTAAATATTGATTTAATCATTTATTCATAATTATTTAATAAGGAGAAAATCAATTAAAGGTCAAAAGGGCTTAATGGGCCAATTCCCGGTGGGGAGAGGGCCCATTAGGGAAAGGTGAGAGGGAGAAGGGCCAGAGGGGGTAGCCGACGCCCTAGTGGGCCAGCCCCCCTTCCCCCCCGCGTGGGGCCCATGGGGGTGGCCAGCGGTGCCACCCCTCCCCCTCTCCTCTCCTTTAGTCCCACCCCGGGACTTTGAGGGAGGTAGTACCTCCCCTCCCCCTATATATAGTGGGGGTATTTGGCTAGATAAATACACACAATAATCAATAAAGGTCCTCTCAATTTTGGGAGGACCTCCAATTGATATTCTCTCTCTCTCACCGGTGACCGCGGTCCCAAGTGTGGACTGCGCGAACAAGAGACACCTTCACCGCGGAGCACCGTCGCGCTGCGGGATTCAGATCTAGGAGCTCTACTTCCGCAACTGCTGCTGGATCGGGGAAGCGGGAGTCACTATTAGGCACCAGACGTGTGTAAATCCCTGCGAGGTGTCGCACTTGAGGCACTCAAGTCATTGGAGCCACAGGAGCACGAGGACTTCATCACGACCTTGAGGTCGACTTCGGCTCATCTACATCAACCACGCTCTTTTGAGCGTTGACAACGCTTTTTGGTCTTCAAGGGTAAGTTCGCTAAAATCCCCTCTTGTTACTATATTGCTAATAGATAGGTCCTGGTAGCTTCAAGGGTTCAGGGGGTAGGGTAAAATTTTATTGTTTTCATACGCGGAACCCCTACATTAATGACGACATCAAGAGAGACGATACCGCTGGCTACAGGGCTAAGCGGAAGAAGGGAAAGAAAACTTATTTAGCCTATAGCTCCTAAAAAGAGAAAATATATGGCTGTCAGTCAGAAAGAAAGAAACAAAATTATATTGGTGAATCAAACTATATCGCTTTTAATAGGCACTAAAAAATACACATGGTTGATTTCAGGAAATGCACGGATTGGACAATTCAAATAACAGATTGGGAAAAGAACTTGGACATCAGTAAAAGAAAAGACTATTTAGATGATCAACCCATGATCCAAATTATATTCACTAACTTATAACATAATTGGAACATGCATCTTGAAAACAATAGTAGCAAACTAGAACAAAAAAGACTCAAAAGCATAGCCATGGCAGTAACAGGTAGACATGAAGCACCATGGCAACCATTGAGATGCATCGATTTCAAGTTTCAACAGCAACAAGTGAACTTGGATTGCGATGGAGCTTACACGAGCATGAAACCAACGAAGTAGGCGGGAGAGACAAGCTTACAAGGGCAACACAGAAAGTAGACATGGCACAGCTACAACATGTCGAAGGAGGCCACAGCTACAACATGTCGAAGGAGAAACTTGTACTGCATTCGTCGAGGTACATGCATCTTGTGGTTCCTCCATCGAAGGTAGGCCAATGGCGATGGGAGCATAGATCACCAAATGGTCAACAGCTTGTCTCAATGACTATACAAGAAATGAGCGAAATATAAGAACATAATAATGTGTATTACAAGAAATTTAAAATGGAAAATAATGTGTATTTCAAGAAGTATATAATAGGTGACAATACACATTAGGCAGAGTAGATGAGCAGTTCAAATGTTATATTTTGACAAAACAAATAAGCAAATATAAATGGCAAATACATAGGTGGAATTAGTGGAAGCTACTTCCTCCACTCCAATATGTAGTCTGGCAGCTCCTACAACCAAAAACACATCCGAGACCAGCTGAAACCGAAACAAACATAATCAATCAAATTTAACAACAACAAATCGAATCAAACCAAGCTAGGGAACGGGAAATACACATCGGATATTGCACAGGATGGGAAAAATATACATGTTAGTATAAACAGACAAAAAAATAAATAGGAACCACCAATTATGCGAGCATGGATAAGCTAATAACTAGAATGATTAATATCAAATATAGTAATTAATTGCTTCAGAAATTAGACCATAACGTATTTAACTGAAGCCTATTGATGACCCACAAGTATAGGGGGTGTATCGCAGTATTTTCGAGGGAAGTGAAACCCAATTTATTGATTCGACACGAGGGGAATCAAAGAATATTTATAAGCCTTAACAACTGAGTTGTCAATTCAGCTGCACCTGGAAACAATCTTGCTCACAGCAGTTTATCAGTAGCAACTGTTTTGTAGTAGGAATAGTAAAGTAGCCGCAGAAGTAAAGTAAAGACAGCAGTAACAATAGCAGTAAACAGTAGGATTCAAGTGCGGTAGGCATAGGGATGGATGGACAGGCGTTACATGGACAAGACAATTCACATAGCAATCAGAACATAGGGCAATTACAAATAAATAAAATAAAGCATCCAAGTACTCGATAATCCTAGGCATGTGTTACATATATAGTCATACGTGCCCGCAATGAGAACTTGCACAACATCTTTTGTCCTACAAGCCCGTTTGTAGCGGGGCCTCAAGGGAACTATTAGAAATTAAGGTGCTCCTTTTAATAGAGGACCGGAGCAAAGCATTAACACTCCGTGAACACATGTGATCCTCACATCAAAGCCATTCCCTCCGGTTATCCCGATTTCTGTCACTTCGGGGCCATTGGTTCCAGACAACAACGTGTGTGTACAACTTGCAGATAAGACCAAAAACGATAGTATCATAATGAATCAATAACATGTTCAGATCTGAAATCACGGCACTCGGGCCCTAGTGACAAGCATTAAGCATAACAAGTCGCAACAAAGTCATAAAGCACTAATAGAAGATACTAGGCACCATGCCCTAACAATCTGATGCCATTACATGAACGATCTCATCCTATCCCTACCATCCGCATAGCCTACAACGGGGGATTACTCACTCATAGATGGGGGAAACATGGATGGTCGATGGAGAAGCGATGGTGATGATGATGGCGATGATCTCCTCCAATTCCCCGTCCCAACAGGGTGCCAGAACGGAGTTTCTGGTGCTGTTTCGTGGTCTCTGGTGGTAGCGGCGGAGCAAAACTCCTTCTGGAAAAACGTCGAACCCCACGGAGTTTTAAGGTCAGAAGGATTCTTATAGGCGATGAGGGAGACCGATGGGGTGCCTGGGGGGGCCACACCATCCCTGTTATGTATACAACCACGATCTCATGATCAGTTAGTCGTGGAACATAACCAAAAAGTATCAAAGTAAACATCCAATAATGTACCGAAATACAAGACTTACAGGAATGCCAGTATGGCTACACCAATAATCAGCAGCGGAACTTCATCAAGCGTCGAGCCCGAGCCATGCCTTAACCTACAGGCAACTGACTGGGAAAAAACGTCCTAGATCGCATAGTCACCATCCTCGCCTTCTTCTTGAGATCTGGCCAAGTTAATAGACAGGGACAATGCAAGTGAGTACTTTTAATGTACTCGCAAACCACCTTAGGAGAATAGTAATAACAAGAGGGTATGCATTATGGCTGTGGTAATAGGAGGGCTCCAAGAGAGGTTCTTTTCTCAAATAGTTTTCTCTTGTAGATATAGTATCTACCGACCTTTGTTGAAAATTTTTGTAAACATTTTGGAAACCGTTTTGAAAAGTTTTGGAAAACATTAGGACTGGGTCACCCATTTGTTCCTCCTTCGGGTCATCCCATGACCAAACTCCTTCCATTCCGTTCTGACCATCCCATGGTAAAAATAGGAATCCTTTCCGACGATCCCGTGGTCAAAACATTTTAAAAACCATTTCTTTTCAGGAAATCGTTTTTGAAAACAAAACCAGCACCGCTCTTCGAATAGATTTACACTCTGCAGAGGTTGTACACTTTACCCACATCATCCGGGTACACTACCCTGATCTTCACCGATCGTGGGTCGAGTAACCGATCAAGACTGTCCGGATGCCCACTCCAATATATGTGCCTACCCTATGGGTGTTAATCCCCTCAACACCGGGACATTGGGCGAGGATCAACCGGAGCAATTTTTCAACTCCTCAAGAGTGTGCGCTTTCAATGAGGGTCCCATAGTAACGCGTGGAGGCCTGCCGACCCTTTGTTCCTTCTCTAGGTCCCACCTTTATCGAAGAAGGCCCACCCTCCAGGGATCCCCGATCCCCTGTAGTTGTTGCGAGGCAGCTCATACCAGAATAGACAACCATCAAATCCAGCCATGTCCCATTCCAGAGTAATGTGGTTACACAGGGTTAAGTTGTTATAGCTAGACTGCAAAGAACCAGGTGCATTTTTGTAAACCTTTTTCCTCCGGTTTTCCTCCAACATTTTGTAAAACAAAACCTTTTTATTTCTCAACATCTCTTGGGAGGTCCCACCTCACCAAGGTTTTATCATAAAACATTTAGTAAAACTTTTTCCATGGTCTTCCCATCCTCTAGCTTTGTTTCGGCTAAATCTGGGTATCCACAGGGGTATGGTGGATATGCACCATCTATTCTACTAGGGACAGGTAGGTGTCACCAAGGGGGCTGTACTTAATAGTGCAAAGGTATAATGGTTCGGAGGATCCAAACCCCTACCATATATATATACATCAATATATAGCAAAACAATGCAGTTTTTGTAAATAGTAGATAAAACATGCATAAGTAAAACAGTAGGGAAAGGCTTATGAGCAAGAAGGTGGCTTGCCTTGGATCAGCATTTTGGCATAAATGTCCCTGCACTTCTTCGTTAGAATACCCAATATACAATAATAATACCCCTTCTTCTGCTCTCCAAGATAATCGCAACTGAGGGCTCGTCTGGGAGCACACATGCAATACAGACAAGGTCACAATGAACACCAAGCATACAACCAACAATACCATACAACAAAGAATTGAATAATATAGAATTAAGATTCAGATGATTTTGAGAGGATTGATTTTTGGGGGTTGAGGTGGCCTTGGGGAAGGGAAAGAATACCACTTAGGATTTATAGTCTAGAAACTACCTAGGAGATGGCTTTTTGGATAAGACAATATTCTGTATGATAGCATAGTAAAAACATGATACCAACAGATGGAATTTGATAAGGTGAAACCAACAAAAGTGGTTTCACTATTTTATCACTTTTCTTAAATTACTTATGCATTTTCTAGTGCCAAAGGCTCTAGTTTTAGGAGATAATTCAGCAGAAAGGTTCTGGAGCTCCAAAATTTATTTCCTTGGATGGTTCAGTAGGGTTTTAGGTACTTATTTACTAAGAGTTTGAATCACTCCAAAATAATAACCAGAGTAGGAAATTCCCAAAAGCACATATGTAGACAATGTGTCTTTTTCACCAGATTAAACCTACAGGAGCTATTGATTTGATTCCAAGGGCACATGGTAGGTATTTGGAATACCTATCTGTAGAAATTGGAATCACCCTTTTTGGAGCTGTATAGCTACTGTAGTGAAATTAGAGGTGAATAAACCATGCACAGAATAGTTTAATTCACAGAAAAATATCCAGGCTCAATAATTCAGGAGCTCTTGGATTAGGATAGGAATTAGTGTACCACACCAAAGAGAGTTGGAATTGGATCAATAACTATGTTGGTTTGACCTAGAGAAATTCCTAAAGTCAGATCAGAGCTATGTTTGTTATTTTTACTAAAGGCAACCTACTGTTCACCTTGGTCGGGGACCAAGTCCATGAGATAGACACAGGTAATGCCTACCAGGGGCAGTTGGTTTTACTCCAATTGGAGATGTGAATCTCCCTGAGGGATTTAAAGATTGTTTTAAACACTTCTGGCAATTGATTTAATATATTTAATCCATTCATATATTGAGCTAACCAAGGGTACTAGGTGTTAGGGAAAACATCCAGGTACTTAATCAAGTTTAGATCTAGGAAAAATATGATTATTTACATTTTTAATTTGAATTAATCCAAACAGCTGAAGGGATAAACCAGAAAATGTGATTAAAAGATTCTGGGGGTCAATGGCCGAAACTGGGCGGACCCAGCGGCACAGTGCATCGACCAGCCCAACTCGCAGCACCAGCACGCGGGATGGCGTTTAAACGCCTGTCCACGGGGGGCCACCTGTCAGTAGCCCAGGGCGGACGAAGAGGTGTCGGGAACCGTCGGCCGTCCGATCAAGTCTGGATCTACGGCCGCGGGCCGTCTCCTACCTCGCGATGGCAGCAGAGGGACGAAACCCTAGGGGTGGCGGGGTCTGACCGGGGAGCTCACCTAAGGGCTCATCAGCAACGGGGGAGGTGCCGAGGCGACGGAGGACTCCGGGGCGAGTCCATAGAGGGGCGGCATGAGGCGTTCCCGCGACTGGAGGGGTCTAGCGCGACGGCTGCCAACGAGCACGCTCGAGAGCTTGGCGGGGGAGCTCCTAGAGGCTCGGGAGGCGACCGAGGAGACGACAGGGAGATGTGGCCGACGACTGTGACTCTAGGGATGGGCGCCGTGACTTGGTTTTCTTCTAGAAAGAAGGCCGCGCGAGGTTGGCCAGAGCGAAGCTTCGGGAGCTCACCGGTGCGACGGCCACGGTGGTTGCATGACCAAACGAGGGGCACTGTTAGTACCAGAAGGAGGAGGGGAGTCTAGGAGCATGGCATGCAGAGGGAGTGAAGCAGGGATGAGAGCACCATGGGCAGATCTTGTAGGAGGTCGAGAGGGCTTCTCCTTCCTTTCATGTGCGAGGCAGAGCAGGGGAGAGGATGGGGAGGCTCTTGGGAGGGGAAGTGGGGTGTGAGGGAGAGAAATGAGGGAGAAGGGGTGGGGTGGGGCCCTATGGTCCTTATAAACCAAAGGGAGAGGTTCACCATGGATTTGGTCCATTGGGCATGGGAGAGAGGAGGGAAACCTGGGCATGGTGTTGCTGTGGGAATGAGGAGTGGTTGCTGGCATGGGCTGAGGGCGGAGGAGAGGTGGGATGGCTGCTGTAAGAAGTAAAGGCATGACCAATGGGTGCATCTCTCCTTCCTCCAGGCACTAAAGGAAAAAGGGAAGGGGTGCTATAGTGCTAGGGCTACAGTGATTTCGACCAAGGGGAGAGAAGGGTGTTGTACCAGCTTGGTGGAGAAGATTGCTGAGATTTTGCTTTGGTGTTTGGTACAGAAAGGATAACAGTTCAATTCTGCCATAAAGGATGATCAAGGGTTATGTCTTGATTTTTGATCTTGACCAATTGAGGTAATGGTGCTGGTAGATAGAGGAGGTCAAGGTAGATATCCAGGAATTATTTGGGATTTTTCTAAAGATTTAAAGTCCAATTAAATCCATTTAGTCAAAAACTGCAAAAGTAGTTTCTAGAGGATCATTTGATAAATTTACGTCGGAAAATTGGAGTTTTTGATTTTAGATGGTCCTAGATACCATATTACACATTGGGGAATTTTAGTGGGATTTATTGAGGTGGGAAATTATTTTTAAAGAATTATTTCTTGTTTCAGCCATTTAAGAAAATGGGCAAAACGAAATAATAAAGCTCTTCAAGAATATTTATTTTTGAAGTGGGAAGATAGGGTATGATGTATGGGTCTTAAAAGTGCTTAGAGTTGGGGATGTGTTTTGGTAAAAACCAAACTTTCTCTTATGGAAGAGGTTTTGAAGAATTTGCCTATTAAAGAAGTTAAATGGATTTGGGGCCATAATAATCATGGAAAATATTTGATAAATCTTGATGATCAATGTAGATGATGTAGACAAGGTGTATCAAGCATTTTCAACCTTGGGATTGGAGAATCCAAGTTGATTTTGGTGAAATACCTTAGATTAAGGATCTGCGGTGATGTTAATTTCATACCATCAAAACATGGTTGTAACTTGGAGTTCAGATCTCCCCTTGGGGCATGGGATAGATGTGTGGATAGACCAAGTGATATACACCAACATGGTATAGGGCTTTGAGCTTGATCCTACTTGAGCTCACCAAGACAAGCTTTCAAACTTTGAATAAAATAAGCCTGCCAAAGCAGATTATCAACTAGCCTTAAAAACCTTGTGGGTTTAGGCAGCACAAGGATCCACTTGGAACAGGTGAAGTAGATGTTGGTAGACCTATATGAGTAGAAAACAACCATGAAAAGAGTTGGTCCATAGAGGTTTGGATGGTGGTGTGAGCTTCTAGCAAGGTTGGCATGATGACTAGATTTGCAGGAAAAGTTATTTTCTTGCCTGCAAAACCATCAAGAACTAGTGGGTTTAAGGGTGATCTAACCAAGGGAAAGAGTGGGCCTTGGTATATCGTAGGGTGGTTAACAAGATGGTTTAAGTGCATTTCCAATAATGCATAAGGGTTGGTAAAAAGAGGCATTCAAAAAGGTGATGTTGGAAACAGATTTCCAGACTTGGCCAAATTTGGCAGATTTAGGGTTTTTGACTAGAATGTTGGTGGAGATGATTTTGATGGGTTGCAATGTACCCAAGCATCATCAAGTTGATGATATTGCTTCTAGAAGGCATCACTTCATAATCGATCTGGTTAAGGGTTTTAGACGATCACCCAGTAGCTAGGAATCACATCTACATTTGTACTCCTGCTTAGGGTGGGGTGATTTGGAAACCTCTTGATCCTAGTTATGAGCTCCTAGAGTATCTCATACTATTTCCTACGCAGAAAAATCAAGCAGCAGATCAAGGCAAAGCATCAGACAGTAGATCAGGGCAACTCAACATCGAAACTAAGCAAGCCCACTACTAGGGTTACCTTCAAGTCTAGCTTGAGGTTAAAAGATAGGTATTTTGAAAAGGTTGGAGTTTGAACAAGGGAAGGTCCTTGGTATCTCTACCAAAAGTAGAATTTAAATGCTTCATAAAAAGGTTTTGTTAAATTTAGAGATAAGAGGGAGAAGGTTCTGTCTTGAAAACATAAGGAGATTATGTTATATAGCTCTCCATAGTTTTGTCAATAGAAGCTACTAAAATACTTTTGGTTTCATAAGCATCTTGGATCGGGTTTTGAATGGTCAGAACATTTGAGAATATGGAAATTAAGCCAAGACAGTTTTGGAAAATAGCTTTGGTCAACTGGTGTTAAGGTAAGGGAGTATACCATCTAATACACATTCATATGCATAAGCATATCCTACCAACAAGCAAACACTGCACCAATGGACAATAAAAAGTTTTTTGTTCCCCCTGATTTTTGCATTTTGGACAACTAATCAGGGTTGCTGAAATTGGGATGTTACAGATCTTTCCCCCTTAAAAGAATCTCGTCCCGAGATTCAGGAGAGTAAGGTTAGGGGATTTTGAGTCAAGGTTAGTGCTACTTGTTTCAAGCGTGCTATCTTACAGACTCCGTCTTTGAAGGTGACTACTCTGTCAATGATCTTGAGCTTCAGTCTTCCAGGATGCACTGAGAGTTGAGCAGAGTCTAGTCTTGATTTTGAGAGATGACCTTCTTTTCCTTCCGGACTTTATATCATTGAGGGCTTAGACTGGGCAGACTCTCTTGATGCTGTACTTCATGGGGTACTCGTCGGAGGATAGAATCTACGGTTGGGAGCACCTTGCTCTAAGGATTCATAGCTCTTCCTTAGGGTCGTAGCGTATCCTAGTTGAAGATTTTAGGGTCGGGACTCCCGTGTTTGCTTCAGCGAAGGGTTATTCTATTATGTGGGAAAGACGCAGTCTTTCCCCCTTAGGATTTGACTAGGTTAGCTCCGAGATAACGCATTCCTTCCTTCTTGTCTTCATTGGTGGCGGTTCTGAAGATTGTCATCCATATTTTTCCTGTAGTCGAGGTCTTCGGAAGGCGTCCGTGGAGCTATGGCCTGCAGGGCTTATATACTACTATCATTCATACTGAGCCTGCTAGAGTCATTGGATTTTCACGCCCTCTAAGCATTAAGGACCTAGGAGTTAGCGGTTCGGTGGTCCTTCGGGTGGGTCTTCAGCTGAAGTAGGGGAGGGACTTTGTAGAACCTTCAGTTAGTTTCTCTTCAGATATCTAATGGGTTGTTGCTTGGCGGGAAGACTTTGGAGCCGGAGATATTTTCTCACTTATCTTCTAGTAGACAGTCTTGTGAGGATTGAGTGGAAAGACGCAGTCTTTCCACCTTAGAGCTTCACTAAGGTTCATCGCGAATGGTTTGGAGCTTCTCCCTTGGAAGGCTGTCTTGCTATTGGCGGGAGGCTGTATCTTCCCAGAGTCTTGAGCTGGGGTCTTCGAGTGACGCCTTATTTTATCAACCTTGGCAGGGCTGGTTTCCTAACGAAGTATTTAGGGTGGTTAGCTCGAGGTAAATTAGCGGTTTACGACTCTTCATGATAGTGCTTCGCCCTGATAGAGTCATCTAGTTTTAGAGAGGTTGTCGTCTCTTGAACTCTTGGCGTTGTTCTTGCTCGAAGACGAAGCAACTTGTTGTCATGACGCTTCCTTATTATCTGGCTTCAGAGGTGGTTCTGGCCTTCTAGGGAGGAACTTCCCGTTGGTTTGGGTAGGGTCGACTGGATTAGTTAGTATCCTGAGGTGGTCGGAAGCCCTAATATACCGAAGGTCAGCATTGTTAGGTCTTCACTTCTTGTCTTGTTTGACGTATCGGGTGGTTTCTTGTGGATATTGAGGGTCCTTCGGTGGTTGACTTCCAGTTTCAACGGGACTCTTGATGTAGTAGACTGGGAACACGGGAGTGTGGTGCTAGTGACGAGTCTTGCGGGGTGAGTTTGACGAGGTATGTCGGCTTGCTGAGGTGAGGTCTTCGAGTTGATTCAGGTGAAGCTAATCCATTCTTCCTCCTTTTGTTCATCACTCTCCTCCTCTTTTTCATCTAATCAGATTTCAGGTTCATCAATTTCTTCTTCCATAGGATCCTGCAAGGCATTAGTCTCTTCCATTTGTGGAAAGCATCTATTAATATATTCAAGAATATAGCCATTTTCATCCTTGTAATTATCAAAGCAAAATTTAAGTATACCATAAACCTCATATTTGTAAGGTGAATCATCAATATTTTCAAGAAAACTAGCAAGTTCAAAAGCACCCTTCCAAGCAATAAATTCTTCAATTTGTTTCGCATCATAAAAGTCATAAATTCCTTTAGAATAAGAAGATATGGTACCATTATCATTATACTCACATTGAAAAGGGAGGTGTTTATACCTCTTTCTGCAACAAGATTTATCACAGCAATAAGTAACATTATAAGTAGAGCACACGTTTCTAGTGAAGGAGTTATGCCCTAGAGGCAAATAATAAAGTGTATTATTTGATATATATCCTGTATGTTCATAATACATTTCATACTGTGCTATAACTGTGTTAATACGAAACGTTAATATATGTGTGGTATGTAAACAAACCATGTCTCTAGTTACCTCTAGTGAACTAGTTCATTGGTCATGAGGATGGTTTATGTTTCAAGACCATGGGCATTTATGCCAACTGACAATGAGGTCATGTTATTAGTTGAATAACATGATAGACAAACATCCGACCGTTATATCTTCCTGAGATCTAGTTACAAAGTTCACCATTGATGATAAAACACAGAGAACCTCGTAACCCGATCCTTTGACTGTGAGGTAATGCAAATCACCATTTCGGAAGAAGCTTAGATGGTTATCTAGAGTCATCTCTTAACAGGGTGACCAAAAGGTGCCACTCAGGCTTTCCAAAGGGATGCGTAGAGGAGTACATATCAAGACCAGGATTTGTCTAGTCTGTGTAACAGACAGATACATGTGGCCATCTCGGTGACATTGCATTAATGAAGCTTGCAAGCATGTGACTTGGTCACAGAATGCAATGACATGAGAACGAGAAAACAAGTTCATCAGTAACTAGATAGAACTTAGATATGAAGATACCAAAGATCAAGTCTCGGATGAATTAGGTATCGAGTGACAAAGGGAATGGGCAACGACTATCTCACGGTTCGAGCGATTGTATTCGTGAAATGCATGGGGGTCACATGGCCATCCAGGTCCCTCTGTTGATCATTGATATGAGAGTGGTCTCTATCATGTCCGGAGTGTTTCCGAACCGAAGGATGTCACGCTTAAGGGTAGGAACGCTTAGGGTAGATGAGGCATCGTATGAGAAATCGAGAGAGAGACCGGAATAGTTTCGGTAACATCCAAATGGAGATCACAAAGGGGTTCGAAAGTTGTTCCGAAGTGAAGAGATAATATAATATGTATATCTGAATGTTAATTGGAGAATTAATATTAAATATATATTCTATTTTATTTTTGAAGGCACTATATTGCTAATGGGCCTCACCCGAAGGGAGGCCCAAGTGGGCAAGGCGCCTAGGGAGTGGGGGCCAGCCGGCCTAGGGCTAGTGGGCTGCCCTAGTGGGGCCCACCTAGGGCTGGCGGCTTCCCCAAGGTGGCCGGCGGGTGTGGGATTAGTCCCACACCGTCTGGCCCCTAGGTGGTGCCCCCTCCCACTATATAAAGGGGTCCCCCTCCCCTTGGGGAACACCCATTCCTCTCATTCTCTCTTTCTCATTTGCTGAGGACTTCCCCGTAATATTGGGGAGGACCTCGTGGTTGAGTTCTCCACCTTCACACTACCATCGTGTGATCGGTGATCCGACATCTACTTCTTCCGCTGCTCGGCTGGATCGGAGCCCGGTTGACGTCCCCTACACCGGACGTGTGATGAACTTCGGAGGCACCACACTTGGGGTGATGCTCGTAAGGTGTGCCTCTCTCTGCAAAGGTATGAATAATGTATTCCTTCTCTGTTACTTATTTCTACATAGTATAGATCCTGGTATTAGTGTTCGAGTAGATATAAATTTTTTGTTTTCTTCTATGGAACCCTACAGTGGTATCAGAGCGGGTCTATGGTTAGACATGTCGTACGGATAGAACACACAGCAATATTTGTTCATATCGCGGCACTGTTTGATGAAGCGGCCCCCAACAGACCTCACGTGGTGATTCACGAGACTGGTCCACATATCAAAGTGGCTTAGGGGGGTGTATGTCTCTCTATAGTAGTTGATATGGCATTGACACTGGAGGGCCCTGAAATGGGAAGGAGAATGGCAATCATTCATTCCATGTTGTGGCTCAACGTTCGTAGGTGGGAAAGGGATCTACTACGAAAGCCCTAAAGCGGCGTAAAACATGCAATAGTTAATATAGAAGCATCTATTGTTATTATTGCATAGGGGCAAGTATTATAACATGGCAATGAAAAGTTTGTGAAACTCTCATTGAAGCGGTTGATGATAATCATAGAGCTATAACCATGTCATGGCACTTCACTTTAGAAGTATTTCTTATTGTGCTAGTATACTTACTAGACAGTAGCATAATACGATAATCCCTCATAGTATTCCAGTTATCGTATTCCCCTTGTGTGTGCACCACCAAGAAAGTTCTTCGGTATGAGGCGATCCAGGGTTATAGGCCTAGGTGTCAAACATATCTATGTTCGCATATAGTGGGTGTAAGCCATGTTGCACTGCGAATACACACGAGTTAGGACTAGCGAGCCTAGCACACTAGAGAAGCGTGGCCTTGGAATACAAGAGACCGAAAGGTCGAGCATGAATCACATGGTTGATGTGATCGACATTAGGGAATGTCCACCTTTGATACTGCACTAATGGCCGTGAAGATCGGGGGAGGTGCAGAGTATAGGGATCATGTGACCACTGAACGAGTAGAGGGATGTTCGTTTAAGTGGAAGTTCTTTTAGTTAAAACTTGAACTCAATATTATGAACATAGTCTAAGCACTTTGCAAATCCTTTGTAGATGTCTCGCCCACCCACCTTCAACCTTAGCATTTTCCTCGAGAAGGACAAGCTGAAAACTGATGGAACCAACTTCACTGCATGGTTCCGCAATCTTAGGATCCTCCTAGTCCCCTACAAGTTGACTTATGTCATCGAGGCTGAGCTTCCGGCTAAGCCTGCAGATTCCGCCTCTGAGGACAAAAAGAATGTCTAGCAGTCCAAGGCGGATGATTTCTCCCTCGTCTAGAGTGGAATGCTCTATGCCATGGAGCCGGAGCTTCAAATGCGTTTTGAGAAGATGAATGCTTGTGAGATCATTGAGGATCTTGTGGGACCCCCAGGATTATTCATCCGAGAAATCCCTGTTATGCATATTTCCATGTTCCCATGATCAGTGAGCCGTGGAACATAACCGACAGGTATCATTACAATCATCCGAAACATACAAAAATACAAGACTTACATAATTGCCATTATGGCTACATCAGTCTTAGCAACGGAACATCACCAAGCGCGGGGCCCAATCGTGCCTGAACCTACAGGCAGCTGACTGGGAAGACGGCCTAGCACGTTGGACGACACCTTAATCTCCTGAAAATCTGGCCAGGTAAATAGCCAGGGACACAGCCGTGAGTACTTTGAATGTACTCGCAAACCACCAAGATAGGTGAACAGAGGAAATGCAATTTTAGCTTTGGCGAGATAGCTCTATCTGGGGTTTTCTTTTGAAAAAGCCTAAACTAACTTTGAAATTATGGAATCTCCATATCTTTGTTAAAAAAGTGTTTTGAAAACATGCTTCTGTTTTATTAATCCAGACATCTCCATATCTTTGTTGAAAAAGAGTTTTGGAAACAGTTTTATAGTTGAAAACCCTTTTTAAACATCTTCGACCACCTCGGGTCAAGACAAAGCCTTCGAACTCGGGTTCCCCCGGAACCTTCGCCCTCAAGGTACTTGTTTCCCAAACAAGCACAGTTTGGGTACTCCTAGCCAACACCTTTACAACTGTCCTTGACCCAGGACACGGCTATTCGTATAGGTTCTACTCTACAGAATTTGCACACTTTACCCACAAGAATAAATACATCCGCTAGGATACAACCACGGCCCACTACCACTGTAGATAGGGGTCCGGATAATCAAAAGTAACCTTTCGCTTGTCTACACTAGCAAAGGCATGCTTTTCCTTTTAGGTTTATCACCCCGGCAACGCGTATGTGGCTCCCAGCCATAGTCCTTCCTTCCATACAGGCGCATACCCAAGCCGCAACTTGGCATATACATTAAATTTAGTGACTCCTCTTCCTTCCATACTACCTAAGTCATACCGTCCGTGGGAGACCCAATTGTTGCACCAGACTCCTGATTGTTCAGGCTCATTCTTGCCGAGGCAAGCGACAGGCTTCAGATCTGAGATCTGGGACGCCGGCCCGGGATTCCAGGGATTTCTCCCTATAAGCATGGTAGAAGTTGCCTCGGCTAAAGCGGACAAAGTATGAGTTAAGCCCCAGCAACCTAGGTTAATGTGGTTGCACGGATAAAAAATTGTTCCAGTAAAGGCGTAGAACATCCCATCACATTTCCACTTCTTTTTTCTCCTCATCACCATTTATTTTGTTAAAACTTCCACTGGGAACGATGCCTCTTTCCAGAGTTTTACAAAAGGTTTTGAAAACATTTTTGGTGGTGGTAATTCCCAAAACAGTTTGTTATTCTCAAAACCAGGGTTTCCAAGGAGGTAGGGTGCTAATCATCATACTCCCGGTCTAAAGGGGATAAAGGATGGGTTCATCGGGGTGGTGCCTCGAAGTACACGAATGCATAACTTGGAGGAGCCAAGTTACTGACGCAGTATTTGTAAAACAAGAAACGCAGGTAAAGTATGCAATTTATGAAGAGGATATAAAACAGGTAAAAGAGAATAGGACATATAACAGAGTTCGGGAATGGTGGCTTGCCTGGGATCAGCAATAAGTCCCTGGACTACTTTAGATGACCAAGAATACCGAAACTATAATAATAAGAAAACCCGTTCTTCTCATTGTCGGGCACTCACACTATCGTCGTCATCGGGTACACATGTAAGCGGACAATACCACACTTAATACAAGGCATACAATTATCAAATCATACAACAAACAAGCATGAGGAATACTACTAGACTTGGGAGATGTTTGGAGGGAGTTGGATTCAAAAGGTGGAATTTACAAGATTGCCACTTGGGTGTTTTCTCTTGGAAGATAGTTGTCAAGGCTAGATACGAAGAGCTTGGATTAGGGATCTATGGTCAGTATGATACCAATGTGCAAAAAGTATATCCTCTGTTAGGTCTTGTCTAGACAAAACCATCACATGTGGTTTCACTTGATTATCACTTTTCTAGAATTAGTTATGCTTTTTATAGTGGAATAAACTCTAGTTTAAGGAAATAATTCACCAGAAAAGTTTTGGAGCTCCAAAAATTAATTACTTGTATGGTTAGGTAGTAATTCTTGTACCGAACCACCTAGAGTTGGAATTGGGTCAAAATAATTAACAGTATTCCCTCAGGAAATTCCCAAAGGTAGTTCTGTATAGTTCTTCTCCTTTTTACCAGATTAATTCTACGGATGATATTTAGTTGGTTCCAAGGGAAGGTGATTGGTATTTAAAATACCTTTCTGTATGAATTGGATTCACCCTTTTGGGAGTTGCCAAACTCCAGGAGTTATTTAATTAGTGAAAATACCTATCATAGAGGTATATAAATCACTAAAATTCATACATTGCTCAGTAAATTCTGAGCTGCTGGGGTTTGTTAGATACTAATCCTAGAAGGTACTGGGAAGTGGAATCAGGTCGATACCACATTTCGTTAGACCTGGGGAATTTATCTAAGACAGAAGGTTGCTAGATTTTTTATTTTTGTTAAAGGCAGAATACAATCCACCTTGGTATGAGACCTGGGCTGGATGATAGGTATTTCAAATACCTTCTAGTAGGTCTTTGGTTCTACTCAAAAGGAGAGGCTAGCTCACAGAGGAATTTAATTAGGGCATGACTATACTCCGCAGTAGATTAATTACTGGAAATTAAAGGGAATTATTTTGGATATGGGCTTTCCTCTGCATGTTTGAGAAAACATTAGAGAACCACCAAAAAATTAGATCTAGGCATTTGGAAATGATTTAGCATTTTAATTGGATTAAATCCTAGCAGAAACATTTTTTTGGAATAAAGGTTAGCCAAAAGAAAAAGAAAAGGAGGTGCAGTGGGCTGGATCTGACTGGGAAATGGGCCGCAGGGGCAGATTTGGCCCACGGCGCACAGGCGACGCGCGGGAGCGCCCGCTCGAACCTGCCAGGCGTGGCCCGACAGTCAGCGAGAGGAAACGCCGAAGCGGTACCGGCGGATCTCAGCCGTTCGTTTAAGGTGCGATGGACGACCCACGCTCATCATCGTCGCAGGGACAGAGCGCCGGGGACAGAACCCTAGGTGGCTAGAGGGAGAGGAGGGGAGCTCACCAGAGGGCTCGGGAGGCGGCGTGGAGGGTGCAGGGCTACGCGGTCGATGACACTGAGCAGAACGGTTGGCGGCACGATGAGTGTTCAAGCCGGGAAGTAGCTCGTGCGATGGCGGCAAAGGACGACCTTGTCGGAGCTCATTGCCGACGACGAAGGAGTTGGTCCTGGACAAAAATAAAGGCACGGTTAGGTAGAGGAGGAGGAGGGGATCTTGGGGGCTGACATGCAGAAGAAATGGAGTAGAGGAGGAGGTGCCTTGATCGAGTTTCTATAGGAGGTCGAGGCTCTCCTCTTCTTCTTTCTCGGGCAGCACAGAGCTAGGGAGGGAGAGTGGAGCTGGGGGAGTGTGATGGGAAGTGTGAGGGGGCAAATGAGGGGCAGAGGCTAGCTGGGGGTGGCCTCTGGCCATATATACCAAGGGGAGGGAGTAGATGGAGAGAATTACCATTTAGGACATGGTGGAGAGGGGTGCTGGCCAGGGATTGGTCTAGGGGGAGGTGGAGAGGGGTATTTTTGGTACTTGGTCATGCTGGACCAGAGAGGGAGGTGGTGGCATCAGTCGTAAATGAGTAGGGAAGATCTTTGTAAGAATTTGGGGTTAACTCTCTCTCCTTCTATTAGTACAAGGGAAAAATGGTCAAGGCTGAGGTGGAGCTACAGGGGTGGTCGATCAGTGGGGTGTCTTAGTGCTAAGGATGAGCTTTGATGAACCTTTGGGGAAATTTTGAAGTGGTTTAGACTAGTGGTTTACTAGTTTCCCAAAATTGATCCAATGTTTGGTTGTGAAGGAAGTCCAAATATTTGCATTGGACCAGAGGGGAAAATGGTACTAGTGAGTAGAGGAGGTAAATGTAGACTCCAAGGATTTATTTGACGTTCTTCAGAGGAGTTTTAGTCCTCCTAAATCCAATTACTCAAAAAGGACAGAAATGATTTCTATAATATCATTTGATAAAGTTGCATTGGGCAAGGATAGATTTTGATGTGTAAGGGTCCCAAATTTGAATACACACTTAGGGGGATTTTCCCAAGATTTATTGGGTATTAAAAGTATTTAAAACAATTATTATTCCAATTCAGCCATTTAAGAAAATGGACTAAAAGAAATAATAAAGCTTCTCAAAAATATTTATTTTTGAGCTAGAAATATAGGATATGATATGTGGAACTCACATGAGTTAAAAGTTGGGGAAGTGGTTTGGTAAAAACCAAACTTTCCTTTATGGAGGGAGTTTTGGAGATTCTGACTATTTAAGAAATTAAATAGTTTTGGGGCCTCAATAATTATGGATAATTATTGGTAAATCATGAGGGTCAATGTAGATGAGATAAACAAGGTGTAGCACGCATTTGCAACCTTGAGGAATGGAAATCTAACTTGACAAGGATGGAAAACCATGAGTTGATGATCTAGGGTGGTGTTATTTTTATAGCACCAAAACATGCTTGCATCTTGGAGCTGAGACCTCACCTTGGTGCAAGGGATAGATGGTTGAGTAGGAAAAGTCATGTAGATGATCATGGCAGGAGGGTTTTGAATTAATTGCACTTCAGGTTATCTAGAAGTGATGGAAAACTTTGTTGAAATTAAGGCTGCCAAGCAATATGAGTCATGATGCCTTATAAACCATGGGGGCTTAAGCAGCACAGAGATCCACTTGGGGCAAGTGAAGTAGGTTCTTATGGACATCAATGAGTGGATCACACCCATGCAGAGAGTTGGTCATTAGGAGGTTGTATGAGGGTGTGAGCTTCTAGCAAAGTAGGGATGATGAGTAGTTTTGCAGGAAGAGTTATTTTCGTGTCTGTAAAACCATCATGGACATGTGGGTTCGAAGAGGATTTAACCAGAGGCAAATGTGGGCCTTGGTAGTCCTTAGGATGGTTAATAATATGGTACAAGTGCATTTCCAAAAATGCACATGGTTTGAGAAAAGGAGGCATTCAAAAAGGTGATGTTGAACTTGTTTCCAGACTTGGCCAAATTTGGCAGTTTTGAGGAATTTGACTAGAGTATGAGAGGGAATGTTCTTGGAGGAGTTGCAAGGTATCAGATCTTTAACAAGTGGGTGATATTGAAGTGTAGAGTGAGTAGAAGAGATCCTTTCTTGATGTTGGTCTTCAAGGACTTGGAAGCATCTAGAATGGAAGTCCTCAAAATGTATTTGATTGAAGGTTTTAGATGATCACCTAGTGGCTAGGGATCTAACAAGGTTTGCTTTCCTGCTTAGGGATTGAGGAGTTGGAACACCTAGATCCTATTGATGAGCTCCTAGAGTGGCTCATACTACTTCCTAAGCAAACAAGTCCATTAGCAGATCAAAGCAACTCGTCTTATACTAAGCATAACCACTAAAGACGTTACCATTAAGCCTAGCTTGGGGTAAGGTTCGGGCATTTTGAAGAGGTTGAGTTTTGAATAAGAGGAGGGTTCTTGGTATCTCTACCAAGAGTAGAATTCAAATGCTTTGAACAAGAGTTTTGGTAAAGCTAGAGATAAGATCATTTGAGTGTTCTATCTTGAAAACATAAGGAGATGTATTATATATCTCTCAAGAGTTTTGTTAATACAAGCTACTAAAATAGTTTTGGTTACACAGGCATCTTGGCTTATATTTTGAAAAGTCAGAACGTTTGAGAATATGTAAAGTAAGCCAAGATAGTTTTGGGTAAATAGCTTTTGTCAACTGAGGGTGAGGTAAGGAGTATCCTAAGATACACTTCATAAGCACAAGTGCAAACAAACAACAAGCAAACACTGCACTAAAGCACAAGATTTTTTTTTGTTCCCCCTGATTTTTGCATTCTGGACAACAAATCAGGATTGCTGAAATTGGGATGTTACAGACCTTTCCCCCTTGAAAGAATATCATCCCCAGATTCCGGAGAGTAAGGTTAGGGGATTTTTATCGGAGTTAGTACCATGTGTTTCTTGCGGGCTAACTTGTCGACCTTGTCTTCGAACAGAAACACCTTGACAGTGAGGTTGAACTCCATTCTTCTTGAAACTCAGGGGTCGAGCTGGCTTCAACCATGATTGCTGGGAGGGATCTTCCTTCTGTAACGATATACGGTACTTCTCTTAAGTGGGTTGCTGTATCCAAGTCTGTGACAAAGTCTTTAAAGTCTGGGATAAGTCTATGCTCTGAGGTTTGCATCTTCGGGTCGCAGGGTCGGGCAGAGAGGTCATCTATTTTGCGGGAAAGACGCGGTCTTTCCCCCTTAGGATTGGACTTGGGTAAATTGTAGAGTCACAACTAGGGTACTTTCTTAGGAGGATGACAAAAGAGGGGTTTTTAGGGTGGCGGTCATCGACTTAAGAGAGGGTATCAACATAGGTGGCATTCTAGGGGGGACATGGGCTAGTTACTACAGACTGCACTCGTCGGCTATCGGGAAGTCCTGTAGTGGGTGAAAAGGGCTTTTCTCTATCTTTACTTCCACGGGGCGATGTCATCTAGGAGGGCGCGGGACATCTTTAGTCGTGAGCTGCGCGGCAGCGAGCGGTAGGGTGACCATCTTTTATAAGGGAGGGGACCTTGGATGTTTTCGAGCTTCTCTACCAGGTAAGTCTTGGCGGATTCTCTCTCTGGGCATTCTCTGCTGAAGTGACTGGGTGGTCCACACGTGAAGCAGAGGTTCTTCTTCTGTCGTAGCCGAGTTGACGATGTTTCTAGGCTGACATCGGGAGGTTGATAGGGCTTGCCAACGAGGGGATATATTGGGCATTTGATTGGGACATGGTCTTGGCCTTCACAGATGAAGCAGGTGACAAGTCAAGTTGGGCAAACTTTTTGGGAATGGGGTTCTCCACAGTTGGGGCAGTGGTCGGGGCATCGGTTGGCTTGGTGTCCTTCGTCTCCGCAGCAGCTACATGCCTTCTTCGAGCTTCCGGTCTTCATGGCCATCTTGGGGGAGGTCTTATTGGTGGCAGACGATGCGGGTTGGGTCTGATGCAACGACTTGGCTAAAAAATGCAAGAAGGCCAATTCAAGCAAGCGTAGCAAAATGGAAGTCATTACATTCCAACCAAATATGCACCCGAGGGTGCTAATAGTACTTAGGCATTACAAAATGCGTTCAGGGACGATACCTGACTCTACCCTATTGCTAGAAGGGCGAGTATTGCGACGCTGGTGATTACTCGGAGGGTCCATATGTGGAGTCTTCGCTAGCTTCGAGCAGATAAGTGGAGGTTTCCTGCGTCTTCTTGAGGGGTTTGACCCTACGGAGGTACTGACTGGTGGTGGTGCACTTCCTGCTTTTCTTTGGGGTGGCTTCTCCCGAGGTTCCGTCACTTATAGTTGCTTGTGCTTGATTCCTTTGCATGGTTTCCAGAGCTTCCTTACGGTTGAGGATGGCTTGCAGGCGACGGAGCTCCATCTAGGAGTGGAGGTATTCATCAATGACTGCTGATAACGCCTCATTGCTAGAGTAGCTGTAACGGGTCTGAAAGGAGAGAGCAGGATACGCCAGGCTAGGGTCCTGAGTTCCTCCGGTTCAGTCGACATTTCCCTTCATGGGGAGGTAAAATTTTGTGGTCTGCCTCATCTCTGGGAGGGAGCTACAGATGCGCATCAAAGCTTCTTTGGCTACCAAGTCAATAGCTAGTATGGGTCTAGGCATCCGAGGTCCGGTGGAGTAGATAGGGCTTCCATTGTTTCCTGGCTTGGCTAGTATGACAATTTGTCCCACATAATCTCCTGATTCCAGTCCCTTGTGGAGGGTGTAGATAGGTCTCTGCTGGTAACCGCACAGTTGCATCGAGTCCCATAGGATTTGGGGAAATCCAATCTTCAGCCACTCTTCATCAATAGGTTCCATCTACAGAAGGGTTTAGGGCCAGGTTGAGTTGGTGTCAGGTGTGCATGATTTTAAGCTTATGAAATCAGTTTAATGCAAGTAGTTTCTCGAAATAGAGGGGAGAAGACATAAGCACTTTTGCAAATAGTCATATCTTCTCCCTTGTCTTTTAGAAAATAGGTTTGTCATTTCCTGTCTAACGTCCATGCTAACTAAGGTCTCCTACAGTCAGGATGGCTCTAATACCATGTCTGTGGGACCCCCTCCCCGGATTTTTCATCCGAGAAATCCCTGTTATGCATATTTCCACGTTCCCATGATCAGTGAGCCGTGGAACATAACCGACAGGTATCATTACAATCATCTGAAACATAATAAAAATACAAGACTTACATAATTGCCATTATGGCTACATCAATCTTAGCAGCAGAACATCACCAAGCGCGGGGCCCAATCATGCCTGAACCTACATGCAGCTGACTGGGAAGACGGCCTAGCTCGCTAGACGACACCTTAATCTCCTGAAAATTTTGCCAAGTAAATAGCCAGGGACACAGCCGCGAGTACTTTGAATGAACTCGCAAGCCACCAAGATAGGTGAACAGAGGAAATGCAATTCTGGCTGTGGCGAGATAGCTCTATCTGGGGTTTTCTTTTGAAAAAGCCTAAACTAACTTTGAAATTATGGCATCTTCATATCTTTGTTGAAAAAGAGTTTTGAAAACATGCTTCTGTTTTATAAATCCAGACATCTCCATATCTTTGTTGAAAAAGAGTTTTGGAAACATTTTTGTAGTTGAAAACCCTTTTTAAACATCTTCGACCACCTCGGGTCAAGACAAAGCCTTCGAACTAGGGTTCCCCCAGAACATTCACCCACAAGGTACTTGTTTCCCAAACAAGCACTGTTTGGGTACTCCTAGCCAACACCTTTACAACCGTCCTTGATCGTAGACACGGCTATTCAAATAGGTTATACTCTGTAGAGTTTGCACACTTTACCCACAAAAATCAATACATCCGCCAGGATATAACCACGGCCCACTAGCACTGTAGATGGGGTTCCGGATAATCAAACCTAACCTTTCGCTTGTCTACACTAGCCAAGTCATGCTTTTCCTGTTGGGTTTATCTCCTCGGCAATGCGTATGTGGCTCCCATCCATAGTCCTTCCTTCCGTACACGCGCATACCCAAGCTACAACTTGGCGTATACCTTAAATTTGTTGACTCCTCTTACTTCCGTACTACCTGTCATACCGTCTGCGGGAGACCCAATTGTTGCACCGGACTCCTGATTGTTCAGGCTCATTCTTGCCGAGGCAAGCAACAGGCTCCACATCCGAGATCTAGGATGCCGGCCCGGGATTCCAGGGATTTCTCCCTATAAGCATGGTAGAAGTTTCCTCGGCTAAAGCGGACAAACTACGAGTTAAGCCCTAGCAACCTGGGGTAATGTGGTTGCGCGGATTAAAAAATTGTTCCAGTAAAGGCATAGAACATCCCATCACATTTCCACCTCTTCTTTCTCCTCATCACCATTTATTTTGTTAAAACTTCCATAGGGAACGATGCCTCTTCCCAAAGCTTGACAAAAGGTTTTGAAAACATTTTTGGTGGGGGTAATTCCCAAAACAGTTTGTTTTTCTCAAAACCGGGGTTTCCAAGGAGGTAGGGTTCTAATCATCATACTCTCGGTCTAAAGGGGATAAATGATGGGTTCATCGGGGTGGTGCCTCGAAGGACACGAATGCATAACTTGGAGGAGCCAAGTTATTGACGCAGTATTTGTAAAACAAGACATGCAGGTAAAGTATGCAATTTATGAAGAGGATATAAAACAGTTAAAAGAGAATAGGACATATAATAGAGTTTGGGAATGGTGGTTTGCCTGTGATCAGCAATAAGTCCTTGGACTTCTTCAGAGGACCAAGAATACCCAAAATATAATAATAAGAAAACCCGTTCTTCTCGTTGTCGGGGACTCACACTATCGTCGTCATCGGGTACACATGCAAGCAGACAATACCACACTTAATACAAGGCATACAAGTATCAAATCATACAGCAAACAAGCATGAGGAATACTACTGGACTTGGGAGATGCTTGGAGGGAGTTGGATTCAAAAGCGGAGTGCGTCTGGGGTCTTTCAGCGCTGTGTATCTCCAGAAGGAGTGGAAATCTTACGAGAAATCTACGAAGGCGAGTGTGGTCACCATGTTGCAGCCAAATCTCTGTTGGCAAAAGCTTTCCGGCACGGTTTTTTCTAGTTTATATCCAAGGCAGATGTCGATCGGCTGGTCAAGACGTGCAAAGGCTGCCAAAAGTACGCCAAACAAGCTCATGTTCCAGCTAATCAGCTGCGAACAATACCTATAACATGGGCTTTTGCGGTCTGGGGGCTTGCCAAGGTAGGACCATTAAAACGAGCTCCAAGTGGATTTACTCACCTCTTAGTGATGGTGATAAATTCACCAAATGGATCGAGGCTAAACCCCTCACTAGTTGTAATGGAGAAACAACCAATACGGTTATCTGCATAGCATTATCATGGACAACGGGAGTAACTTCTCTATGGGAGAGCTTGCCGAGTTCTACAACAAACAAAATATCCGGCTTGACATTGCCTCAATCGCACATCCGTAGGCTAATGGACAAGTCGATAGAGCAAATGGTTTAATCCTACAAGGCCTAAAGCCAAGACTCTAAGAACCACTTAGACGTGCTGTGGGGGCTTGGGCAGAGGAATTACCCTCTATAATATGGAGTTTGCGAACAACTCCAAACAAGTCAACCGGATACACACCTTTCTTCTTGGTCTATGGTGCTGAAGCAGTTCTTCCTAGTGACTTGATTCACAATTCTCCTAGAGTTGCCGCGTATATTGAAGAAGATGCCGAGATTTCTTGACAAAATGATCTTGACTTAGTCGAAGAAGTTCGCGTCGTTGCTGAAATGAGATCAACAGCCTATCAGCATAAGTTACTCAAGTATCATAGCCAAAGAGTCAAAAACAGGTATTTCAATAAGGGCGATTTGGTTCTCCGGCTTGGGCAAACAAGGAAGCACAAACTTTCCCCAGTATGGGAAGGTCATTTTTTAGTTAGTCGAGTATTTTACAATGGTTCATATTACCTAACTGATATGCGGTCAATCAAAGAAATACCTGCTACTATGAAAAGAAAGAGAGCTAGAGGCAGTACAAACCCGGAAGAATTAGACAGACCATGGAATATTGCTCAACTACGTCCCCTTTATTCTTAGTTTATCGTTCTTTGTAATCATATATGTGTACATGTTCAATAATCATATAGGATCACCGGAATAGCCCCTCTCCGGGGAGCTCCGGCGAACTGCCCTCGGCCATCTCCGCAGACGCACTCCCCGAGGAAGAACCAGTGGTTGGTGCCCCTTGTAGTAGTCAGCTTCACGGGTCGCACCGCTCCGACACCTCCTCTGCAATAGGCATGCACCCCAGAGGCCGCTCCAGCGAGCACCGAAGCAAGCTCCGCCGGGCACACCTGGGCGAGAGAGACCCCAACGTCGAAGCCCACCTTGCCGCCCACCGTTGGGACCGTCGTCGACCGCCGCTTCTCCTCCACCGTTCCCCGGTCGCCGGCGCCGCCCAGGTGAGCCTCCCTAGCCCCGCCTCCCCTCTTCTAGGGTTTCCTTGCCGCAGCTCTGTTTCCCGCAAAGGAGACGACCGCCCACCGCCGATCCGTCATTTAATCCAACGGCCCAGGCGCCTCGGTACCGTTTCGCCGCTCCGCGCCGCTGACCGACGGGACCCACTTGTCAGGTTCAAAGCTAGCTCCTGCGTAGTGCCCCGCCTGGGTGTGCCGCTTCTCCCCTGGGTGGCCCAGCTCCCCTCCAGATCCGGCCCGACATTAGATTTTCCCTTTTTCTTTTTCTTTGGAAATTATAGATCTGAAATACACCTGTTAGTTTAAATTCAAATAAAATACAAAACTGCATGATCTCGTCCAGGTGAAAATTTTACATGGTCCCCTAGGGTTTTCCTCATCATGCATAACTGGTATTTTGCCCAAACCAATTTTCATTATTTATGGGCATTATTTCCACCAAAAAGTGTCTATCCCACTATTTAAATTCCTCTAAGAGATTCACATCTCCAAAATGGATGAAATCAAGTTCCTTTGAAAGGTATTTTCTATACCTACCACCTAGACTTTATCCCATGCCAAGGTGAATAGGAGATTATCTGTAGTGAAAATAACAAGAATAGTCCGATTCTGACTTTAGAAAATTCCCTAGACCAAACCTTGAGTCCATTTGACCCAAGTCCAATTATCATGGAAGTGTTACATCCCTACCTATCCAAATCCAGGAGCTCCTTATTTATTGAGCCTTGGGTATTTCTCTGTGAATTAAACTATTCTGTGCATGGTTTATTCACCTCTTAATTCACTACAGTAGTTCTGCTAATCCAAAAATGTAGATTCCAATTTCTACAGAAATGTACTGGAAGTACCTACCATATGTCCTTGCAATCAAATCAAAATCTCCTGTATATTTAATCTGGTGAAAAAGACAAGTGGTGTGCGGAACTGCCTTTGGGAATTTCCCGAGGGCATTCTGTTAATTGTCTTGACCTGATTCCAACTCTCGGTGAACAAGTACATCAAACCCTACTGAACCGTCCAAGGAAATAACTTTTGGAGCTCCAGAACTTTTCTGGTGAATTATTTCCTAAAACTAGAGCTTTTATCACTAGGATATTCTTAATAAATTGAAGAAAAGTGATAAAATAGTGAAACCACTTTTGTTTGTTTCGTTTTATCCACACCTACCTGTATGTATCATTTTTATACAATGGTACCATACAGAATACATCCTTGGTCCAAAACCCATTTTAGGAAATTCCTAGACTATAAATCCTAAGGGATTATCTTCCATATTTCCAAGACAAGGCCAATCTCTATAATCCTTCCTCCCTAAGACCTACTAATTTGTAAACTTGTGTTGATCTTTGTTTGCTGTATGTATTAGTGCTTGAATGCCTTGTGTTGATTGTGGCTTGGTTTGCTTGCATGTGCTGTCTCGACGACGATAATTGTGATGAAATATGAGAGCAGGAGAAGTGGTATTTATTAGTGGTACTGGTATTCTGGGTTATCTAAAGAAGAAGTCCATGGACAATTATGCCACATTGCTGATCCTCAGGCAAGCTACCTTCTTGCTCATAAGCCTTGTCCTACTATTTTTAGTTATGCATGTTTTACCTACTGTTTATTAAAAACTGCATTGTTTTACTATATGTTCATATATACATATATATATGGTAGTGGTTTGGCTCCTCCAAACCATTACCCTTTGGTACTACTAAGTACAACCCCCTTGGTGATACCTAATTGTCCCTAGTAGAGTAGATGGTGCATATCCACCATATCCCTTTTGAGACCCCCGATTTAGCCGAAGCAAAGCTAGAGGATGGGAAGACCCCGGAAAAAGTTTTACCAAATGTTTTAAGAGAAAACCTTGGTGAGGTGGGACCTCGCAAGACTTGTTGAGAAAGAAAAATGTTTTGTTTTACAAAATGCTGGAGGAAAACCAGAGGAAAAAAGGTTTACGAAAACGCACCTGGTTCTTTGCAGTCTAGCTATAACAACTTAACCCTGTGCAACCACATTACTCTGGTATGGAACAGGGCTGGATTTGATGGTTGTCTATTCCAGTATAAGCTGCCTCGCAACAACTACAGGGGATCGGGGATCCCTGGAGGGTGGTCCTTCTCCGATAAAGGTGGGACCCGGAGAAGGAACAAAGGGTTGGTAGGCCTCCACGCGTTACTATGGGCCCCTCATTAAAAGCGCACACTCTCGAGGAGTGGAAAAAGCGCTCCAGTTGGTCCTCGCCCGACGTCCCGGTGTTGAGGGGATGAACACCCATAGGGTAGGCACTTATATTGGAGTGGGCATCCGGAGAGTCTTGATCGGTTACTCGACCTACGATCGGTGAAGATCAGGGTAGTGTACCCGGATGGTGTGGGTAAAGTGTACAACCTTTGCAGAGTGTAAATCTATTCGAATAGTCATGTCCATCGTTAAGGACGGGTTGGACAAACTTCTGTAGAGCGGTGCTGGTTTTTTTTTCAAAAAGGATTTCAGAAAAGAAATGATTTTGGAAATGTTTTGACCATGGGATGGTCGGGAAGGATACCTTCCTTGATCATGGGATGGTCAGAGGGGTATGGAAGGAGCTTGGTCGTGGGATGACCTGAAAACGGGAACAAATGGGTGACCCAGTCCTAAAGTTTTCCAAAACTGTTTCCAAAATGGTTTACGAAAGTTTTCAACAAAGATATGTAGATGCTATACCTTCAAGAGAAACTATTTGAGAAAAGAACCTCTCTTGGAGCCCTCCTAATACCACAGCCATATTGCATAGCCTCTTCTTATTAGTACTTTAAGTTAGGGTGGTTTGCGAGTACATTCAATGTACTCACTGGCATTATCCCTGGTTAATAACTTGGCCAGATATCAAGAAGAAGATGGCGTGGGGGACTATGCGAGCTAGGACGTTCTCCCAGTCAGTTTCCTGTAGGTTAAGTCATGGCTCGGGCTCTACGCTTGATGAAGTACCGCTGATGATTATTGATGTAGCCATAACGGCATTTATGTAAGTCTTGTAATTCGGTATATTCTCGGATGTTGTAATGATACTTGTCGGTTATGTGCCACGACTAATTGATCATGGGATCGTGGTTGTATGCATAACAGGGATTCTTGAAGGATTAATCCGGGGGTCCCACACTACACTAGTTCATTCTTTGGCATCCTAAGGAAGCATAAATTCGGATTTATCTATCCAACTTCATGCTTGGGGGCTAGAGGATATGATATAAAATAACATAAGGAAAAATGTGAGTTAGAATTCCGACTTACATGTTGTTCATGAGTGAGTTTGCTCAGGCTCACGTTCACTTCTGCAGAAACCTTTTTGGTGAGGGTGAGTGGAATAATCGGAGGTGGCGGAAGCACATCGGCCCTTTGTCCCTCGTCATGAAGACGAATTTTCTCAAGGAGTTCTCAGTAATTGATATCCTCCGCTTCTTGTGCCTCCTGCTCGGTAGTAATATTTCGGCTTTCCAAGCATTGCCCGGCGAGCCGCTGTATCTCCTCTGCTGATTTTTGGGTAATGCCAAACTTGGCAAGACCTGGATTGTGAAGAAGGTTCTCAGCAAAGATTTCTGCTAAGGGATCATTACCCGAAGAGGGTTCACCCTTATCAGGACCTGAGTCACCCATGGTGACGTCAGTTTGCGACCCAAGGATCGATGGCTCTGCTGATTGAGCCGGATCTTCTACGGCATTCGGAGATGGAGTAATCCCTGGTGTTGTAGAAGGTTGAGGGGCAGGAGTCTAAGGAGCTACGGCAGGAGAAGCCAAATTCAGCTTCGACTGGCGTAGTTTGGATGTAACTCCCTTCCCCTTGCCCTTGGTGAGATGTTTAGCTCTGAGAAAGTAATATAATAAAGAACATTACATCTCGGAAAGAATTACGAACAAAATACAGAGACCTTGTAAGGAAAGAATACCTCTTCACAGCGGGCACCTCCTTCGTGCCAATGGCCACTGTTGGAGCTTTACACTTCTGAGGAACAATGTCCAGCAGTGGAACCAATTCTCCCTCATCCTGAGAAAACTAAGGAGGATATCCCTCGATAGGAGCAAGCTCTGACTCGGGGAGATCGGCAAGCTGAAGAGAAGAAGTATATCAGTATTGCAAAATAATATAAAGATGAGCACATAATACGAGTTGCTGCTGAAGCTTACCAGCACCACGGGATTTTCTTCCGTATGCATATCCAGAGACAGCTCCATAATTTTCCTCTCAATCCGCTCCCTTATCAGCCATTTGATTTGACATACATAGTCTTTTTCCAAGTAGGCCTTGGGATTGATTCGGAGGGAATCTTTCTTGGACGACATGATGGAGTGCATCAGTCGATCTCCAAGATGTTGGAGAGGCTGGATCCGGCGGTCCATTTAGCATTGAACTAAGTCGGACCCTTTCAGGCCCTTGTGCTTCATCAAATACTCGATCCGCCTCTTGGTGAGAAGCAGATCGTCACTGAGAGCCGGTGCGACCTCATCCCAGGAATCTCGGGGTGGGGCGGCTCCATCGATGAAAGCCGACAAAGTAGTAGCTTTATCGGGAGCGGGAATATCTTTGTGATAGAATAAAGTGGACGGCCATTGCTTGACCGACTCACTGGACATAATCCGAGGATAGACGTGCTCTCTTCTAATGGAAAAACTAATAGTACCAGTAATATAAGTATTACTGGCAGTAATGGAATTTCTCCGGACATGAAAATAGAACCGGAAAAGAGTAAGGCTCGGCCTAATGCTGAGATACCACTCGCATATGTGCTCATCTCTAAGAGAGAGTTCGGGGGAAGATGGTGCAGATGAACTCTGTAGTGATCTATAACCTCAAAAAAGTAATATGAGGGAGGGAAGCTCAAACCTCTGTCGAGGTGAGTGCCGAATTGCACTCGCTCACCGTCGCGAGGGTTGGGGATGGTTTCGCCTATGCCGCTCCGTTAGTCGCCGGCACAAAGGAGCCCTTCCTCTTCCACGACACGGAGCTTGGCGTCGTCGAGGATGCACGAGATCCAAACCCCTCGGTTGCTCTCCTTCTTCGCTGCTGCTGCCGTCACCGCCGTGCCGAAATATGATGTAGAAGCCATTTTTCCTATGCGCCGGTGACCTTGGATGGGCGGCCCTGGAGATATCTAGGAAGCAGAGGAGCTCTAGGTTCGTGGGAGGTGTAGAGGAGTAGGAATCGGCGCAAAGTGATGGTGAAGGAGATGAGGAAAAGGATCCTCACAACTTATATCCACCGGCCGCGTCAAGATTCATGTAAACGCTACAGTGAACGTGCCAGACGTCGTGGAAAGAACTGGGAAACCCCTCGCGCGATGATTACGTCACCTCGATCTCCACGCACGCATTGAAATGGCACCTCGGTTTCGTGATAGGCGGACCCACCAATAGTCGTGCTAACAGGAAATGTCTTTCAATGACGTTACTTGACCATGACTTGTGTCAGATGACGTCAGAGACCAAGTTCCGGCTTAGTTTGAATTTCGAGTTGGAAACCCGAGTAACGTATTCATAGGTCCGACTCATTTTTTTGAGACCCGGATCGTATGTTTTCTTTTGAAGTTTCAGGAACCCTTCAAGACTCTACAAGACAAATATCAAGCTAGACGATGATAAATCCGACTTTGGATCTTGGAAACTTCCGGGGCTGTTATTGGGGATATACTTTCCGGGTATCCTCACTGTGCCTCACTGACCAGGGTGGCCCACTTCGGGTTAGAAGAGACGGATTCTAGTCTGGCTACGGGAAGGCCTAGAAGACGTACCGACATAGGCCCATAGTGTTACTTGTAGTTCAAGATGTACTCTGCAACAGACTCTTTGTCGTAGCCGGATATATCTCTCCTATAAGCCCTAGGCCGGATATCTATACAAGGCGTCCTAGGGAGAGCCTTTAGGGCACCCTGACAATAGTCTACAATCTCAACTCGCACAGGCGAAACCCTTGTAACCCATATTCTAGATCTGCCGTATTACTAGATTGCTAGTAGGAGTAGGATCCATCCAAAGCCGGCGGATTCGAACCTGCGTAAACTTGTGTGCGCACTGTACCGGAATACCATACATCTCACACCCCTCTCTTCCACATGCCTCGAGGACCCCCTCATGTCCTACTTGTCATCAATCCGATGACAAGCGCGAAAATGATGAGTTTCGGTCATCTCTCTCGACAATATATATCGGGTCTGACGGATCGCCTTGGAACCTCAAAACTGTGAGAAATAGCTCATGAAAACGGTCATAAAATGCGAAAACGATGAGTTTTTGGTCATAACTGACAAGCATGTATCAGGTCTGACGATCGTTGGCAATCTCCCTATAACCCAAAACTATGGGCAATAGATCATGAAAACGACCACGAAGCGCGAAAACGACGAGTTTTTGGTCATAACTGTGAAACATGTATCAGTTCTTATGATCATTGACAATCACCCTAGAACCCCAATACTATGTGCAATATACCATGAAAACGGCCATAAAGCACACAAACGACGAGTTTTTGGTCATATCTCTCGAACATATATAAGGTCTTACAGCCATTATCAATCGCCTAGAACCTCAAACATGTGGGAAATAGCTCATGAAAACGGTCATAAAATGCGAACAAGGTGAATTTTGGTCATAACTGTCAACGCCCTAGAACCCCAAAACTATGTGTAATAGACCTCGAAAATAGCCATAAAGCACGAAAACAATGAGTTTTGGTAATCTCTCTCGAATATATATCGGGACTTACAACCATTTTAAATTGTCATGAAACCCCAAAACTGTGGGAAATAGCTCATAATAATGGTCATAAAACGCCAAAACGATGAGTTTTTGGTCATAACTATCAAACATGTATCAGCTCTTACGATCATTGACAATCGCCCTAGAACCCGAAAACTATGGGAAATAGATCTTCAAAACGGCCATAAAGCGCGAAAACGACGAGTTCTTGGTCAGAACTGTCAAACATGTATCAAGTCTTACGATCATTGATAATCACCCTAGAACCCCAAAACTATGGGCAATACCTCATGAAAACAGTCATAAAACGAGAAAACGGCGAGTTTATAGTCATAACTCTCAAACATGTATCAGGTCTTATGAGCCATGCAAATCCCCCTAGTACCCCAATACTATGGGCAATAGCTCACGAAAACGGCCATAAAACATGAAAACAGAGTGTTTTCTCGTAACTCTCGAATTTTATCGAGTCTAACGAGCCATGCAAATCCCCCTAGAAACTCACAACTATGGTTAATGGAGCATGAAAATGGCCATAAAACACGGCAATGAGGTTTTTGTCGTAACTCTCATACATGTCTTTGTTCTTATAGTCGCTGGAAATCACCAAGGAACCAAAAACTGTGGGCATAGCTCATGAAAACAGCCATCAAACGAGAAGACAACGAGTTTTTGGTCATAACTCCCAAACATATATATGGTCTTAGGGTCGTTGTATATCCCCATGGAGCACCAAATAAAACAGTCTGCAATAGCTCATTAAATCGGTAGTCAAATGTGAAAACAACGAGTTTTTGGTCATAACTCTCAAACATGTATCGGGTCTTAGGGGCGTCGTAAATCCCCCTGGAACCCAAAAACCATGGGCAATAACTCATGAAAACGGCCATAAAACACGAAAACGACGAGTTTTTGGTCATAAATCTCGAATATCTGTCGGATCTAGCAAGCCATGCACATCCCCTAGAAACTCACAACTATGGGTAATAACGCATGAAAACGGTGATGAAACACAAAACAATGATTTTTTGGTCATAACTCTCATACATGTCTCGGTTCTTAAAGTCATTGTAAATCACCAGGAAACCCCAAAACTATGGGGAATAGCTCATGAAAATAGCCATAAAACGCGAAACAACGAGTTTTTGGTCATAAATCTCAAACATGTATCGGGTCTTACGGGCCATGCAAATCCCCTAGAACCCCAAAACTATGGGCGATAGCTCATGAAAATAGCCATAAGACACACGAAAACAGAGTGTTTGTTCATAACAACTCTCGAACATGTATCGGGAGTTAGGGTAATTGAAAATCCCCGAGAACCCCAAAACTGTGGGCAATAACTCATTAAAACGGTCATAAAATGAGAAAACAACGAGTTTTTTTATCATAACTCTCAAACATGTATCGCGTCTTATGCGCCATGTATCGATTTTTTTGTCATAACTCTCAGATGGCTGCCATGCGAAGATATCTTGATTTGCTTGGCGGAACTTGACGAGCGCACTTTGCTATGCGCTATATAGGCCTACGCCTATCTAGGTCACCTTGCAGGGGTCATCATCCTTCAACGACGTCTTCATCGTCTCGTCCGATGCCTTGAACTCCGGATTCGGCTTTGTTACCTCCATCTTCGTCGCGGTCATCTCGAACGGATCTATGGTCTTCATGATCTCCTGGTACTCCTGGGCGTGCAACACGGCTTCTTCAAAGGCGACATTTCCATCCTCGCACTCTCGAACTATCTTCGGGTCTCCCCTGATGGTGATCACGCCGTTGGGACCTAGAATTTTTATCATATCGTAAATGTAACACGGACGAGCCATAAAATCGCAATAAGCCGGATGTCCGAATATAGCATGGTACCTGCTCTTGAACGGGAACACTTCAAAGGAAAGTGCTTTCGTCCGATAGTTCTTTGGATTTCCAAAGGTAACATCCAAAGTGTTATCTCCCAGGGAATTTGCTTGTCTTCCTGGGACAACTCCATGAAAGATCACAGAGCTGTGATTTAGCTGGGTCTCCGAGATTCGCATCCGGCGTAGCGTTTCGACATACAGAATATTGATGCTGCTACCATCGTACATGAGAGTCTTGGAGAAACCATAGCCATAAATAAGTGGATTTATGACTGAGGGGTATTTTCCTCGCCTGTGTAACTTAGGCGGATGATCAGCACAGTCAAATGTGATTGCAACTTCTAACCAATCCAGATACTGAGGGACAGCCGGAACTATTGCGTTGAGCTCATGCATAACTGCTTTCTTGACATTAGCTGGTTGAGATCCGAGGAAGGTGACGTAGGTGTCTTTCTTTGTGGGGAATGTTTTCTTCCCCTCCGGCTTGGGATTTGAAGGATCAGCTTCCTCCATGTCGGAATCTTCCTTGGTCTCTTTATATTTTTCGGGATGCTTCTTTCCCTTCTTGATGTCGTCATTGAAACGACACTCGGTGTTTGTGTGAGACGAGTCCCCATTGGCATCTAAATGATGCACACATGGGTTATTGGCAATGTCGGCCCAGGAGTAGGTTTTTGCAAGTTGCTGGTCTCCTCTACCTTGGACTCTTGATGTCCCAGGACCGCATCCGCCACCACCGCCACGTCCTCTAGACCCAAAAGTAGCAGTAAGAACTGCCGTTTCCACGTTGGGTTTTTCTTCCGAGGTGTTCTTGCGCTTCTGAGCTTGCTGCTTTGGTTGCCGACTATGGCATAGCTTGGGCGTTCAGTAATCCCTCTGCATCGTTGTTCGCATCTGCATACTTGCTCGTTGTTTCTATCATCTCCCCCAAATCGGTAACCTTGTCATACTTCAAGCGATGACGTAGTAAACTAATTGGGAGTCCTGCAATGAAAGCTTCAATCGTAGTTTGGTTATTTACTCCTTCACAGGAGTTTTCGGTGTCGATCCATCGTCTGGGATAATCTCGACATGTTTCTCTAGCTTTCTGGGTGCAACGTTGTAGGTATCCTACCATACAGGGCCTCCGATATGTGCCTTCGAAATTCCGAAAGAACGCACTTTGCATGTCATACCAGTTGTGGATGGTGTTCTCCAGAAGTTCATTGAGCCATGATCACGCCGTCTTCCGCAACATAAGTGGGAGATATCGGGTTACGACCAAGCTATTTCCACCTTTGGCGATGCAGCATGCCTTGAAAAAATCCTGGAGCCAAGTATCTAGCCGAGCCACACCATCGTAGGCTTGAATGTGTCTTGAGATAGCAAATCCTTTCGGGAAATGTGTTCGTTGAATTCGTGGTCCGAAGCATTTTGGTCCCACGTATATATCATCATGTTCGTAGCGTCGCGCCTCTATGTTGGAGTTAATCCGGTGTCTCGCATCACTTGGAGACAATGATTGTCGTCCTGAGTGACGGCTATGGCTATGGTGCCTTGGAGTCGGACTTTGGCTTCTACCACCACCACCTCCACCACGACGGCCTCCTTGGCCTCCTTGGGAACCGTTGTAATGGCTACTTGGTGGAGAAGGTGGGGCAGCTGGATTGTTTCCAGCTAATTGCCAGCCTTCGTTCGGAGCGTCATTATTCCGGTTTCAGGGAGGGTCTTCATTGCGACTAGCCCCCTGCAGGCTTGTCTCGGCACAGTGTCCATCGTTTCTTTGACCGTTGCTCCCACCATGGTGGGGATCAGCCAGACGGCTTGTAGGTCTAGGAGGTGGCATTTTTTGACGGTCCTCCTCCCGATGCTTCTCTTTGTCTTCTTCCCTACGATCGTTCGACTCTCGCCGGGGAGGATTCCTCGGATACAGTGCAACAATTGCCTCTTGCTTAGCAGCTGGAGCGACGTTGCGCCTGTCATGTGCAGTTCTGTGGTGCTGCCCTGATGATCCGGTTCTTGAGTAGTTGTCTTCCCGATGGTCGGAACGGTGATGTTGTTTCAGAGCACGTTGGGGTCTTACGTCATTCCAGGCCGGATCCGTGCAACATTGGTCAGATTGGAAGACCAGTTTTCCGCTTCCGGATTTCGCGACCCTTGGTGAGTAGATTAATGCCCAATAGAACCTGTTCTGGGCCTGGATTATTTGACAGGATATCTCGAGCTGCAACAGTGTTTTGCACCGGTGTTGGGTACACCAGATGTCCCTTGCTGTCGAGTCGAGGCATCCTCGGGTCTCCTTCAAAGAGGACTTTGTGAACTTTTGGAAATTGATCATCACGAGTGTGACGTTTCCGGGTCTTTTGATGCTCCCGAGAGATGTGCTTCTCCGCAGTTGCCATGCGTTTCTTTTCTTCCTCGATGTTTTTGGCTTAATCCAGGAGTACTTGGCGACGCACTTCCAGGTCCTGGGACCTTTCATCCAGTTCTTCAGCAGTAAGTTCTGCATCTTTAGGGATAGGTGTAGTTAATGCAGCATCGATGAGTTTACGTGCACCTGCGATGACCACGTGTCCGTCCACTGACTCTTCTTTGGGCTCGTCTAGGATAAGTGCTCCATCCGAGTCTTCCTCATATTCCTCGACAATCACTTTCTCTGCCGGAAGATCTTTTGCTAGGGTCTTCTTCTTCTTTGCCTTCTTGGCATCGCAGGTAGCAAAGACGGCTTTGGGCCTGTTTCCCGGAGTTAAACTATGATCGGTACTTCCGTCAATTTGGTCCTCGGGATTATCTCCGAGATCCATGTTATGCTACGCTTTAGGAGAGTTTTCTCCGGATCCTTCGTCCATGGATTCTCCTTCTTCTACAGCTGTGGAGTTAATCTCCTCTTCATATTCCGCGGAGAACTTCCGGAAATCTGCCGATGTCATGGAATCATTCGAAGATGCCGGTAAGTCGACACTTGTTCTGATTGCCTCCAGCACCGAGTCTTCGTTGTCCCCAGCATCGGTAGAGCAGGATTCGGATCCAACAAATCTGACAAAGTGCGACACGTGCCTCCTGAGATAGTTGCTGCTCTCGTGTTCGGCTTCTTCGAAACACCTGATGGTCTTGAGAATATCATCCATGCTTGCATCTTGCATCATCATGTGCCTCAATGTGTATCTCAGGAAAGGTCTATTAGTTCCGATACTATCAGAGCTGGAACCAGAGTTTTTACTTGCTGTTCATGGACTTCGACCTCCGCAGGTGGATCGATATGGGATTCAACCTCGCTAGGGAGATCCACTCCAGATTTGACTTGTACTGCAAGATCTGCTTCAGGTTCAGCTTTCTCCACTATCTCCGCAACGGGTGCGGGTTGGGTGGGATTAGGGATTTCTGAGATCCGGAACTCTGCCGCCTCCACGGACAAAGGGGACCCATAATTTTCTTCTACCTCTATCATCACCGCTGGGGTGGGTGGGACAGGTTCAGCGAAACATATGTAAACATCGATCTCACGGAAAGACATGATGGTGTAGGTGGTCACGGCTTCTCTAGCCGGAATCTAGGTCTCCTCGAGAACGATGAGAGAGACATCACTGGCATTGAGGATGTGACCGACGGACATAGTCTCACCTATTCCGATTCTTGTAGATTCCGCTCGGTCATAAAACAAGAAAACGGCGAGTGTTTGGTCATAACTCTCAAACAACTATTGGGTCTTACGAGCCATCTGAATCCCCCTAGTGCCCAAATACTATGGGCAATAGCTCATGAAAATTTCCATAAAATAGGAAAACATAGTGTTTGGTCATAACAACTCTCAAAAATGTATCGGGTCTTAGGGTCATTGAAACCCCCCTAGAACCCCAAAATTGTGGGCAATAACTTATGTAAACGGTCATGAAACAAGAAAACGACGAGTTTTTGATCATAACTCTCAAACATGTATCGAGTCTTACGGGCCATGCAAATCACCTTAGTACCCCAATACTATGGGCAATACGTCATGAAAACAGCCATAAAACATGAAAATAGAGTGTTTGGTGGCAACTCTTAAACATGTATCGGGTCTAACGAGCCATGCAAGTCCCTTGGAAACTCACAACAATGGGTAAGGGAGCATGAAAACGGCCATAAAACGCGAAAAAGATGAGTTTTTGGTCATAACTCTCGAACATGTATCGGATCTAACAAGCAATGCACATCCCCTAGAAACTCACAACTATAGGTAATAAATCATGAAAACAGCGATGAAACACAAAACAACGATTTTTTGGTCATAACTCTCATACATGTCTCGATTCTTAAAGTCATTGTAAATCACTAGCAAACCCAAAACTATGGGGAATAGCTCATGAAAATAGCCATAAAATGCGAAACAACGAGTTTTTGGTCATAAATCTCAAACATGTATCGGGTCTTACGGGCCATGCAAATCACCTAGAACACATAACTATGGGTGATAGCTCATGAAAATAGCCATAAAACACCCGAAAATAGAGTGTTTGGTCATAACAACTCTTAAACATGTATTGGGTCTTAGGGTCATTGAAAATCCCCCTAGAACCCCAATACTATGGGCTATAGCTCATGAAAACGGCCATAAAACACGAAAACAGAGTGTTTGGTCATAACTCTCAAACATGTATCGGGTATAAAGAGCCATGCAAATCCCCGTGGAAGCTCACAACTATGGGTAATGGAGCATCAAAACGACGAGTTTTTTGTCGGAATTCTCATACATGTCTTGGTTCTTGTAGACGTTGTTAATTGCCAGGGAACCGCAAAACTGTGGCCAATAGCTAATGAAAACAACCATCAAATGAGAAAACAACGAGTTTTGGTCATAACTATCAAACATGTGTCGGGTTTGAGGGTCATTGAAAATCCCCCTAGAACCCTAAAATTGTGGGCAAGAACTCATAAAAACAGTCATAAAATAAGAAAACGACAAGTTTTTGATCATAACTCTCAAACATCGATCGGATCTTACGGGCCATACAAATCCCCCTAGTGCGCCAATACTATGGGCAATAGCTCATGAAAACTTCCATAAAACGCGAAAACGGAGTGTTTGGTCATAACAACTCTCAAACATGTATCGGGTCTAAGGGCCATTGAACACCGTTCGGCAAAATAACTTGAACATCGTGTATTACTTGAATACAAAGTGTTTAGATGAATCGTTAAAAGCAAATACATATTCAATGTATTGTGTTTTGACAAAATGGTAATTATCATTAAATGATTTTTTTAAAGTGTAAATAAGTTTACCAAAGGAAACATGAATATGAGATTATTTGATATGATCAAATTGTTTCATCCAACAAAGGGTATAAATATAAAAGAGAATCTAATTACTATGATTTGATCAATAGTAATGAAATTCGACTTTACAAGAATGGCATAAAAGAAATTGTGAAATGCAAGGTGTTTTGAAATGTCAAAATTAAAAGCATCACAATATGATATTTAATATCAAAATGGGTAAATAGATGGCAACAAATAATTCGTTGTAGTGCAGATGTAGAGACCATTAGTTAGAAATAGTTAGCACTCAATTAGAATATATAGTGAACATCTGGATTCGTAAAAGTTTTGGGGTTATTTGATATAACCAAAACAATAGCGAATTAGTCCTTGTAGAGTATTCATTGGGAACTTTGAATACGAAATCCATAGCTAAAGCAAAAGGGATGCAAAACTAGTATTGCTTAGATATTGGTACATTCTTGAGGAAGTTCACGTTCAGTGAGACTTCTCAGTTATGAAGCAAATGGAAGATAGTGAAAAACACGATGAGGATTCAAATCCCTACATCAGATTGTTGAGAAGCGCAACGGAAAACGTTCATGAATGATTCTCTTCACAATGGAATGATTCAATGATAATGATCATTGTGTTTTTCCACTGGTGTTTTCACTACATGAAGTAGGATTCAAAAATGTAATCCATATCATGTATGGAGACATTTGTTAATCATTTGTTATGATTACCAGAATATGACATACCTACAAACTACTAAGGAAATAATGGTAAACTAGAATTATGAGAAATCCTAGAAGCGAAATTCCCTTGAGATTAGAAAGCAATTCATTACTGAATCTCACAAGTAAAAGTGGTTACTTGGAATTTTCCCAGATGACTGCAAAGCCATAGTGGAAAAGGGGGTAAATGACAAAAGCACAATTTGTCAAGTATTGGACGAATTCAAATGAATTTGATTCAAGTGTGCTTAATGTCTAGAGGATTTGAAACTAGTCAAACTACTAGTGTCTCATAGTAAATCTCTAATCCTTTGATATTTGATCAAAGGATTTGAAGTTGTTCCAAATAGTGAGTAGATATGCAATTTGCATAAAATTGAGTGGGAGCTATGAAAGTCTGCCTAAAACAATATGTTGGTGTCATATTTTTGAGTGGGAGCTTATATAGTGATTCTTAAGGGTGTTAAGAATAAAAGCGCAAGTGCCGATAAATAATGATTTATAAGGTGTAGAAGTTGATAATAGGTGTATCATGATATTATGTAGTATCCATTAAGGGATTCTAAAAAGGGTTTCAGAATAGAAGTTAATTAAGGAACTAGTCCTTAATAACTCAAATTAGGAATAATATTAAGTTTAACATCAATGGTTGAAATAAACAAAAGGATGATCATCATCCACTATGTTGAGACATAGGTTTTATCTTAGAAAACCATGATGGTAACTTACCATAATATGTGATCCAATAAGGAACGTTGAGCTAAGTTTGTCTATCGTGTCTAATAGAGAACTGTAGACATATTTTCCAAATCCATGATGGGTGAACAAAAACATCGAAAGTTGCACAGAGTGCACTGGTGTTTCGATGATTACATTTATAATAATAGATAAGGGTACCATCTATAGTGTTGTATACAGTTATGGCGGGGCTAGTTCACTTTTAACGTTGAATGATGTGTCCGAGGGCACAGTTCCCATGAGAAAGCCCACGAGGTTAATCTAAAGTCACTATAGGCTCCTGGAATCAGGCCTCGTTCTGTTGCCATAGCAACGATGCATACGCACATATGTTATCATATGATGATAAAGTATTAGTGTCAATCAAGGTGACATTAGTAAGTGGCAAAGGATTTGGGACTGTAAAGTACAGGCCCAAGACTCAACCTCTTCCATGAGCAAGCATGTTCAGGGTACCGGATATGATGCTAATTATTAAGAACAAATGCAGCTAGTGTATTTGTACTCTACTACAAGTGGGAGACTATTGGAAATATGCCCTAGAGACAAATAGTAATAAGGACTATTATCATATTTCATGTAGTTTATGATTAAGTTTTATATCATTCTATAAATGTGTTGAGTGGAAACATCAATACACGTGTGATATACAAACAACAAGGAGTTCCCAGTGAAACTCTAGTCACTGGTTCATTGGTCAACTGATGATCATGTTTCCTCATCATGTGCCATTTATGCCTATTGGAAATGGAGTCAACTCATTCTGAGAATGAGATGATGAACCAATACCCAACCTAAACATTGTGACCAGATCATGTCACGAAGTTCAAGTTACGATGATTAGAAATGGCTCCTCGTAGACTATTCCTTAGACCGTGAGGCTATATCAATCACTGTCTCCCGAGAGTGCTTAGATAGCATCAAGCGCCACTTGGTAATATAGTGGTTATAGAGGTGTGTTCAGGTACTCGAAGGAAACCATAGAGGCAATATATGTCAAGAGCGGGATTTTTCCATCCATGTGATGGAAAGATACTCGAGGGCCCACTCGGAGAATTTATATCCAATAGCTGGGCAGCGTGTGATTTGATCACAAGGATATCACTTGTCGGAACGAGTCAAGTAGCGTTGTTCGGTAACGAGATTGAACACGACATGGTGATGTCATTGATCAGATCTCAGGCAATGCAAGTATCGAGAGACAAAGGGAATAAGACACGATTGTCCCGGTTCAAACGATGAAAGATCTTCCTGGAACGCACAGGGGTCACATAGTCATCCAGGTCCCTCTGTCTATCATTGGTGCGGGAGTGTCCCGACCATGTCTGGAGTGTTCCCGAACCATGGGGTATCATGCTTAAGGGCTTGATGATGCTTATAGAGTGTTTATAGGATCGGAAGAATCATCGAAGAATAGTAGTGAGAAAACTGGAAGGGTTTCGGTAAGTCCAGAGGATGTCCGGAGTGGAGTTGGAATGTGTTCCATAGCCACGGAGATTGAATAATATGTGAATGAATGTTAAATATTGATTTAATCATTTATTCATAATTATTTAATAAAGAGAAAATCAATTAAAGGTCAAAAGGGCTTAATGGGCCAATTCTCGGAGGGGAGAGGGCCCATTAGGGAAAGGTGAGAGGGAGAAGGGCCAGAGGGGGTAGCCGGCGTCCTAGTGGGCCAGCCCCTCTCCCCCCCCCCGCGTGGGGCCCATGGGGGTGGCCGGCGGTGCCACCCCTCCCCCTTTCCTTTAGTCCCACCCCGGGACTTTGAGGGAGGTAGTACATCCCCTCCCCCTATATATAGTAGGGGTATTTGGCTAGATAAATACACACAATAATCAATAAAGGTCTTCTCACTTTTGGGAGGACCTCCAATTGATATTCTCTCTCTCTCTCTCTCTCCCGTGACCGTGGTCCCAAGTCTTCACTGCGCGAACAAGAGACATCTTCACCGCGGAGCACCGTCGCGCTGCGGGATTCGAATCTAGGAGCTCTACTTCCGCAACTGCTACTGGATCGGGGAAGCGGGAGTCATCGTCAGGCACCGGACGTGTGTAACTCCCTGCGAGGTGTCGCACTTGAGGCACTCAAGTCGTTGGAGCCATAGGAGTGCGACGACTTCATCACGACCTTGAGGTCAGCTTCGGCTCATCTACATCAACCATGCTCTTTTGAGCGTTGACAACGCTTTTTTGGTCTTCAAGTGTAAGTTCGCGAAAATCCCCTCCCATTACTATATTACTAATAAATAGGTCCTGGTAGCTTCAAGGGTTCAGGGGCGTAGGGTAAATTTTTTTTGTTTTCATACGCGGAACCCCTACATTAATGACGACATCAAGAAAGACGATACCGCTAGCTATAGGGATAAGCCGAAGTAGGGAAAGAAGAATCCTGAAAATATAAAGAGACCAAGGAAGATTCCGACATGGAGGAAGCTGATCCTTCAAATCCCAAGCCGGAGGGGAAGAAAACCTTCCCCACAAAGAAAGACGCCTACGTCACCTTCCTTGGATCTCAACCAGCTAAGGTCAAGAAAGTAGTTATGCATAAGCTAAACGCAATAGTTCCAGCCATCCCTCAGTACCACTACAAGAAATGTACTAACTAGTGACCCCAAGTATTGATCATAGAATGGTCATAGTTATCCATCTATGACCTTTCTTTGACCAAAAGCAATAGGTCACATACCGAGCGTCACTATAGGCAACTAACGACCTATTTTTTGAATTGGTCATGGACTTCTATGACCAAAACTGATAGTCATAGTGTCCATGACCAAAATTCTGGTCATAGGTAATTTGGCATGTGCATGTCAGATCCTACGTGGTAGTTCTACGTCGCAGGTTTTAGATCAAAACAAGCCCGGTCTAATGTGGTACTCTACATGGCCCAAGCCCAACAATTTTGGTCTTTTTATTTTTTCTTGTTAATTATGGTGAAATACATAGGCTAAAATCAACATTCTGGCCTTTTTACGATCATTTGTCAAGTATGAATCCTTCACTCATTCCAACTTCTTTAGCCTATAGCTCCTAAAAAAGAGAAAATATATGGCTGTCAGTCAGAAAGAAAGAAACAAAATTATATTGGTGAAACAAAACTACATCGCTTTTAATTGGCACTCAAAAATACACATGGTTGATTTCAGGAAATGCACGGATTGGACAATTCAAATAACAGATAGGGAAAAGAACTTGGACACCTGTAAAAGAAAAGCCTATTTAGATGATCAACCCATGATCCAAATTATATTCTCTAACTTATAACATAATTGGAACATGCATCTTGACAACAATAGTAGCAAACTAGAACAAAAAAGACTCAAAAGCATAGCCATGGCAGTAACAGGTAGACATGAAGCACCATGACAACAGTTGAGATGCATCAATTTCAAGTTTCAATAGCAACAAGTGAACTTGGATTGAGATGGAGCTTACACGAGCATGAAACCAATGAAGCAGGCGGGAGAGACAAGCTTACAAGGGCAACACAGAAAGTAGACATGGCACCACTAGTGGGGCATCGATGGAGGCCACATCTACAACATGTCAAAGGAAAAACTTGTACTGCATTCGTCGAGGTACATGCATCTTGTGGTTCTTCCATCGAAGGCAGGCCAATGGCAATGGGAGCATAGATCACCAAATTGTCAACATCTTGTCTCAATGACTATACAAGAAATGAGAGAAATATAAGAACATAATAATGTGTATTACAAGAAATTTAAAATGGAAAATAATGTGTATTTCAAGAAGTATATAATAGGTGACAATACACATTAGGCAGGGTAGATGAGCAGTTCAAACGTTATATTTCGACAAAACAAATAAGCAAACATAAATGGAAAATACATAGGTGGAATCAGTGGAAGCTACTTCCTCCACTCCAACTGAAACCGAAACAAACATCATCGATCAAATTTAACAACAACAAATCAAATCATACTTAGCCAGGGAACTGGAAATACACATCTGATATTGTACAGGATGGGAAAAATATACATGTTTGTATCAACAGACAGAAAAATAAATAGGAACCACCAATTTAATCATGCAAGCATGGATAGGCTAATAACAAGAATGATTAATATCAAATATAAAAATTAATTGCTTCGGAAATTAGACCATAACGTGTTTAACTGAAGCCTATAGACATCAGATTCATGTGATAGATAGGCAAAACCAAAATAACGGGAGCATTTCATGGTTCTTTGATCGAACCAAGCTAACTATCCCAGTCCTACATGTAGATGAACCTGTCAAGAAACTCTAGCATAAACTTTAAACAAAACATGCATCAAAGTGAAATGCCTAGGAGTTTATTTTTTTGCAGATGCATCAAAGTGACACCTGACAAGGTTTTCTATCATGGAACTCTGAACAATCAAACGTCCATGTAATTAGGTTTATAGTACACAGAGTTGAATTTTTTAAACCACCGTACTGTGTGGATCATGAGCAATTTAGAGAGGTGTCTAGTATAAAGTGCTCATTACAATAGGTCTTGATATATGAACTAATGCAATACTTGTAGAGAATATATATTTCTCTAATACTACGAGACATCCTATCCCACGGCCGCATATGATGATGAATGAACCCTGGAGTGCATTCTGCATGTAAGATATACAAAAGTCAAGGTAAAGATAAAAATGAGGTCTATTAAAAGAATGAAGGACATAATTAGGACTGAATCGTAAAAACGTCAGGCATATACACGATAAGTCCCTGTTTGGTACTGGTGTATTGTAAGGGATTAGTGGGAATAATCCTCACATGTATTGGGTGAGTCCCCTATCTTCAACCAATCCACACCAATCCCCGATCCACTCTAATCACAATCCCCAGTGTAAAATTTGTTGTTTTGTGCACATGTATATGGATGTATTGATGTTCTGCTATCAAATAATAAAAATCCAATCCTAGAGAAACAAAAATCATTTGAATAAAGACATCAACTTTGACACCATCAGCAGGCAAGTGTACCAATCATGCATCATGTGTTATAAAATACCGATCAGAACCAAAGTTGTTATTCACACACACAGCCGAGCTAAGAAAATACAACCACTACCATGCAACATATGACATACCAAAACCACCACCATGCAGTGATGCAAAAGGTGACCTACCAAAACCACTACCATGTAGTGATGCAGAAGGTGACCTACAAGGGACCATGCATGCTAGGAACCAAAGTTCATCCAAACTGATAGTCTCTACAACAAAAATTTATGCATATGCACATACAGAGATTCATTTGGCGTCTTACTAATAACAGGTGCTCGCCCATATCCTAGCCATCACACAAGAACCCCCCAACCAATACACATAGACAATATTATCATGCCAAAGGAAAATGCAAAAACATGGAGCTCTATAAGATGCCTAATTTCACTCTTCGACTGCTATTTGCCACATAGCTGATATGTCTTGAAATCATTCCTGCATTTTCGAATAAGGCGTGATTGTCAACCATAAGTATTGTCGTTGACATATGAAAGATAATATTAAGGTTAAACATTTGTCAAATATCGTATCAATGGCCATGCCAAAGTCTACACAGAGAAATGCATGTACTGAAGGGCAGGATCATTGATATGAAGAAATAACAATGGGTAAACCTCAGGACAGGTTCATTGATATGCAAGTATAAATTCCACTAGGTCCACAACCAAACTAAGAACTAGGGTTCCTATATATTTCAACAAATATGAAACTGGAGCACAATACAGCAGCAATCAGCACCAGGAACCCAACTTGAATCATTGCATCCAAAACACAACACAGAGGAGATATGCTATGTTACTATAGACAATATATTTGACAGGTCTGGATCTAGAAAAAATGTATGTGTGTGTGGTGAGACAAAGAGAGAAATAATAACAGCAATGCAGTAATACAAACAGAGCAATAAAATTTAACAAGTTACTTTCACCCGGAAGGACATGGATGAAAGCAAAAAAGGTAATCCACATCGCATTGTGTATATGGTACTGAACATACAGCTAGCTATCAATAGGCATGTACCAAACAAGGTCTCCATATGTGGCGAACGCTGAAGCGCAACATGAGCCCGACATAGTAGATGTGCCCAAACGCGATGGCCAGCACCGCCACGACGGGGAGCAGCGCCACCGCCCAATCCATTAGTGCGGGTGGAGACCATAAACAAACCACCTCACCTAGACATGGCGACGAGGATGCCCGGGCACCACTCTCTTTTCTAATGGTATCTGCAAGAAGCGGGATCCTGTTGTCGACGCAATCGTCCTCGATCATGTGGCGGATGGTCTCCGACTCCATCGCCACAGCCTCCTCGACCTCGAGAAGGAAAACCTCCCGGTACGCCGCGCACGTCCAATCCATGAGGGCGGGTTGAGATAGCCACCAACTGACCACTTTAGTGAGATGCGGCGGAGAGGAGGCTAGGGCCCCACCCACGCATCCGATGGCGTCGACAGAGACACCATCCGCCGCCGCTCGAGGTCGTCCGTGCAGAGGAGCTGGTGGATATGGGGGAACGGGGCTCGGTGTTGCACGCGCGGACGATGATGGAGGCGGGTATCGCACGAGTCGGTAATGGGATCGCGAGGAGCATGGGGGCGCGGGGGAGGGGGCAATAGGGGAGTAGGTGGGATCGATCTATGGTTTGCGGTGGTGGTTGCTGTGGCTGTGGTTGCCGGTTGGGTTGAGCGGAGCGGTAGGTTCTGTTCGTGTCTTGTGCAGGTGGTGTGAGACAAGCGAGTGGGTCCACGCGTGGATTTGGTGGGTCAGTGGGTTCGAGCTCGCGAGCGGCGAGCATGCCACATCATCGATCCGGGCTTACTATCTTGATCTAAATCTTGTACGTCCATTCTGTTGTGATCCGATGGTTCTGATTTTTTTTGCAAAAGTAGGCTTTTCTTAAAACATCTATCACAGATATGCTTCTTAATTCGCACCGGATAAACTTTTCTCGACTGGTTCTGTAGGTGCCACATATCCTATTCAGGTCAGTGGTGGCCCCATCTTAGTTTAGTGGAGACAAGGGTCAGTTCAGGTGGTTCAGTTTGGTTGACTGACCTATAAGATAGGTTGGTCCCACACGTCAAATATTGGCGCCTAATCAGCTAGGTCAACTAGTAAATTGAGTTCCACATGTCATTAGCACAGTCAACATGTCAACATGTGGACACTAAGCACAAATTTATACGCAGATATGACACGTATGTAGACACGTCAGCAAAGTTGACACATGGATGTAACATGTAACCAATTTACTGAGGTGGTGATCTGTATTTTTTAAGTAACCATACATAGCATCCATGACAATTTAAATTGGTCGTAGTTGGCTAAAATTTAGGTCATAGACCAATATTATCTATGTTATGACCAATTAGTGTAAGTAAGTTATGACCTTACTAACATAAAAGGTCGTAGTTTTTCAGGGTTTGGACCCTCCCAAATGTCAGAATAACACATTGTTCTTTCTCATAGTCTATGATGCAGGGGAGAGGTAGGAGCTGCCGGCTCACTGGAAACATTAGCCTCGCCTCGATATCGTTCCGAGATATTCAAATCCGATATGGTTTGATCATTCTCGGAAACTTCACCAACTTCTTCGGCAGGCGGAGGTGGCGTGTCCATGCGTGTGAAGAAGGGAGTATCGTAGCTGGTCAAGTGAGCTACATGACACCCATATTCGGCATAGGAGTCCATGATAGCCTTGATGTCTTGCTCCTGTTCGTGTTCATCCACTTTGCAGTACCCTGTGGTTACTTTCCAGAGTCCATGATGTTTCCATGGTGGCTCATAACCATGGTGAGAGCGTTCTCCGCTGCGGTTCGCGTGTAGGACATGTTCCAGTCCTAGAAAAGGTGCGACATCTCCTTGGCCTTGTCTCGCACCTCAAAACCGGACATGTTGTGCATGTCCGAAACCTTATGAACCTCACCATTATCTTCAATGGATAGGCAGAACTCATGAAGCAGATCGCCGACTTGTGTAAGCCGGCTGGTGCGAGATTTGGCAGAAGCTGAGTCCAGTAAGTTCAGAGGACCTATGCATGTAATGCAAAATGGTTAATAAAAGAAATCTAACATCGAAAGAGTTGAAAGATGCAGAAAAATCAGAAATATGGAAAGATACCCAAGATGACATCGTCGACTTTGGTCTTCTCCTCTTGTAGGGTCTGTAGTTCATCCTGGAGTGCTTCAGTAATATCCTTCTCTCTGAACCATTCATTACTGAGATTTTAGATTATCTTGTCTTGGATCACAATCTTGCGATAGCGCTCCTCGGTGGCCATGGAGGAGTATTCGAGAACTTAAGCAATGCTCTTCTCATGATCGGCCTTAAGCTTATCCAGCTCTTGGCGGAGGTCCTTCTTTTCCACCTCTAAGGTTCTCAGATTCTCGGCTTCTTCAATCATAGCACAGGATTGCTTTACCAGTGTTGTAGTCAAAGGAACAAAAGTTGAATAAAAAATTGACTATGAACTAAAGGGTAAGGCTTGAGTACTAGAATGTTTACCTTCAGCCTCATCCCTTGATATGTTCAATTGAGCATTTTCAAGCCGGAGAGCTTTGATCTCTCTATGCTTGTTACAAATATTCTTCAACAATTCTTGGTTATATGAATTAAATTTCTGTAAGTCAGAATACCCAGAGTTAGAAGTCTACTAAAGACCCGGGCTAATATTTTTTAGTAATATGAGCACGAGCCTTGGGCGCTACACTAGTTCATTCTTTGGCATCCTAAGGAAGCATAAATCCGGATTTATCTATCCAAATTCATGCTTGGGGTCTACAGGATATGATATAAAATAACATAAGGAAAAATGTGAGTTAGAATTCCGACTTACATGTTGTTCGTGAGTGAGTTTGATCAGGATCACGTTCACTTCTACAGAAACCTTCTTGGCGAGGGTGAGTGGAATAATCGGTGGTGGCGGAAGCACACCGGTCCTTTGTCCCTCGTCTTGAAGACGAATTTGCTCGACGAGTTCGGATTAATTGATATCCTCTGCTTCTTGTGCCTCCTCCTCGGCAGTAATATTCCGGCTTTCCAAGCATTGTCGGGCGAGCCGCTGGATCTCCTCTGCAGATTTCCGGGTAATGCCAAGCTTGGCAAGACCCGGATTGTTAAGAAGGTTCTTAGCGAAGATTTCTGCCAAAGGATCATTACCCGAAGAGGGTTCACCCTTATCAGGACCTGAGTCACCCATGGTGACGTCAGTTTGCGACCCAAGGATCGATGGCTCTGCTGATTGAGCTGGATGTTGTACGGCATTCAGAGATGGAGTAATCCCTGGTGCTGTAGAAGATTGAGGGGCAGGATTCGGAGGAGCTACGGCAGGAGAAGCCAAATTCAGCTTCGACTAGCGTAGGGGTTTTGATGTAACCCCCTTCCCCTTGCCCTTGGTGAGATGTTTAGCTCTGAGAATGTAATAGAATAAAGAACATTACATCTTGGAAATAATTACGAACAAAATACCGAGACCCTGTGAGGAAAGAATACCTCTTCACAACAGGCACCTCCTTCGTGACAATGGCCACTGTCGGAGCTTTGCGCTTCCGAGGAGCAATGTCCGGCAGTGGAACCAATTCTCCCTCATCCTGAGAAAACTCAGGAGGATATCCCTCGATAGGAGCAAGTTCTGACTTGGGGAGGTCGGCAAGCTGAAGAGAAGAAGTATATCAGTATTGCAAAATAATATAAAGATGAGCACATAATACGAGTTGCTGTTGAAGCTTACCTGCACCACGGGATTTTCTGCCGTATGCATATCCAGAGACAGCTCCAAAATTTTCCTCTCAATTCGCTCCCTTATCAGCCATTTGAGTTGACATACATAGTCTTTTTCCAAGTAGGCCTTGGGGTTGATTTGGAGGGAATATTTCTTGGATGACATGATGGAGTGCATCAGTGGATCTCCAAGATGTTGGAGAGGCTGGATCCGGTGGTCCACTTAGCATTAAACTAAGTCGGACCCTTTCAGGCCCTTGTGCTTCATCAAATACTCGATCCGCCTCTTGGTGAGAAGCAGATCGTCACTGAGAGCCGGTGCGACCTTATCCCAGGAATCTCGGGGCGGGGGCGGCTCCATCGACGGAAGCCGGCAAAGTAGTACCTTTACCGGGATCGGGAATATCTTTGTGATAGACGAAAGTGGACGACCATTGCTTGACCGACCCACTGGCCATAATCCAAGGATAGACGCGCTCTCTTCTAACGGAAAAACTAATAGTACCGGTAATATAAGTATTACCGGCAGTAATGGAATTTCTCCGGACATGAAAATAGAACCAGAAAAGAATAAGGCTCGGCCTAATGCCGAGATACCCCCCGCATATGTGCTCATCTCTAAGAGAGAGTTTGGGGGAAGATGGTGGAGATGAACTCTGTAGTGATCTATAAACTCAGAAAAGCAATCTGATGGAGGGAAGCTCAAACCTCTGTCGAGGTGAGTGCCGAAGTGCACTCGCTCATCATCGCGAGGGTTGGGGATGGTTTCGCCTAAGCCGCTCCGCTAGTCGCCGGCACGGAGGAGACCTTCCTCTTCCATGAGATGTAGCTTGGCGTCGTCGAGGACGCACTAGATCCAAACCCCTCGGTTGCTCTCCTTCTTCGCCAGTGCTGCCGTCGCCGCCGTGCCAGAAGATGATGTAGAAGCCATTTTTCCTGTGCGCTGGTGACCTTGGATGGGCGGCGCTGGAGATTTCTAGGAAGAAGAGGAGCTCTAGGTTCGTGGGAGGTGTAGGGGGAAAGGAATCGGTGCAAAGTGCTTGTGAAGGAGATGAGGAAAAGGATCCTCACCACTTATATCCACCGGCCGCGTCAAGATTCGTGTAAACGCTACACTGAATGTGCCATGCGTGGTGGAAAGAACTGAGAAACCCCTCGCGTGATGATTACGTCACCTCAATCTCCACGCACGCATTGAAACGGCACCTCGGTTTCGTGAAAGGCGGAACACCAACGGTCGTGCTGGCAGGAAATATCTGTCAGTGACGTTACTTGACCATGACTTGTGTCAGATGACACTAGAGACCAAGGTCCAGCTTATTTTGAATTTCGAGCTGGAAATCCGAGCAACGTATTCATAGGTCCGACTCATTTTTTGAGACCCGGATCGTATCTTTTCTTTTGAAGTTTCAGGAACCCTTCAAGACTCTACAAGCCAAAGATCAAGCTAGACGATGATAAATCCGACTTTGGATCTTTGAGACTTCCGGGGGCTATTGTTGGGGATATACTTTCCGGGTATCCTCACTGTACCTCACTGACCAGGGTGGCCCACTTCGGGTTAGAGCTTTGTTTCACAGGCATCCCAGTCAGAGAGAAGAGACGGATTCCAGTCCGGCTACGGGAAGGCCCAGAAGACTTACCGACATAGGCCCATAGTGTTACTTGTAGTTCAAGATGTACTCTGTAACCGACTCTTAGTCGTAGTCGGGTAGATCTCTCCTGTAAGCCCAAGGCCCGATATCTATATAAGACGTCCTAGGGAAAGCCTTTAGGGCACCCTAACAATAGTCTACAATCTCAACTCGCACAGGCGAAATCCTGTAACCCATATTCTGAATCTGCCGTATTAATAGATTGCTAGCAGGAGTAGGATCCATCCAAAGCCGGCGGATTCGAACCTAGGTAAAATTGTGTGCGCACTGTCCCAGAATACCATACGTCTCACACCCCTCTCTTCCACATGCCTCGAGGACCCCCACATGTCCTACTTGTCATCAATCCGACGACACGCGCGAAAATGATGAGTTTCGGTCATCTCTCTCAAACATATATCGGGTCTGACGAATCGCCTTGGAACCTCAAAACTGTGGGAAATAGCTCATGAAAATGGTCATAAAATGCGAAAACGATGAGTTTTTGATCATAACTGACAAGCATGTATCAGGTCTGACCATCATTGACAATCTCCCTAGAACCCAAAACTATGGGCAATAGATCATGAAAACGGCCATAAAGCGCGAAAACGACGAGTTTTTGGTCATAACTATCAAACACGTATCAGGTCTTACGATCATTTACAATCACCCTAGAAACCAAAAACTATGTGCAATAGACCTTGAAAACGGCCATAAAGCACGCAAACGACAATTTTTTGGTCATATCTCTCGAACATATATAGGGTCTTACAGCCATTATTAATCGCCTGGAACCTCAAACATGTGGGAAATAGCTCATGAAAACGGTCATAAAACGCGAACACGATGAGTTTTTGGTCATAACTGTCAAAGCCCTAGAACACAAAAACAATGTGTAATAGACCTCGAAAACGGCCATAAAGCACGAAAACGATGAGTTTTGGTGATCTCTCTCGAATATATATCGGGTCTTACAGCCATTCTAAATTGTCCTAGAACCCCAAAACTATCGGAAATAGCTGATAATAATGGTCATAAAACGCGAAAACGATGAGTTTTTGGTCATAACTATCAAACATGTATCTGGTCTTACGATCGTTGACAATCGCCCTAGAACACTAAAACTATGGGAAATAGATCTTGAAAACGGCCATAAAGCGCGAAAACGACGAGTTCTTGGTCCAAATTGTCAAACATGTATCAAGACTTACGATCATTGATAATCGCCCTAGATACCCAAAACTATGGGCAATACCTCATGAAAACGGTCATAAAACGAGAAAACAATGAGTGTTTGATGATAACTCTCAAACATGTATCGTGTCTTATGGGCCATGCAAATACCCCTAGTACCTCAATACTGTGGGCAATAGCTCATGAAAACAGCCATAAAACATGAAAACAGAGTGTTTGGTCGTAACTCTCGAACATGTATCGAGTCTAACGAGGCATGCAAATCCCCCTGGAAACTCACAACTATGGTTAGTGGAGCATTAAAATGGCCATAAAACACGAAAACAACGAGTTTTTGGTCATAACTCCCAAACATGTATCAGGTCTTAGGGTCATTGTATATCCCCATGGAGCACCAAATAAAACATTGTGCAATAGCTTATTAAATCGGCAGTCATATGTGAAAACAATGAGTTTTTGGTCATAACTCTCAAACATGTATCGGGTCTTAGGGTCATCGTAAGTCCCCCTAGAACCCAAAAACTAAGGGCAATAACTCATGAAAACGGCCATAAAACGCGAAAACGACGAGTTTTTGGTCATAAATCTCGAACATGTATCGGATCTAACAAGACATGCACATCCCCTAGAAACTCACAACTATGGGTAATACCTCATGAAAACGGTGATGAAACACAAAACAATGATTTTTTGGTCATAACTCTCATACATGTCTCGGTTCTTAAAGTCATTGTAAATGACCAGGAAACCCCAAAATATGGGGAATAGCTCATGAAAATAGCCATAAAACACGAAACAACGAGATTTTGGTCATAAATCTCAAACATGTATGGTCTTACGGGCCATGCAGATCCCCTAGAACCCCAAAACTATGGGCGATAGCTCATGAAAATAGCCATAAGACACACGAAAACAGAGTGTTTGTTCATAGCAACTCTCAAACATGTATCGCGTCTTCGGGTTATTGAAAATCCCCGAGAACCCCAAAATTGTGGGCAATAACTCATTAATACGGTCATAAAACGAGAAAACAACGAGTTTTTTTGTCATAACTCTAAAACATGTATCGCATCTTATGGGCCATGCAAATCCCCCTAGTACCCCAATAATGTGGGTAATAGCTCATGAAAACGGCCATAAAACACGAAAATAGAGTGTTTGGTCGTAACTCTAAAAGATGTATCGGGTCTAACGAGCCATGCAAATCCCCGTGGATACTCACAACTATGGGTAATGGAGCATGACAATGACCATAAAACACGAAAACGACGAGTTTTTTGTTGGAACTCTCATACATGTCTTGGTTCTTGTAGTCGTTGTAAATCGCCAGGGAACCCCAAAACTATGGGTAATAGCTAATGAAAACAACCATCAAATGAGAAAACAACGAGTTTTTGGTCATAACTATCAAACATGTATCGGGTGTTAGGGTCATTGAAAATCCCCCTAGAACCTCAAAATTGTGGGCAAGAACTCATAAGAATGGTCATAAAACAAAAAACAGCGAGTTTTTGTCATAACTCTCAAACATCTATCGGGTCTTACGGGCCATGCAAATCCCCCTAGTGCCCCTATACTATGGGCAATAGCTCATGAGAACTTCTATAAAACACGAACACGTAGTGTTTAGTCATAACAACTCTCAAACATGTATCGGGTATTAGGGTCATTGAAAACCCCCCTAGAACCCCAAAATTGTGTGCAATAACTCATGAAAACGGTCATAAAACAAGAAAACGACGAGTTTTTGGTCATAAATCTCAAACATGTATCGGCTCTTACGGGACATGCAAATCACCTTAGTACCCCAATACTATGGGCAATAGGTCATGAAAACAGCCATAAAACATGAAAACATACTGTTTGGTCGGAACTGTCAAACATGTATCGGGTCTAACGATCCATGCAAATCCCCCTAGAAACTCACAACTATGGGTAATTGAGCATGAAAATGGCCATAAAACACGAGAACGACAAGTTTTTGGTCATAACTCTCATACATGTCTTGGTTCTTATGCTCATTGTTAATCGCTAGGGAACCCAAAAATAGTGGGTAATATCTAATGAAAATAACCATCACACGAGAAAACAACGGATTTTTGGTCATAACTATCAAACCTGTGTTGGGTCTTAGGGTCATTGAAAATCCCCCTTGAACCCCAAAATTGTGGGCAAGAACTCATAAAAACGGTCATAGAACAAGAAAACGACGAGTTTTTGGTCATAACTGCCAAACATGTATGGGGTCTTACGGGTCATGCAAATCCCCCAAAACCCCAAAACCATGGGCGATAGCTCATGGAAATAGCCACAAAACACATGAAAACAGAGTGTTTGGTCATAACAACTCTCAAACATGATTCTTGTCTTAGGGTCATGGAAAATCCCCTAGAATCCCAAAACTGTGGGCAATAACTCATGAAAACGGTCACACAAGGAGAAAACGGCGAGTTTTTGGTCATAACCCTCAAACATGTATCAGGTCTTATGGGCCATGCAAATCCCCCTAGTACCCCAATACTGTGGGCAATAGCTCATGAAAACGGCAATAAAACATGAAAACAGAGTGTTTGGTCATAACTCTCGAACATGTATCGATTCTAACGAACCATGCAAATCCCCCTAGAAACTCACAACTATGGTTAATGGAGCATGAAAATGGCTATAAAACACAAAAGCAACGAGTTTTTTGTCGTAACTCTCATACATGCCTTGGTTCTTATAGTCATTGTAAATCGCCAAGGAAACCAAAAACGATGGGAAATAGCTCATGAAAACAACCATCAAACAAGAAAACAACGAGTTTTTGGTCATAACTCCCAAACATGTTGTCGTCGGTTTGATGACAAGTACGCCATGAGAGGGTCCTCGAGGCGTGTGGAACAAAGGGGTGTGAGACGTACGGTATTCCGGGACGGTGAGCACACATGTTTACCCAGGTTCGAATCCGCCGACTTTGGACAGATCCTACTCCTACTAGCAATCCATTAATACGGCAGAGCCGGAATATGGGTTACAAGGGTTTCTCCTGTGCGAGTTGAGATTGTATACTATTGTGAGGGTGCCCTAAAGGCTCTCCGTAGTACGGCTTATATAGATATCTGGCCTAGGGTTTACAGGAGAAATCTATCTGGCTATGACTAAGAGTCGGTTACATAGTACATCTTGAACTAGAAGTAACACTATGGGCCTATGTAGGTAAGTCTTCTAGGCCTTCCCATAGCCAGACTGGACTCCGTATCTTCTCCCTGACTGGGCCGCCCGTGAAGCAAAGCTCTAACCCGAAGTGGGCCACCCTGGTCAGTGAGACACACTCAGGATACCCGAAAAGTATATCCCCAACAGCAGCCCCCGGAGGCCTCCAAGCTCCAAAGTCGTATTCATCATCGTCTAGCTTGATCTTGGGCTTGCATAATCTTGAAGGGTTCCTGAAACTTCAAAAGAAAAGATACGATTCGGGTCTAAAAAATGAGTCGGACCTATGAATAAGTTTTATTCGGATTTCCAGCTCGAAATTCAAACTAAGCCGGAACTTGGTCTTTGATGTCATCTGACACCAGTCATGGTCAAGTCACGTCACTGACAGACATTTCCTGTCAGCACGACCATTGGTGGGTCTGTCTTTCATGGAAGCGAGGCGCTGTTTCAATGCGTGTGTGGAGATCGAGGCGACGTAATCATCGCGCGGGGGTTTCCTAGTTCTTTCCAACGACGGGTGGCACGTTTACTGTAGCATTTACATGAATCTTGACGTAGCCGGTCGAAATAAGTGGTGAGGATCCTTTTCCCCATCTCCTTCACCAGCTCCTTGAGCCATTTCCTTCTCCCCTACACCTCCCACGAACCCAGAGCTCCTCTGCTCCCTAGCAATCTCCAGCGCCGCCCATCCAAGGTCACCGGAATGGCAAAATGGCTTATGCATCATCTTCCAGCACGGCGACGACGGCAGCGACAACAGCAGCGGTGGACAAAGAGAGCAACCACAGGGTTTGGATCCCTTGCGTCCTCGACGACGCCAAGCTCCGTGGTGTGGAAGAAGAAGGGCTCCTCTGCGTCGGCGACTAGCGGAGCGGCTTCGGCAAAACCATCCCAAACCCTCGCGACGACGAGGGAGTGCACTTCGGCACTAACCTTGACAGAGGTCTAAGCTTTCCTCCCTTAGATTTCTTTTCTGAGGTCATTGATGACTATGGAGTTCATCTCCATCATCTTTCCCCAAACTATCTATTAGAGATGAGCGCGCACACATATTTGTGTGAGGGGTATCTCGGCATTAGGCTGAGCCTTACTCTTTTTTGGTACTACTTCCATGTCCGGAGAAATTCCATTACTATCGGTAATCCTTATATTAATGGTACTATTAGTTTATTGGATAGGCGAGAGCGCGTCTATCCTCGGATTACGGTCAAGAAATGGCCGTCCACTTTCTTCTACCACAAGGATATTCCAGCTCTTGGTAAAGCTTCTGCTTTGCCGGCTTTCGTCGACGGAGCCGGCATGCCTCGAAAATCCTTGGATGAGGTCGCTCCGGCTCTAAATGACGATTTGCTTCTCGCCAAGAGGCGGATCGAGTATTTGATGAAACACAAGGGCCTCAGAGGTTCCGAATTAGTTCAATGTTGGGTGGCACTTCGGATCCAGCCTCTCCAACATCATGGAGATCGACTAATGCACTCCATCACATCGTCCAAGAAATATACGCTCCAAATCAGTCCCAAGTCCTACTTGGAGAAGGACTATATATGTCAAATCAAATGGCTGATAAAGGAGCGGATTGAGAGGAGAATTCCGGAGCTGTCTCTGGACATGCACACGATATAAAACCCCGTTGTGCTGGTAAGATTCAACAGCAACTCATTTTATGTGCTCATCTTTATATTACTTTGCAATACTGAGATACTTTCTTCTCTTCTGCTTGTCAACCTCCCTGAGTCGGAGCTTACTCCTATCGAGGGATATCGTCCTGAGTTTTCCCAGGATGAGGGAGAGTTGGTCCCACTGTCGGACATTGTTCCTCGGAAGCGTAAAGCTCTGACAGTGGCTATCGGCACCATGGAGGTGCCCGTGGTGAATAGGTAACTTTCCTAACAAATTCCGCCTTTGTACTTTGTTCTTTAATTCTTTCCGAGATGTAATGCTCTTTTGTTCTATTGCCTTCTCAGAGTTAAACACCTCATCAAGGGCAAGGGGAAGGGAGTTACTTCAGAGCCCCTGCGCCAGTCGAAGCTGAACTTGTCTTCTCCTGCCGTAGCTCCTCTGATTCCTGCCCCTCAACCTTCTGCCGCCTCTGCCCCTCAGACTTCCACAGCGCCGGAGATTACTCCATCTCCAACTGTCGTAGAAGATCCGGCTCATTCAGCAGAGCCAGGGATCCTTGAATCGCAAACTGACGTCACCATGGGTGACTCAGGTCTTGGTAAGGGTGAACCCTCTTCGGGTAAAGATCCCTCGACAGAAATCTTCACCGACAATCTCCTAAGCAATCTGGGACTTGCCAAACTTGGCCTTCCTCAGAAATCTGCGGAGCAAATCCAGCGGCTGGCCCGGCAATGCTTAGAAAGCTGGACCATTACTGCTAAAGAAGAAGCACAAGAAGCGGAGGATATCAAGTACTACGAACTCCTTGAGCAAGATCGTCTTCGTGATGAGGGACTGAGAGCCGGCATGCTAGCACCTCCACCAGTGATCCGGCTCACCCTCACCGAGAATGTTACAACTGAGGTGAACATGTGCTTGAGCAAGCTGACACATGAACATGTAAGTCAGAATTCCAACTCACACTTTTCTTTATGTCATTTTATATCATATCCTCTAGCCCCCATGCATGAAGTTGGATAGATAAATCTGGATTTATGCTTTATTAGGATACCAAAGAATGAACTAGTGTAGCCCACAAGGCTCGTGCTGATATTTGTTACAACATTAGCCCGAATCTTTAGTAGACTTCTGTCTCTGGGTATTCTGACTTAAACAAAGTTAATTCATATAACCAGGAATTGTTGAACAGTATCTGCAACAAGCGGAGAGAGATCAAAGCTCTCCGGCTTGAAAATGCTCAATTGAAAGTTTCTAGGGATGAGGCTGAAGGTACACATTCCAGTACTCAAACCTTGCTCTTTAGTTCATAGTAGAATTTTTATTCAACTGTTATTCCTTTGACTACAGCACTGGTAAAGCATTCCTGTGCAATGATTGAAGAGGTCGAGATCTTAAAACCTTGGTGGTGGAAAACAAGGATCTCTGCCAAGAGCTGGATAAGCTTAAGGAGGATCATGAGAAGAGCATTGCTCAAATTCACGAATTCTCCTCCATGGACACCGAGGAGCATGATCATAAGATTGTGCTCCAGGTTAAGAAAATCTCGGATATCAGCAATGAATTATTCAGAGAGAAGGATATCACCAAAGCACTCCGGCTGAACTCCAGAGTCTTCGAGAGGAGATGACCAAAGTCGACGATGTTATCCTTGGTATGCTTCCATCTTTCTGACTTTTTTGCATCTTTCGACTCTTTTGAGGTCGGATTTCTTTTATTAACCATTTTGCATTAGATGCATAGGTCCTCTGAACTTACTGGACTCAGCCTCTGCCGAGTCTCGCACTAGCCGGCTTACACAAGTCGGCGATCTACTTTATGACTTCCGCCAATCCATCGAGGATATTGGCGAAGTTCTAATGGTTCCGGACATGCATAGCATGTCTGGCTTTGAAGTGCGAGACAAGGCCAAGGAGATGCCGCAGCTTGTCCAGGACTGGAACATGTCCTACGCGCGAACCGCGGCACAGAATGCTCTATAGCATCCCATCTGTCTAACATCTGTAATGCTACATGGTCTAATAATAAAAAGCTACTTCCTACATATAATTGTTGCATCATAATTATATCATGCCCATGTCATCATGCCACCTTGCATTTGAGCATCATATAAAACCCTTTTCATTTGGTTCTTATTTCATATGCATTATTAATTGTATTTGCCTCTTGATATATTGTATTTGGTTCTTGATATATGCTTGATTCCCAAGTTGATTTGGAGGCATATCTTTTATTAACTCCACCACCTTTCTTTGTCACCACCCCATAATTCCACCATCCAAACTATATGTGGGTTTTTGCATTTCTTTTGGCTCTTGTCTAGCTCACATATATTAAGATGGATCCACTTCTACTTCCACATGCTCCCATATATGCATCTTGTTGTTTTCACATTATTGATATATGGAGAGCCATATGGCCACCTTTGCATGCTATGTGAGTGGAATTCCTTGTCAAGCTTCCATATGGATTGTTTTTCAATATATGCTCGTGTTGGAATGTATTGAGGCTAGTTATGCATCTAGTGGGACACCCACACTAGAATCCCAACTTATATTCCCATATGAGCATAGTCCATCTAATCCACATGGAACACCAACTCTTTTCTTTTGGCTTGGCCTTAATTCCATATTTTGGGAAGCATGTGTTAATAAATACCCATGGGTCTTCACAATTGTTTTCACAAGAATAAACATGGCATTTATTAATTATGCATGGTGTATGCAAGATCATCACCCTCTCCTTTTATTTGGGCCTTTTCTTTGGTATTTGAGTAGAGCATGGGTTCTTTGGAAATCAACTCAAGTTTGTTCAATTTTTTTGAACCCAACCATCCAAGGGGCATACCCTCTTTGTTTTGTTAGCCATATGGCATGCACATGGTACATGGAGTACATGCGTCTTCCTCCTAACCAAAAATCCTCTTCCTCTTATCCAAGCCTAGCCATCTCTCTCTCTTTATCTATCTTAGGTCATCATCTAGCCTAATCTCACCTTCCTTCCACACATGCCCTATCCAACCATGGCTTTTTCTTCACAAAATAACCCACATACATGTGTATGTGACACATGCTTAACTAGTTCTCTCTCTAAGAACATGAAATAATAAAACCTCTCCCTTCCTCACATGGAATCATGAGCACCTCTTCTTTAATATCTAGCCTAATCCTCTATAATCTTTGCCTAGCCGAACCAGATAGCCTAAGGAGACCCCAGCCTGCTCATGATCAGCCCCAGCCGGCCTCTGAACCCCTCGGCTGCACTTCACCGAGCCCAGAAAACCCCAGCGCGTCGCGCACATGCATATGTAGCTGGTGGTCACCTCGCGGCCTCCCGAGCACGTCCAAGACTACATCCCCGCCCTTGCCACCTGGGCTCCACCGTGACGAGGCCCCACTGGCTGGTGCACTGTTTTTCTCCCCCAGCCCTCTCACGTGCTCGAGCGCCTCCCCATGCCGAAGTCGTGCTCCTCTCTTCCTCTCTGCAAATAGTAGAGGTAGGGCCTCCCCTTCCCATCCTCATCCTTCCCACCTACCCCATATCGAGATCCCCTACATCTTCTTCCTCTCCATGCCACCACCATGGCCATGACCACCTAAAACTCTAGCCACCATCTACCATGGTCGTCGTCGTCCTACGGCCACCGTCGCCGGGCCATCACGTCCGGTAGCAGCGCGAGGATCCGTACAGTACCAGAAGCGAGGAGGAGGAGGCCACGTATCTTGCCGACCCAGCGCACCCCGACGCCTGTCGTTGTTCCGTGGAGTCGCAGCCGCCATCTTCTTCCTGTCCTCGCCACCGGCTCGAGCTAGCGGGACTAGCTACTTTCCCAAGGTGAGCGCGCGCCCGTCCCCTGCATGTCCGCATCACAAGCACCAGCCTCATCTTTCTGAGCTTGTCGTGCCGATGCTATCCGCGTGCGCACAGCGGACACACGCACACGCCAACCGGCATGCGCATGCTAGCAGCAGCAACATCAGATACAACCGTGGCCGCTCTGTTCAACACATCCGCACGACCACCACAGTACCCCGTCGGTGATGCATTTTTAACCAAACCTGTAGATCAACCTCCCCTCTTTAAATCAAGCACTTAAACGCTCGATTTGGTGCAGCATATCATCCAGTATCAACCTCGCAAGATCGGCGGTTCGCTCTGCAAATCTGACCTAGTTCATCAGTGTTTGACCAGCGTTTATCCCTCTGTTCCTGGCGGCCCAGCGTTTGATACAGCCCTCCTCAGGAAGAACCTCCTACACCAAAGTTGTAACCCTTCCGTCAATCTTCGTTTTTCGTTTTTACGGCACCCTCTAATTCCCAGCACGACACTCGGAATCTTCTTCCGAATTCCAAGCCAGCTAGCAGCTGTTTCGCATTAACTTTTAGTCCGTCAGTTCAGCCCCAGTTCCTTTTCTTCAAAACCCCCTGGGTTTTCCGTGTCGTTCACGAACTGGTCCCTCCGTGCTCCGGCTCGCCCACGTGTCCAGCGCATGCCGAGCACACGCGCGCTGTGGCCCCGCCGACCGGAGGCCCACCTGTCATCCTCTACGGCTGGGCGAACGCGCGGTAAAACAAGCCCGGTTCGGTCCCCGCCACGCCGGCTGGCGCTGAGTCAGCGCTGGACCCACATGTCAGCGTCGGCGGCTAGTTTCCTCTGTGTATAAAAATTCGGTGTTCCTTTTCCTGTTAATAAAAAAAATTCAGAAATTGTTTAATATGATTTAAAATCCAGTTTTAAAAACTTTTTTTTGTAATTCCAAATTTGACAAATGATATATGTTTTTGAATCAAAAAAATGTGAGGATTTCAAATATGCCTTTCAAAATAATGTTTGACTATTTTAAATTTTCGAAATTGTATAAGTGCAATAAAAACACTTTTTCCTAATTAATTAATAACTTTATTTCTATATCGATCAGCGCGATGAGCCTGTTCTGTTTATGCATTCCATGATATGAACTGAAGCATGCATCATGTCATTATTAAAAATCAGAACTGTTTATGGTAATAAAACTTGACCAAATAATTAATAAAATGAGTTATTCTTATCCCCACACCTCACCCTTGCCATGCTACATTATTGCCATGTAAATTGTGCATCATTCATCATGGCATGCTTGTTTGCTTGTCGCATTTTATTTATATGCTTGTGCACTTTATTTATGTTGGCCCTTGTTTGTTTGGTTCTTCTTTCGAATAGACGCCGAGCAGGGGAAATATCAGGAATCCCAGGAGTACTACCCAGATCCATCTCTCGCTTCAACTGAGCTGCCAGGCAAGCACTACCACATGCTTGCATACATATAGTACCTATTGCTTCTATCTTATTCTTGCATCATTGAGTCACGAATGCATTAAATTGAATCCCAAGTACTGCATAGCCTTTACTTTAAACCCCACCAAGTTTGTTCCTCCATCCCATGAGCCATTACTACAGGAGTTGTTTGAGCTATGCGAGTCGTAGAACAGCATGTGTAGGGTATGTGAGAGTCTGATGGACAACGAGGTACTTAAACAACTTAACCTGAGTAGTATGGGATAACTAATGAAAGAGGCACCGGTGGGCAATATCTGTTATTTGGTTTTTCATGCTCACTTGCGTCCTGTAGGATCCCGAGTACTTGCTTCCTGTTCCTTGACTATTCGCACCATCCACATCCGGGAGGCCTTATGGACCCCCCTGAGCCAGAGCTTGATTCATTTCTATTTCTTGGGGCCACAAAGTAGTTTGGGGCTTTGTTAATATCCTGTACTTATGCCATGATTTACCGCTTTGATTATGATTGTGCGTGGAGCACCTGTACTGTTTAAGAATGCATAATGTTTTCGCGGTATCGACAAGCCCAGTCACATTTTCGGGTTCCCAATCCTTTACAACCATTGTCGCAAACCCTGGGTCCGTCTCGGAGCCGGCCAACTTCGTTGCGGGTAGCTTATTGGGGTGGCCCCCTGAAATATTTTATGAATCCTGTGATTGCTTTGTCGTGAAAGCCTCGTTGGGTTTTGATTTGGTTTTTCTGAGGTCGATTGTGTGTGTGTTGCTATTTGTGCACCCCTGTAGGGTAAATCTTTCTGAAAGCCATGTCTGCGGTTATGGACGACTTGGAGCACAGTTTCTCGGTCATAGACAAGTATATCTAAAGTACCGCTTTTAATTTGACTAAATTTCTGACTAGTAATTAGTGTAATACTCATGGAATGGTTAATAAAACTGCCAACGGATGGGTTGTTCGTCCGCTTTCTCGTTGGTAAGCGAGAGGGAGGATGGATCTGTTACTTTATACTATTATCAGTGTTGTTTCTAATTAACGGACACCCGCCTATCTTTGGTTCGGCAGATGGTTAGCGAGTATCTATAGGTTTGTTAGTTATTATCTGTTGCTGAAGTTGCGTCACCCCAGGTTTATGTCCCCTTTAGAGGCATAAAGACTTGCTGAGTACCCCTAGGGTCTCACACGATAAATTGTTTGATTCAGATGAACAGGTGTATTCGCAAGATGGATACTGGGTGGAGGAGACATATGATGTTGGCAACGATCACTCGGTGTAGAGATTCCGGGGATGGGGATCCGTGAGATCTGTGGGCGAGATGTGCTTATTTATGTGGCATCTTATGCCGATTTGCTTCTTGTCCGTACTCGGATCTTGTTTCCCACTTCCGCTTGATACTCTATTGATTGATGTATGAGGAGATCCTACACTATTATCTCTATCTAGGATATTTGGATCTTGCCGTATGGCATTGCAATATTTCTATTTCTTTTAGATGGAATGGCTCTGAGAACTGTTGTAAGGTAGCTTGCATACATACTCACTTGTGTATGTATTTGATATCTTCGCCTATTGCCTACACTGCTCGCTCGTGTCCCGATGTTCTTGGAAGTGGTTAGGGCGGCCGACGGGCCTACACGTGGGTGGCCGTGCGCCCCCGCTGTACTACTTTAACCACTTTTGGTTCATCTAGGCTTGAACTTAGAGCGTAGTGTCCGAGGTTGTTACAATTGGTATCAGAGCCATCCCGCCCTTCTAGCAAATATTTTGGTTCATTAGCCAAATGGTCGTTGTCAGTCTAGCAAATATTTTGGTAGTTATGTATACTAGGGAAAAACAAAACGTGAGAGTAGGAATGCTTCCACTTTTCTTCTGACCCACCCACCCACCCTTTTCTGGTAAGGAAGTGTAACGTTTTCAATCCTCTTCTAAAATTCAAAGTAGGATTCACGTGTTCGGGGTTCCGTAGTACATCAATCTGTCTTACTCTTTGTTATCCTACGCTATCTTGTTAGGGGTGTTTGTTTCCGTAGTTGCTAATCTTTAGGTTCATCTTAAGAACGAAGAAAGTTGGGATATGTGTTTTACTTATTCATGTGCGGAGTAATGATTTGAGTGCGGGATGGAGTCGCGACCATACCACTACTTTTGTCATTCGCTCTTGTATATTGAATTGGTAGAGTTACTAATCTTGATTCGTTAAGTGTTTTTGCGCATATTGTGGTATTTTAATGCCGAAATTTGCGGACATTTTTTCTTTGATAGCTTTATGTACCACACTCCTTGTTCAGTCGTGTGTGATATGTTTACTATCTTCTAGGTGCTTTTAACTTTGTTGATATTTTAATATCATCTTAGTAATTTGTATCCTTTAATCTTGGTTAATTCCATTTTGGTCCTATTTTGGATTATTATTATACTCCATTATGATACTGACTTGAGTTTTATATCAATCACTGGATGGCACCACCACGCCACACTGAGGAGGACATACCACCTGAACTGGGGGCTGCGTTCGCAAGTATTGCTAATGCCTTGGGAACAATGCAACAGAACCAACAACACTCTGAAGAAAGTGTCAGGAGGAATGAGTTTGTTCCGCTACCTCCACCTCCCAAGCGAGGAGACATCAAGGGTTTTCTGAAGTTCAACCCGCGCCACTTTGAGGTGTCTGATCAGCCACTGGACGCCGATGATTGGCTGCGTGGGATGTCAAGGTTGCTGATGACTGCTGATGTTCCTGAGCAAGAATGGGTAAAATGTGCCACTAACCTTCTGAAGGGAGACGCACCTCTATGGTGGGAGAATTACCTGAAGGAAAACCACTCTGGTTTTCAGCCTACTTGGGAGCAGTTCACTGGAGCTATCAAAGAGCAATATCTGTCAGAAATTGTCATGGAAAGGATGAAGGAAGTGTTTCCCAACCTCAAGCAGGGCAATGACAATGTCAATACCTATATCAGAAACTTCATGAATCTTTCTCGGTATGGTGGCGATGAGATCTCTAATGACAAGAAGAAGCAAAAGAGGTTCAGGCAAGGGATCAATGCATCTATCAAATATGCAATCACTCATGCAAGGCCGGGGTCTTTTCTAGAACTCCAACATACAGCTCTAGAGGAAGAAGCCAGTAGGCAAGTGTTCGAGGAGTCCAAGAAACACAGTCGTGATGTAGCAAGCTCTTCAGCTCTGACAGCTCCATCTAAGCGTCGCGTGTGGGTTCCTAATACCGCACCGCCCCTCCCGGCTCCACCAAGACCTTCAAGCTACGCGGCAAGGCCACTAAACTCCTTCACCATGGCTCCTAGGGGCTACAACCACAACTACCCAGGAGCGCCTGGCGGAATCCCTGGCTACGCTGCTCCATGTCCACCTGATGCTTGTTCCACTTGTGGGAACACTGGGAATCAACACTGGAGTTGTCCCATGAACAACAAAGCTCTTCCTCCACCACCTCCAAGACCTGCAGCAAGTTCTTCTATGGTTCGTGCACCTCCACCTCGGGCTCTCAACATCAACACCAAGCCTGGGTCCAATGTTGCTCGTGCCAACTGTGTCAACGTCGCTCAAGCCAAGCATGCACCTGGAGTTGTGCTGGGTACGCTTCTTGTTAAATCAGTCCCTCCATGAGGTTTATTTGATTCTGGAGCATCGCATTCATTTGTATCCTTCAAGTTTGCTCAAGAGAATGGGTTGTCATCTGATTCGATACCTAAAATGCTGATGGTCCTTTCCCCTAGGGCAAAGGTGTTAACTTCCAATATCAGTTATGACAATCAGGTTAAAATTGGGGATTCTTTCTTTCTGGCCCCTTTGATTATTCTGGGCAACTCAGATATTGATGTCATTTTAGGCATGGATTGGCTAGCTGCAAATAAAGCTGTGATTGATTGTGCTGAACATTCGATTTCTTTGAAAATTCCTGAAGGCCATATAGTCTATTATGCAAGTCTGACTCCTGCAATTCAGCTTTTCTCTTTGGCGGCTCTGAATGATGATGCTATGGAGGTTATTCAGAGTGTTCCGGTGGTCCGTGAGTTCCCAGATGTTTTCCCTGAAGAGTTACCAGGTATGCCTCCTGACCGAGAGGTCGAGTTTGTGATTGAGCTTGAACCTGTTACCGCTCCTATCTCCAAGCGGCCTTATAAAATGGGTCATGCTGAATTGGCTGAACTCAAACGTCAGCTTGATGAACAAGAGAAGTTGGGTTCCATTCAGCATAGCACTTCTTCTTGGGGTAGCCCAACCATCTTTGTGAAGAAGCGAGACCGGACTAGTAGACTTTGTGTTGACTATCGGGCTCTCAATGCTAAAACCATCAAGAATAAATATCCCCTTCCGCGGATTAATAATCTATTCGATCAGCTAGCTGGAGCTGTGGTATTCTCTAAGGTTGACTTGAGAAGTGGATATCATCAAATCAAGATTCGCAAGAAATATGTTCCCAAAACAGCTTTCACCACCCACTATGGCCTGTATGAGTACACGGTCATGTCCTTCGGTCTCACCAACACACCTGCCACCTTCTCGAGGCTTATGAACTTGGTTTTCATGGAGTATCTTGATAAGTTCGTCGTGGTCTATATGGATGACATTCTAGTCTATTCTAAGTAAAAGGAAGAACATGAAGAACACCTTCGGTGTGTCCTAAACAAGCTTCTCGAGGCTTATGAACTTGGTTTTCATGGAGTATCTTGATAAGTTCGTCGTGGTCTATATGGATGACATTCTAGTCTATTCTAAGTAAATGCAAAAACCCACATCTAGTTTGGACGGTGGAATTATGGGGTGGTGACAAAGAAAGGTGGTGGAGTTAATAAAAGATATGCCCCCAAATCAACATGGGCATCAAGCATATATCAAGAACCAAATACAATATATCAAGTGTCAAATACAATTAATAATGCATATGAAATAAGAACCAAATGAAAAGGGTTTTATATGATGCTCAAATGCAAGGTGGCATGATGACATGAGCATGATATAATTATGATGCAACAACTATATGTAGGAAGTAGCATTTTATTATTAGACCATGTAACATTACAGATGTTAGACAAATGGGATGCTACAACTCTCCCCCACTAAACAGGAATCTCGCCCCGAGATTCTAGGAAGAAGAAGAAGACTCGAAGAGGGTAGGATACTTGGCACGGAGCTCATCCTCGCGCTCCCAAGTGGCTTCATCAACGGAATGGTGCGACCACTGCACCTTGCAGAACTTTATAGACTTGTTGCGAGTCTTTCTTTCTGCAACTTCTAGGATTTTTGTGGGGTGTTCTTGATAAGACAGGTCTTCTTGGAGATTGATAAGCTCATGGTCCACGGTCCTGCTGGGATCCTTGAAGCTCTTCTTGAGTTGAGATATATGAAAAACATCATGGACCTTGAGTTTTTCAGGGAGCTCAAGAGCATAGGAAACTTCTCCTCTTCTTCCACGAACTTTGAAAGGACCGATGTAACTAGGAGCCAGCTTTCCTTTGATACCAAACCGGTGCGTGCCTCTCATGGGAGTGACACGAAGGTAAACGAGATCACTAGGGACATACTCCCTGTCCGTATGCTTTCTGTCATAGTTGCTCTTCTGGCGAGTTTGAGCAACCTTCAGGTTTTCAAGAATGATGTGAACCTTCTCCTCTACTTGAGTTACAATGTCGGGGCCAAACAATACTCTTTGACCTGCGCCCGACCAACCAATCGGAGTTCTGCATTTGCGGCTATAGAGAACCTCAAATGGTGCCATCTTTAGACTCTTCTGGAAGCTGTTGTTGTAAGTGCACTCAGCATAAGGAACTTTGCATAGAGGCGGTTCTCATGAAGCTTGTTTAGGACACACCGAAGGTGTTCTTCATGTTCTTCCTTTTACTTAGAATAGACTAGAATGTCATCCATATAGACCACGACGAACTTATCAAGATACTCCATGAAAACCAAGTTCATAAGCCTCGAGAAGGTGGCAGGTGCGTTGGTGAGACCGAAGGACATGACCGTGTACTCATACAGGCCATAGTGGGTGGTGAAAGCTGTTTTGGGAACATATTCCTTGCGAATCTTGATTTGATGATATCCACTTCTCAAGTCAACCTTAGAGAATACCACAGCTCCAGCTAGCTGATCGAATAGATTATTAATCCGCGGAAGGGGATATTTATTCTTGATGGTTTTAGCATTGAGAGCCCGATAGTCAACACAAAGTCTACTAGTCCGGTCTCGCTTCTTCACAAAGATGGTTGGGCTACCCCAAGAAGAAGTGCTATGCTGAATGGAACCCAACTTCTCTTGTTCATCAAGCTGACGTTTGAGTTCAGCCAATTCAGCATGACCCATTTTATAAGGCCGCTTGGAGATAGGAGCGGTAACAGGTTCAAGCTCAATCACAAACTCGACCTCTCGGTCAGGAGGCATACCTGGTAACTCTTCAGGGAAAACATCTGGGAACTCACGGACCACCGGAACACTCTGAATAACCTCCATAGCATCATCATTCAGAGCCGCCAAAGAGAAAAGCTGAATTGCAGGAGTCAGACTTGCATAATAGACTATATGGCCTTCAGGAATTTTCAAAGAAATCGAATGTTCAGCACAATCAATCACAGCTTTATTTGCAGCTAGCCAATCCATGCCTAAAATGACATCAATATCTGAGTTGCCCAGAATAATCAAAGGGGCCAGAAAGAAAGAATCCCCAATTTTAACCTGATTGTCATAACTGATATTGGAAGTTAACACCTTTGCCCTAGGGGAAAGGACCATCAGCATTTTAGGTATCGAATCAGATGACAACCCATTCTCTTGAGCAAACTTGAAGGATACAAATGAATGCGATGCTCCAGAATCAAATAAACCTCATGGAGGGACTGATTTAACAAGAAGCGTACCCAGCACAACTCCAGGTGCATGCTTGGCTTGAGCGACGTTGACACAGTTGGCACGAGCAACATTGGACCCAGGCTTGGTGTTGATGTTGAGAGCCCGAGGTGGAGGTGCACGAACCATAGAAGAACTTGCTGCAGGTCTTGGAGGTGGTGGAGGAAGAGCTTTGTTGTTCATGGGACAACTCCAGTGTTGATTCCCAGTGTTCCCACAAGTGGAACAAGCATCAGGTGGACATGGAGCAGCGTAGCCAGGGACTCCGCCAGGCGCTCCTGGGTAGTTGTGGTTGTAGCCCCTAGGAGCCATGGTGAAGGAGTTTAGTGGCCTTGCCGTGTAGCTTGAAGGTCTTGGTGGAGCCGGGAGGGGCGGTGCGGTATTAGGAACCCACACGCGACGCTTAGATGGAGCTGTCAGAGCTGAAGAGCTTGCTACATCACGACTGTGTTTCTTGGACTCCTCGAACACTTGCCTACTGGCTTCTTCCTCTAGAGCTGTATGTTGGAGTTCTAGAAAAGACCCCGGCCTTGCATGAGTGATTGCATATTTGATAGATGCATTGATCCCTTGCCTGAACCTCTTTTGCTTCTTCTTGTCATTAGAGATCTCATCGCCACCATACCGAGAAAGATTCATGAAGTTTCTGATATAGGTATTGACATTGTCATTGCCCTGCTTGAGGTTGGGAAACACTTCCTTCATCCTTTCCATGACAATTTCTGACAGATATTGCTCTTTGATAGCTCCAGTGAACTGCTCCCAAGTAGGCTGAAAACCAGAGTGGTTTGCCTTCAGGTAATTCTCCCACCATAGAGGTGCGTCTCCCTTCAGAAGGTTAGTGGCACATTTTACCCATTCTTGCTCAGGAACATCAGCAGTCATCAGCAACCTTGACATCCCACGCAGCCAATCATCGGCGTCCAGTGGCTGATCAGACACCTCAAAGTGGCGCGGGTTGAACTTCAGAAAACCCTTGATGTCTCCTCGCTTGGGAGGTGGAGGTAGCGGAACAAACTCATTCCTCCTGACACTTTCTTCAGAGTGTTGTTGGTTCTGTTGCATTGTTCCCAAGGCATTAGCAATACTTGCCAACGCAGCCCCCAGTTCAGGTGGTATGTCCTCCTCAGTGTGGCGTGGTGGTGCCATCCAGTGATTGATATAAAACTCAAGTCAGTATCATAATGGAGTATAATAATAATCCAAAATAGTACCAAAATGGAATTAACCAAGATTAAAGGATACAAATTACTAAGATGATATTAAAATATCAACAAAGTTAAAAGCACCTAGAAGATAGTAAACATATCACACACGACTGAACAAGGAGTGTGGTACATAAAGCTATCAAAGAAAAAATGTCCGCAAATTTCGGCATTAAAATACCACAATATGCGCAAAAACACTTAACGAATCAAGATTAGTAACTCTACCAATTCAATATACAAGAGCGAATGACAAAAGTAGTGGTATGGTCGCGACTCCATCCCGCACTCAAATCATTACTCCGCACATGAATAAGTAAAACACATATCCCAACTTTCTTCGTTCTTAAGATGAACCTAAAGATTAGCAACTACGGAAACAAACACCCCTAACAAGATAGCGTAGGATAACAAAGAGTAAGACAGATTGATGTACTACGGAACCCCTAACAAGATTGATGTACATGGAGTACATGCGTCTTCCTCCTAACCCAAAATCCTCTTCCTCTTATCCAAGCCTAGCCATCTCTCTCCCTTTATCTATCTTAGGTCATCATCTAGCCTAACCTCACCTTCCTTCCACACTTGCCCTATCCAACCATGGCTTTGTCTTCACAAAATAACCCACATACATGTGTATGTGACACATGCTTAACTAGTTCTCTCTCTAAGCACATGAAATAATAAAACCTCTCCCTTCCTCACATGGAATCATGAGCACCTCTTCTTTAATATCTAGCGTAATCCTCTATAATCTTCGCCTAGCCGAACCAGCTAGCCAAAGGAGACCCCATCCGGCTCATGATCAACCTAGCCGGCCTCTGAAACCCTCGGCTGCACTTCACCGAGCCCAGAAAACCCCAGCGCGTCGCTTACATGCATCTGCAGCTGGTGGTCACCTTGCGGCCTCCGGAGCACGTCCAAGACCGCATCCCTTCCCCTGCCACCTCGGCTCCACCGTGACGAGGCCCCACTGGCCGGTGCACTGTTTTTTCTCCCCCAGCCCTCTCACGTGCTCTAGCGCCTCCCCACGGCGAAGCCGTGCTCCTCTCTTCCTCTCTACAAAAAGTAGAGGTAGGGCCTCCCCTTCCCATCCTCATCCTTCCCACCTACCCCATATCGAGATCCCCTACATCTTCTTCCTCTCCATGCCACCACCATGGCCATGACCACCTAAAACTCTAGCCACCATCTACACTGGCCGTCGTCGTCCTACGAACACCGTCGCCGGGCCATCACGTCCGGTAGCAGCGCGAGGATCCGTACAGTACCAGGAGCGAGGAGGAGGAGGCCATGTATCTTGCCGACCCAGCGCACCCCGACGACCGTCCTTGTTCCGCACAGTCGCCGCCGCCATCTTCTTCCTGTCCTCGCCACCGGCCTGAGCTAGCGGGACTAGCTACTTGCCCAAGGTGAGCGCGCGCCCGTCCCCTGCATGTCCGCATCAAAAGCACCAACCTCATCTTTCTGAGCTCGTCGTGCCGACGCTGTCCGCGCGCGCACAGAGGACACATGCACACGCTGACCAGCATTTGCATGCTAGTAGAAGCAACTGCAGAAACAACCGTGGCCGCTCTGTTCAATGCATCCACACGACGGCCACAGTACCCCGCCAGCGATTCTTTTTGAACCAAACCCGTAGATAAACCTCCCCTCTTTAAATCAAGCACTTAAACGCTCGATTTGGTGCAGCATATCATCCAGTATCGACCTCCCAAGATTGGCGGTTCGCTCTGCAAATCTGACCTAGTTCATCAGTGTTGGACCAGCGTTTATCCCTCTGTTCCCGGCGGCCCAACGTTTGATACAGGCCTCCTCAGGAAGAACCTCCTACACCAAAGTTGTAACCCTTCCATCAATCTTTGTTTTTCGTTTTTACGGCACCCTCTAATTCCCAGCATGACGCTCGGAATCTTCTTCCGAATTCCAAGCCAGCTAGCAGCTGTTTCGCATTATCTTTCAGTCCGTTAGTTCAACCCAGTTCCTTTTTCTTCAAATCCCCCTGTTTTTCCGTGTCGTTCGCGAACTGGTCCCTCCGCGTTCCGGCTCGCGCACGTGTCTAGCGCGCGCTGGCCACGTGCGCGTTGTGGCCCCACCGCCCGGAGGCCCACCTGTCATCTTCTGCGGCTGGGTGAACGCACGGTAAAACAAGCCTGGTTCGGTCCCCGCCACGCCAGCTGGCGCTGAGTCAGCGCTGGACCCACATGTCAGCGTCGGCGGCTAGTTTTCTGTGTGTACAAAAAGTCGGTGTTCCTTTTCATGTTAATAAAAAAAATTCAGAAATTGTTTAATATGATTTAAAATCCAGTTTAAATTTTTTTTGTTATCCCAAATTTGACAAATGATATATGTTTTTGAATCAGAAAAATGTGAGGATTTCAAATCTGCCTTTCAAAATAATGTTTCACTGTTTTAAATTTTCGAAATTGTTTAATTGCAATAAAAACGCTTTTTCTTAATTAATTAATAACTTTAATTCTATAACTCCAAATTTAACAAATAATATGTCTAAATCGATCAGCGCGACGAGCCCGTTCTGTTTATGCATTCCATAATATGAATTGAAGCATGCATCATGTCATTATTAAAAATCAGAACTGTTTATGGTAATAAAACTTGACCAAATAATTAATAAAATGAGTTATTCTTGTCCCCACACCTCACCCTTGCCATGCTAGATTATTGCCATGTAAATTGTGCATCATTCATCATGGCATGCTTGTTTGCTTGTCGCATTTTATTTATATGCTTGTGCACTTTATTTATGTTGGCCCTTGTTTGTTTGGTTATTCTTTCGAATAGACGCCGAGCAGGGGAAATATCAGGAATCCCAAGAGTACTACCCAGATCCATCTCTCGCTTCAACTGAGCTGCCAGGAAAGCACTACCACATGCTTGCATACATATAGTACCTATTGCTTCAATCTTATTCTTGCATCATTGAGTCGCGAATGCATTAAATGGAATCCCAAGTACTGCATAGCCTTTACTTTAAACCCCACCAAGCTTGTTCCTCCATCCCATGAGCCATTACTACAGGAGTTGTTTGTGCCATGCGAGTCGTAGAACAGCATGTGTAGGGTATGTGAGAGTCTGATGGACAACGAGGTACTTAATCAACTTAACCTGAGTAGTATGGGATAACTAATGAAAGAGGCACCGGTGGTCAATATCTGTTATTTGGTTTTTCATGCTCACTTGTGTCCCGTAGGACCCCGAGTACTTGATTCCTTTACCTTGACTATTCGCACTATCCACATCTCAGAGGCCTTATGGACCCCCCTGAGCCAGAGCTTGATTCATTTCTATTTCTTGGGGCCACAAAGTAGTTTGGGGCTTTGTTACTATCCTATACTTATGCCATGATTTACCGTTTTGATTATGATTGTGCATGGAGCACCTGTACTGTTTAACAATGCGGAATATTTTCGCTGTATGGACAAGCCCAGTCATATTTTTGGGTTCCCAGTAGTTTACAGCCATTGTCGCGAACCCTGGGTCCATCTCGGAGCCGGCCAACTTCGTTTCGGGTAGCTTATTGGGGTGGCCCCCTAAAATATTTTATGAATCCTGTGATTACTTTGTCGTGAAAGCCTCATTGGATTTTGATTTGTTTTTTCCGAGGTCGATCGTGTGTGTGTTGCTATTTGTGCACCCCTGCAGGGTAAATATTTCTTAAAGCCGTGTCCGCGGTAATGGATGACTTGGAGCACAGTTTCTCGATCATAGACAAGTATAACTAAAGTACCGCTTTTAATTTGACAAAATTTCTGACTAGTAATTAGTTCAATACTCATGGAATGGTTAATAAAATTGCCAACGGATGGGTTGTTTGTCCGGTTTCTCGTTGGTAAGCGAGAGGGAGGATGGATCTGTTACTTTATATTGTTATCACTGTTGTTTCTAATTAACAGACACCCGCCTATCTTTGGTTCGGCGGATGGTTAGCGAGTATCTATAGGTTTGTTAGTTATTATCTTTTCCTAAAGTTGCGTCACCCCAGGTTTATGTCCCCTTTAGAGGCATAAAGACTTGCTGAGTACCCCTAGGGTCTCACATGATAAATTGTTTGATTCAGATGAACAGGTGTATTCGCAAGATGGATACTGGATGGAGGAGACAGATGATGTTGGCAACGATCACTCGGTGTAGAGATTCCGGGGATGGGGATCCGTGAGATCTGTGGGCTGGATGTGCTTATTAATGTGGCATCTTATGCCGATTTGCTTCTTGTCCGTACTCGGATCTTGTTTCCTGCTTCCGCTTGATACTCTGTTGATTGATGTATGAGGAGCTATCCTACACTATTATCTCTATCTAGGATATTTGGAGCTTGTCGTATGGCGTTGCAATATTTCTATTTCTTTTAGATGGAATGGCTCTGAGAACTGTTGTAAGTGAGCTTTCATACATACTCACTTGTTTATGTATTTGATCTCTTCGCCTGTTGTCTACGCCGCTTGCTCTTGTCCCGATGTTCTTGGAAGTGGTTAGGGCGGCCGACGGGCCTACACGTGGGTGGCCCTGCGCCCCCGCTGTACTACTTTAACTACTTTTGGTTCATCCAGGCTTGAACTTAGATCGTAGGGTTCGAGGGTGTTACATGCTCTCACCATGGTTATGAGCCACCATGGAAACATGGAAATCTGGCAAGTAACCAGAGGGTACTGCAAAGTGGATGAAGACGGATAGGAGAAAGACATCAAGGCTATCATGGACTCCTGTGCCAGATATGGGTTTCACGTAGCCAACTTAACAAGCTACGTCACTCCTTTCTTCACCCGCGTGGACATGCCACCTCTGCCTGTCGTAGAAACAGCAGAAGTTTCCGATGATGAACAAACCGCATCAGATTTGAATATCTCGGAATGTTATCAAGGTGAGGCTTTTATCGATTCAGCACTTTTGGTTTTAATGTTATGTGCCTGAAATGTTTTCATAAGCACTTGTATTATTTGTATCAACTTATCGTTTATCTGGCTTTCCGCCTCGTCCCTTTCGTGAGCCGGCCAACCTTTAGCACGGAAACTTTGCCGAGCAACGGAGCTCAATTGCTAAACCAGTTTAAACTCGGAAACAAAGTCGGCTTCCAGTACCAACAATTCACTACTAGGAAAATGCCCGCATCCGGCAATTAGACAAATAACCAAAGCATAGACTATAAAATATAAACTTATACCCGAAGGTAGCAATTTTAGAATCAGAAATCTAAACCAAAACAAACATGAGCATAAAGTACTTTCAAGTATTCTGGGATTTTCGACTATGACATGATCATTCGGAAATAAGATGGTAAAAAACATCTCAGAAAAAATGAGGCAACCAATACTTTATTTATTTTTGAACATGTACACATATATGATTACAAAGAAGGATAAACTAAGAATAAAAGGGACGTAGCTGGGCAATATTCCATGGTCTGTCTAATCCTTCCGGGTTTGTACTTGTAAGATCTCACCATAATAAGGTAAGATCCCTGTGATTGCAGTGCTAGTCCCTGGATCGAATTGCTAGCACCCATAGTTTAAGATGAAGTACACAGAAACAAAGGTCATTATTACATTGCATATCCAGGAATATAATGGTTCTTACAAATCACTTAGGCCAAGGCTAATGATACTCAAGGTTCACATTACATAGTATAATAATAGAGTCTTTTGTCTTCATGCGCCACAGGAAAACATGTCGAGTGTAGACCCACAACCGTACTCATCATCAGAATATCCTGCAACATAATAAGTTACAGCCACAAAGGGTTAATACATTTGGAATTGTATTGGCAAGTGATACCATAGATACTTATGATAATTCAAGAACTACATGAATATATGGCTAAGTGTGGTTTGGCTGACTTTGCTAAAAGTAAGATTTTATCTCCTAGTTTTTGAAGTGTAAGTTTTCTCTTTCCAAACACTAAGGTTCCAATGATAGACATCACTAAACCTCTACCCTTGTTTACCCACAAGTTTTTAACTTAGAGAAATTTGGATGAGGATATTATTGAACTACTTCACTGTCTTGAGGCTCAGAAATTGTCCATAACCGGGGACACAACTAAGTACTTAGTTTTACCCTCTCGAGAGGTGGTGCACTTTCCCCACAAGACTCGACATGCATCGAGACGAGACTTTTCAGAAGCAATCCCTCAGACCTCCACGGACGCATTCCATCCTATCATATCTACCACCCTCTGTCCATCTGGCTGAGTTCTTGCAACTTAGTCAGTCAAGGCAGAGCCCATATGCCAAGTGGCTGCACTAGAAGCTTCGCCACAAGAACGTCTCCAATCTCTTTGTTCCTGGGTGGCTATCCACATGTGCGATACACCAGCTGACCATAGACATGGCCCCTGAGTAACCACTCAACATAATCCAAGCAAGTCCCATTCCACCCAGGTGTTTCATTAACATTAGTTGTTTTCTTAGTCAAACAAAATAATACCCTTCCATACTATCTTGATATGAATTTCCACCCACGAATTCTAATAGCATGGCTAAGCATTCTACCATACGAAGTTTCAACTAGGGAATACTACCAAGATATCATCTATAGGATATCATAGCATAGTATAGTAACATATAAATAATCTTACCATGCTAATATCCACCAAAATATCACTAGTGCAATAGTGAAAATAATAGGACATAAGATGAAATATCACTTGCCTTGGTAGCTAGGGGAATAGGTACAATCCTCACAGCAACAAACTTTACAATCCACACAATCTACACAAAGAACAACCCAACAACAATAATTCAATCAATATAGTATTACAAAAATATGAATGCATGCAAAATTCAATGATATGATCGCAACTCTAAAACTTACAGAGTCTACAGTATAGAGGTTAAAACATCCTATCTAAAGGCTTAAGAAATACCTAAAAACAATTTATAGAATAATTTTTATGAGCAAAATACTCCTAAAAAGGTTCTTCCTATAACTTCAAATTTTCAGAAACAAAAGTGTGAAACAAGGCCTCTATAATAAAGGTCTCATTTTTCTGAATCTATAGACACCAAATTTGCATTTTTCTGAATTGTGGATCAAAAGTTATTAAATTTCTAAGATTAATATATAATTTGTCTATTTTTCTAATTAAACAGATATCCTAGTCGACGTGGCGCAACCCTATTGGTCTGTACCTATTCAGTCGGATCGACTGCTATGGGCCGTCAGATTTTAAGTGGCAAATGGACGGCTCGGATCAGCACGTACCGCTTCGGTTGTCGATCTAATCTAAGCTGCTGGCAACAGATCCAACGGCCCCTACGGCTCGGCCAGGAACGGGCGGCGCTGACCTACTACGCGCGGCGATGGAGCGTCGGGCGGCGGTGTTCCGGCGGTTCTAAAGGGGCAGGGGGTCCGTGGACTCTTACCAGGGATCGAGGCGGTCATGGCGGTCTCGATGGAGGTCACAGTGGAGCGAGGGGAGCTTTGCTTCGATCCAGATTCCTCGCCGGAGTTCTGTCGACGGCGGAGCTCGTATCCCTGCAACAGTGACGATGATCTGGGGCTCGAACAGGCAAGGAGAGGGCTAAGTGATGTGCGCCCGGGTCAACAAGGTCTAATAGAGGCTAAAAAGGGGCGGCGGAAACCTTAGGCTTACCAGAAAACCCGACGGACGGCGGCGGTAGAGGGAGTTCGCCGGTGATGACCGTGTCGTCGACCTGGATCAAGAAAAGGCACGCGGCTAGAGTTAGAAGATGCGCCAGGACACGGCAAAGGAGATAGGGTAGAGAAGGGGGCGCGAGGTGGTCGGAGTCACCGGAATCGTCGCCGGAGTTGCGTCGGGCAGCGGAGGTTTGAGCTTGTAATTGGGGAGCCTGGGGGCTCTCCGAGGGTAGTGGCTGAGGGGAAATGGAAGAGGAGTGAGAGGGGATTAAGAAGGAGTGATCATCGTGGAGGATTAATGCGAGAAACGCTTGAATTTGAGCCGATTCGAAACGGCAGAGGAGGGGAGAGGGGCAGTTCGTCTCGCGTGGAAGAAGATGAGGTGGTGATGATGTGGGAGTGGGGCTAAGTGGGTGGGGGTGTGCAGAGGGGGCGTGAGAAAAAAAAGAAGGAGGGGGAGAGGGTTACCCGGGTGGGCTTGCTGGGCTGGGTTGGGCCAAAAGGCCAGAACTGCTGCTGCTGCCTATTTTTCTTTTTCTTTTTAGATTTCTTTTTCCCAGGTTTTGAATTTAGCAAAAGGGATCCAAATTGCCTCAAAATTTCACCAAATTTTTGGAGGACAACCTATATGCAAAGAAACACATGCCATGATGATATGAGTGTAATGATGATGGTTTTTAGATGAAAAAATTTGGGATGTTACAAATCTAACCCCCTTAAGATGAATCTCACCCTCGAGATTCGGGTTGGCTAGCAAATAGGTGAGGGTGATATCTCCGAAGTTCATCCTCTCGCTCCCATGTTGCTTCTGATTCATTGTGATGGTTCCACTACACTTTGCAGAATTTGATTGTCTTGGTACGGGTAATTCTTTCTTCTGTCTCTAGAATCTTAATAGGTTTCTCTCATAAGTGAGATCATTCTCTAGCTGAACTTCTTCTAACGGTATAGTGTCTTTCAACAAAGTTTCTTCCATCTCTGGGTGACACTTTTTCAGCTGACTGACATGAAATACATTATGAACTGCTGACAGAGATTCTGGTAATTCTATCTCATATGCCACTTCTCCTTTCCGGCTCAAAATCTTGAAGGGTCCTACATAGCATGGTGCTAATTTTCCTTTGATTCCAAATCTCTTCACACCACGAAGTGGTGATACCCTGAGATAAGCTCTATCACCATCCTCATAGGTGCCTCTCTACATTTTGGATCTTCATAGCTCTTTTGTCGAGATTGGACTACCTTTAGCCTATCCCTCACCATCTTGACTTTCTCTTCAGCCTCCTTGATTAGGTCTAGCCCGAACAATTTTTTTCTCCTAATCCATTCCACAGCAACGGTGTAGTACACTTCCTTCCATAAAGGAATTCAAACGGAGCCATTTCTATGCTTGATTGATAGCTGTTATTGTAGGAAAACTCCGCATATGGTAGACTTTCATCCCAACTAGATCCATAATCTAACGCACAAGCTCTTAGCGTATCATCCAATATCTGATTGGTCCTCTCTGTCTGCCCATCAGTATGTTGATGAAACGCATTGCTGAATTCTAGTCGAGTTCCCAATGACTCGTGAAGTTGTCGCCAAAAGTGCGAAGTGAATTGAGTTCCTCTATCTGACACGATGCTCTTAGGCACCCCATGTAAACACACAATTCTATTCATGTATATCTTGGCTAGCTTGGCACTTGTGTAAGTGGTCTTCACCGGTATGAAATGTGCCACTTTTGTCAAGCGTCAACAATAACCCATATAGAATCGTATCTAGATTTAGTCCTTGGCAGTCCAGTGATAAAATCCATACCGATTTTGTCCCATTTCCAATCAAGTATTGGCAGTGGTTGTAATAATCCCGCCGGTTTCTGATGTTCTGCCTTTACACGACTACATACGTCGCACATGGCAATGTGTTCTGCTATATCTTTCTTTAAATTATTCCACCAAAATCTTTCCGTAACATCCATATACATCTTGGTGTTGCCAGGATGAATTGAATATGGTGAGTTGTGAGTTTCTTGTAAGATCAACTTCTTAAGCTCAAGATCCTACGGAATATAGATACGTTTTTGTACCATAAGATTCCTTGTTCGTCTACATGAAATCCTTTTGCCTTGTGTTTACTAATTTTACTTTTGATTTCTTCCATTTCTTTGTCCATCTTTTGAGCTTCTTGGATTCTGTTCATCAGTGGGTTGCACTTCTAAGGATGCAAGGTATCCTTCAGGAACTATCTCTAATCTCAACTACCTAAACTAGGCACATAACTCTTCCAGTAATTCTCCTTTGTTGAGGCCATTTACATAAACCTTGCGGCTTAATGCATCGGCTATGACATTTGCCTTTCCAGGGTAGTATTGCAAACTTAAGTCGTAATCCTTGATAAGTTCTAGCCATATTCTTTGTCTCATGTTGAGTTCCTTCTGTGTAAAAATGTATTTTAGACTCTTGTGATCGGTGAACATTTCACAACGCTTTCCCATAAGATAATGCCTCCATGTTTTTAAGGTGTGCACAACTTATGCCAACTCTAGGTCATGAGTAGGATAATTCACATCGTGATTTTTGAGTTGCCTTGATGCATAAGCTACAACTCTACCTTCCTGCATCAGTACACCTCCCAGTCCTTCGTGAGATGCATCACAATAGACTTGAAAGTCTTTCTCAAGATCTGGCAAACATAACACTTGTGCTGACACTAATCTCTTCTACAACTCCAGAAAGCTGGTTTCACATGCTTCTGTCTAGTTAAACTTCTGCTCTTTCTTTAGTAGATCAGTCATAGGCTTTGCTATCTTTGAAAAAATTTCAATGAACCTCCGATAGTATCCTGCTAGGCCTACGAAACTACGGATTGCTTTAACCGATTTAGGAGGTTCCCATTCTGTCACAGCTGCCACTTTTGCTGGGTCAATAGCTATACCACTTCCAGATACTATATGCCCAAGATAACCAACTTCATTCAGCCAAAATTCACATTTACTGAACTTGGCATATAGTTTGTGTTCCCTGAGTTTCTCTAGAATGAGGCCTAGGTGTTCTTCATGTTCTTTGTTGCTCTTGGAATATACCAATATGTCATCGATGAATACTACTATGAACTTGTCAAGAAATTCCAAGAATACCTTATTCATCATGTTCATGAAATAGGCCGGTGCATTGGTCAACCGAAACGGCATCACGGTATATTCATACAACCCATATCTAGTGGTAAATGCAGTCTTTGGTATATCATGTTCTCTAATCTTTAGTTGGAAGTATCCTGATCGAAGATTGATTTTTGAGAACACACATGCTCCCTCTAGTTGGTAAAAAAGATTGACTTCGGTCCTTCTTCTCAACAAATAAAACTGGTGCTAAACAAGACGAAGAACATGGTTGGATAAATCCCTTTGTCAACTGTTCTCCCAGTTGTTTCTTGAGTTCTTTTAACTCGTCCACCGTCATTTTGTATGGTCTCTTTGCTATAGGTTCGGTTCCTGGTTGTAAGTCTATCAGAAACTCCACATCCCTATCTGGTGGCATGCCAGGTAATTCTTCGGGGAACACATCTGGGTATTCCTTCACTATTGGTACACTGTCTAGGCTAACCCCCTTAAGAGAATTAACCTTGCTCCCCTTGGGTTCAAAGTTAGACTTGAACCTGATCCGTTTCTTTTCTAGGGTGGTGAGCATAAGAGTTCGTCTGGCATAATCAATCACTCCCTCATAACGTGTTAACCAGTCCATCCCTAATATTACATCTAATCCTTGGGACTCTAGGATTATTAAATTAACAGGAAACTTGTTCTTTCCAATTTCTAGGGTTATCTGTCGGCACCCAGAATTTACTATCATTTATCCACCCGGGGAGCTTACCTTAATGGGACATCCAATGGTTTCAGTGGAGAGTTCGTTTTTGACTACAAATGCTCTTGAAATGAATGAATGCGATGCGCCGGTATCGAAAAGGATAAGTGCAAGAAAGAAGTTAATCTTGAACTTACCAATCACGGCATCAGATCCTTCTTGAATTTCCACCATATTGATTTGATTCACATGACCTTTTTTAAATGGGTTTGGCTTAGCCCCATCAGTCTTCTCTCTAGGAATTCATTAGCATAGTGCCCTGTCTTCTTGCACTTGAAACCGCGCAGTTGCATCGAGTCCCATAGGATTTGGGGAAATCCAATCTTCAGCCACTCTTCATCAATAGGTTCCATCTACAGAAGGGTATAGGGCCAGGTTGAGATGGTGTCAGGTGTGCATGATTTTAAGCTTATGAAATCAGTTTAATGCAAGTAGTTTCTCGAAATAGAGGGGGAGAAGACATAAGCACTTTTGCAAAAAGTCATATTTTCTCCCTTGTCTTTTAGAAAATAGGTTTGTCATTTCCTGTCTAACGTCCATGCTAACTAAGGTCTCCTACAGTCAGGATGGCTCTGATACCATGTCTGTGGGACCCCCCCCCCTGATTTTTCATCCGAGAAATCACTGTTATGCATATTTCCACGTTCCCATGATTAGTGAGCCGTGGAACATCACCGACAGGTATCATTACAATCATCCAAAACATAATGAAAATATAAGACTTACATAATTGCCATTATGGCTACATCAATCTTAGCAGCTTAACATCACCAAGCGCGGGGCCCAATCGTGCCTGAACCTACATGCAGCTGACTGGGAAGATGGCCTAGCTCGCTAGACGACACCTTAATCTCCTAAAAATTTGGCCAAGTAAATAGCCAGGGACACAGCCGTGAGTACTTTGAATGAACTCGCAAACCACCAAGATAGGTGAATAGAGGAAATGCAATTCTGGCTGTGGCGAGATAGCTCTATCTGGGGTTTTCTTTTGAAAAAGCCTAAACTAACTTTGAAATTATGGCATCTTCATATCTTTGTTGAAAAAGAGTTTTGAAAACATGCTTATGTTTTATAAATCTAGACATCTCCATATCTTTGTTGAAAAAGAGTTTTGGAAACAGTTTTGTAGTTGAAAACCCTTTTTAGACATATTCGACCACCTCGGGTCAAGAAAAATCCTTCGAACTAGGGTTCCCCCGGAACCTTCGCCCTCAAGGTACTTGTTTCCCAAACAAGCACTGTTTGGGTACTCCTAGCCAACACCTTTACAACCGTCCTTGATCATAGACACGGCTATTCAAATAGGTTATACTCTGCAGAGTTTGCACAGTTTACCCACAAGAATCAATACATCCGCCAGGATATAACCACGGCCCACTAGCACTGTAGATGGGGGTCCGGATAATCAAACCTAACCTTTCGCTTGTCTACACTAGCCAAGGCATGCTTTTCCTGTTGGGTTTATCTCCCCGGCAATGCGTATGTGGCTCCCAGCCATAGTCCTTCCTTCCGTACACGCGCATACCCAAGCTGCAACTTGGCGTATACCTTGAATTTGGTGACTCCTCTTCCTTCCGTACTACCTGTCATACCGTCTGCGGGAGACCCAATTGTTGCACCGGACTCCTGATTGTTCAGGCTCATTCTTGCCGAGGCAAGCGATAGGCTCCACATCCGAGATCTAAGACGCCGGCCCGGGATTCCAGGGATTTCTCCCTATAAGCATGGTAGAAGTTGCCTCGGCTAAAGCGGACAAACTACGAGTTAAGCCCTAGCAACCTGGGGTAATGTGGTTGCGCGGATAAAAAAATTGTTCTAGTAAAGGCATAGAACATCCCATCACATTTCCACCTCTTCTTTCTCCTCATCACCATTTATTTTGTTAAAACTTCCATAGGGAACGATGCCTCTTCCCAGAGCTTGACAAAAGGTTTTGAAAACATTTTTGGTGGGGGTAACTCCCAAAACAGTTTGTTTTTCTCAAAACCGGGGTTTCCAAGGAGGTAGGGTTCTAATCATCATACTCTCGGTCTAAAGGGGATAAATGATGGGTTCATCGGGGTGGTGCCTCGAAGGACACGAATGCATAACTTGGAGGAGCCAAGTTACTGACGCGGTATTTGTAAAACAAGACATGCAGGTAAAGTATGCAATTTATGAAGAGGACATATAACAGAGTTTGGGAATGGTGGTTTGCCTGTGATCAGCAATAAGTCCCTGGACTTCTTGAGAGGACCAAGAATACCCAAAATATAATAATAAGAAAACCTGTTCTTCTCGTTGTCGGGCACTCACACTATCATCGTCATCGGGTACACATGCAAGCAGACAATACCACACTTAATACAAGGCATACAAGTATCAAATCATACAGCAAACAAGCATGAGGAATACTACTGGACTTGGGAGATGTTTGGAGGGAGTTGGATTCAAAAGCGAAGTGCGTCTGGGGTCTTTCAGCGCTGTGTATCTCTAGAAGGAGTGGAAATCTTACGAGAAATCCACGAAGGCGAGTGTGGTCACCATGTTGCAGCCAAATCTCTAGTGGCAAAAGCTTCCCGGCACGTTTTTTTCTGGTTTATATCCAAGGCAGATGTCGAACGGCTGGTCAAGACGTGCAAAGGCTGCCAAAAGTACGCCAAACAAGCTCAACATCCAGCTAATCAGCTGCGAAAAATACCTATAACATGGGCTTTTGCGGTCTGGGGGCTTGCCAAGGTAGGACCATTTAAACGAGCTCCAAGTGGATTTACTCACCTCTTAGTGATGGTGATAAATTCACCAAATGGATCGAGGCTAAACCCCTCACTAGTTGTAATGGAGCAACAACCAATATGGTTATCTGCATAGCATTATCATGGACAACAGGAGTAACTTCTCTATGGGAGAGCTTGCCGAGTTCTACAACAAACAAAATATCCGGCTTGACATTGCCTCAATCGCACATCCGTAGGCTAATGGACAAGTCGAAAGAGCAAATGGTTTAATCCTACAAGGCCTAAAGCCAAGACTCGAAGAACCACTCAGACGTGCTGTGGGGTCTTGGGCAGAGGAATTACCCTCTGTAATATGGAGTTTGCGAACAACTCCAAACAAGTCAACTGGATACACACCTTTCTTCTTGGTCTATGGTGCTGAAGCAGTTCTTCCTAGTGACTTGATTCACAATTCTCCTAGAGTTGCCGCGTATATTGAAGAAGATGCCGAGATTTCTTGACAAAATGATCTTGACTTAGTCGAAGAAGTTCGCGTCGTTGCTGAAAAGAGATCAACAGCCTATCAGCATAAGTTACTCCAGTATCATAGCCAAAGAGTCAAAAACCGGTATTTCAATAAGGGCGATTTGGTTCTCCGGCTTGGGCAACAAAGGAAGCACAAACTTTCCCTAGTATGGGAAGGTCATTTTTTAGTTAGTCGAGTATTTCACAATGGTTAATATTACCTAACTGATATGCGGTCAATCAAAGAAATACCTGCTACTAAGAAAAGAAAGAGAGCTAGAGGCAGTACAAACCCGGAAGAATTAGACAGACCATGGAATATTGCTCAGCTACATCCCCTTTATTCTTAGTTTATCGTTCTTTGTAATCATATATGTGTACATGTTCAATAATCATATAGGATCACCGGAATAGCCCCTCTCCGGGGAGCTCCGGCGAACTCCCCTCGGCCATCTCCGCGGATGCACTCCCCGAGGAAAAACCAGTGGTTGGTGCCCCTTGTAGTAGTCAGCTTCACGCGTCGCACCGCTCCGACACCTCCTCTGCAACAGGCATGCACACCAGAGGCCGCTCTAGCGAGCACCAAAGCAAGCTCCGCCGGGCGCACCTGGGCGAGAGAGACCCCAACGTCGAAGCCCACCTTGCCGCCCACCATTGGGACCGTCGTCGACCGCCGCTTCTCCTCCGCCGTTCCCCGGTCGCCGGCGCCGCCCAGGTGAGTCTCCCTAGCCCCGCCTCCCCTCTGCTAGGGTTTCCTTGCCGCAGCTCTATTTCCCGCAAAGGAGACGACCGCCCGCCGCCGATCCGTCATTTAATCCAATGGCCCAGGCGCCTCGGTACCGTTTCACCGCTCCGCGCCGCTGACCGACGGGACCCACTTCTCAGGTTCAAAGCTGGCTCCTGCGTAGTGCCCCGCCTGGGTGGGCCACTTCTCCCCTGGCCGGCCCAGCTCCCCTCCAGATCCGGCCCGACATTAGTTTTTCCCTTTTTCTTTTTCTCGAGAAATTATTGATCTGAAATACACCTGTTAGTTTAAATTAAAATAAAATACAAAACTGCATGATCTTGTCCAAGTGAAAAGTTTACATGGTCCCCTAGGGTTTTCCTCATCATGCATAACTGGTATTTTTCCCAAACCAATTTTCATTATTTATGGGCATTATTTCCACCAAAATGTGTCTATCCCACTAATTAAATTCCTCTGAGAGATTCACATCTCCAAAATGGATGAAATCAAGTTCGTTTGAAAGGTATTTTCTATACCTACCACCTAGACTTTATCCCATGCCAAGGTGAACAGGAGATTATCTGTAGTGAAAATAACAAGAACAGTCCGATTCTAACTTTAAAAAATTCCCTAGCCCAAACCTTGAGTCCAATTGACCCAAGTCCAATTATCATGGAAGTGTTACGTCCCTACCTATCCAAATCCAGGAGATCCTTATTTATTGAGCCTTGGGTATTTTTCTGTGAATTAAACTATTCTGTGCATGGTTTATTCACCTCTTAATTCACTACAGTAGTTCTGCTAATCCAAAGATGTTGATTAAAATTTCTACAGAAATGTACTGGAAATACCTAGCATATGTCCTTGCAATTAAATCAAAATCTCCTGTATATTTAATCTGGTGAAAAAGACAAGTGGTGTGCGGAACTGCCTTTGGGAATTTCCCGAGGGCATTCTGTTAATTGTCTTAACGTGATTCCAACTCTCGGTGAACAAGTACATAAAACCCTACTGAACCGTCCAAGGAAATAATTTTTGGAGCTCCAGAAATTTTCTGGTGAATTATTTTCTAAAACTAGAGCTTTTATCACTAGGATATTCTTAATAAATTGAAGAAAAGTGATAACATAGTGAAACCACTTTTGTTGGTTTCGTTTTATCCACACCTACCTATATGTATCATTTTTATACAATGGTACCATACAGAATACGTCCTTGGTCCAAAACACCTTTTAGGATATTCCTAGACTATAAATCCTAAGGGATTATCTTACATATTTCCAAGACAAGGCCAATCTCTATAATCCTTCCTCCCTAAGACCTACTAATTTGTAAACTTGTGTTGATCTTTGTTTGCTGTATGTATTAGTGCTTGAATGCCTTGTGTTGATTGTGGCTTGGTTTGCTTGCATGTGCTGTCTGGACGACGATAGTTGTGATGAAATCTGAGAGCAGGAGAAGTGGTATTTATTAGTGGTACTGGTATTCTGGGTTATCTAAAGAAGAAGTCCATGGACAATTATGCCACATTGCTGATCCTCAGGCAAGCTACCTTCTTGCTCATAAGCCTTGTCCTACTATTTTTAGTTATGCATGTTTTACCTACTGTTTATTAAAAACTGCATTGTTTTACTATATGTTCATATATACATATATATATGGTAGTGGTTTGGCTCCTCCAAACCATTACACTTTGGTACTACTAAGTACAACCCCCTTGGTGATACCTAATTGTCCCTCGTAGAGTAGATGGTGCATATCCACCATATCCCTTTTGAGACCCCCGATTTAGCCGAAGCAAAGCTAGAGGATGGGAAGACCCCGGAAAAAGTTTTACCAAATGTTTTAACAGAAAACCTTGGTGAGGTGGGACCTCGCAAGACTTGTTGAGAAAGAAAAATGTTTTGTTTTACAAAATGCTAGAGGAAAACCAGAGGAAAAAAGGTTTACAAAAACGCACCTAGTTCTTTGAAGTCTAGCTATAACAACTTAACCCTGTGCAACCACATTACTCTGGTATGGGACAGGGCTGGATTTGATGGTTGTCTATTCCGGTATAAGCTGCCTCGCAACAACTACAGGGGATCAGGGATCCCTGGAGGGTGGTCCTTCTTCGATAAAGGTGGGACCTGGAGAAGGAACAAAGGGTTGGCAGGCCTCCACGCGTTACTATGGGCACCTCATTAAAAGCGCACACTCTCGAGGAGTGGAAAAAGCGCTCCAGTTGGTCCTCACCCGACGTCCCGGTGTTGAGGGGATGAAGACCCATAGGGTAGGCACTTATATTGGAGTGGGCATCCGGAGAGTCTTGATCGGTTACTCGACCCACGATCGGTGAAGATCAGGGTAGTGTACCCGGATGGTGTGGGTAAAGTGTACAACCTCTGCAGAGTGTAAATCTATTCGAATAGCCGTGTCCATGGTTAAGGACGGGTTGGACAAACTTCTGTAGAGCGGTGCTGGTTTTGTTTTCAAAAAGGATTTCGGAAAAGAAATGATTTTGGAAATGTTTTGACCATGGGATGGTCGGGAAGCATACCTTCCTTGATCATGGGATGGTCAGAGGGGTATGGAAGGAGCTTGGTCGTGGGATGACCTGAAAACGGGAACAAATGGGTGACCTAGTCCTAAAGTTTTCTAAAACTTTTCAAAATGATTTCCAAAATGGTTTACAAATGTTTTCAACAAAGATATGTAGATGGTATACCTACAAGAGAAACTATTTGAGAAAAGAACCTCTCTTGGAGCCCTCCTAATACCACAACCATATTGCATAGCGTCTTCTTATTAGTACTCACTGGCATTATCCCTGGTTATTAACTTGGCCAGATATCAAGAAGAAGATAGCGTGGGGGACTATGCGAGCTAGGACGTTCTCCCAGTCAGTTGCCTGTAGGTTAAGTCATGGCTCGGGCTCTACGCTTGATGAAGTACCGCTGATGATTATTGATGTAGCCATAATGGCATTTATGTAAGTCTTGTAATTCGGTATATTCTCGGATGTTGTAATGATACTTGTCGATTATGTGCCACGACTAACTGATCATGGGATCCTGGTTGTATGCATAACAGGGATTCTCGAAGGATTAATCCGGGGGTCCCACACTACACTAGTTCATTCTTTGGCATCCTAAGGAAGCATAAATCTGGATTTATCTATCCAACTTCATGCTTGGGGGCTAGAGGATATGATATAAAATAACATAAGGAAAAATGTGAGTTAGAATTCCGACTTACATGTTGTTCGTGAGCGAGTTTGCTCAGGCTCACGTTCACTTCTGCAGAAACCTTTTTGGCGAGGGTGAGTGGATTAATCGGGGGTGGGGGAAGCACATCGACCCTTTGTCCCTCGTCGTGAAGACGAATTTTCTCGAGAAGTTCGAAGTAATTGATATCCTCCGCTTCTTGTGCCTCCTCCTCGGCAGTAATATTCCGGCTTTCCAAGCATTGCCCGGCGAGCCGCTGGATCTCCTCTGCTGATTTTCGGGTAATGCCAAGCTTGGCAAGACCCGGATTGTGAAGAAGGTTCTCAGCGAAGATTTCTGCCAAGGGATCATTACCCGGAGAGGGTTCACCCTTATCAGGACCTGAGTCACCCATGGTGACGTCAGTTTGCGACCCAAGGAACGATGGCTCTGCTGATTGAGCCGGATCTTCTACGGCATTCGGAGATGGAGTAATCCCCGGTGTTGTAGAAGGTTGAGGGGCAGGAGTCTGAGGAGCTACGGCAGGAGAAGCCAAATTCAGCTTCGACTGGCGTAGTTTGGATGTAACTCCCTTCCCCTTGCCCTTGGTGAGATGTTTAGCTCTGAGAAAGTAATATAATAAAGAACATTACATCTCAGAAAGAATTACGAACAAAATACAGAGACCTTGTGAGGAAAGAATACCTCTTCACAACGGGCACCTCCTTCGTGCCAATGGCCACTGTTGGAGCTTTACGCTTTTGAGGAACAATGTCCGGCAGTGGAACCAATTCTCCCTCATCCTGAGAAAACTCAGGAGGATATCCCTTGATAGGAGCAAGCTCTGACTCGGGGAGATCGGCAAGCTGAAGAGAAGAAGTATATCAGTACTGCAAATAATATAAAGATGACCACATAATACGAGTTGCTGCTGAAGCTTACCAGCACCACGGGATTTTCTGCCGTATGCATATCCAGAGACAGCTCCAGAATTTTCCTCTCAATCCCCTCCCTTATCAGCCATTTGATTTGACATACATAGTCTTTTTCCAAGTAGGCCTTGGGGTTGATTCGGAGGGAATCTTTCTTGGACGACATGATGGAGTGCATCAGTCGATGTCCAAGATGTTAGAGAGGCTGGATCCGGTGGTCCACTTAGCATTGAACTAAGTCGGACCCAGCAATGTAGTAGCTTTATCGGGAGCGGGAATATCTTTGTGATAGAAGAAAGTGGACGACCATTGCTTGACCGACTCATTGGCCATAATCCGAGGATAGACGTGCTCTCTTCTAACGGAAAAACTGATAGTACCGGTAATATAAGTATTACCGGCAGTAATGGAATTTCTCCGGACATGAAAATAGAAATGGAAAAGAGTAAGGCTCGGCCTAATGCCGAGATACCCCTCGCATATGTGCTCATCTCTAAGAGAGAGTTCGGGGGAAGATGGTGCAGATGAACTCTGTAGTGATCTATAACCTCAAAAAAGCAATCTGAGGGAGGGAAGCTCAAACCTCTGTCAAGGTGAGTGCCGAATTGCACTCGCTCACCGTCGCGAGGGTTGGGGATGGTTGCCCCTATGCCGCTCCGTTAGTCGCCGGCACAAAGGAGCTTGGCGTCGTCGAGGATGCACGGGATCCAAACCCCTCGGTTGCTCTCCTTCTTCGCCGCTGTTGCCGTCACCGCTATGCCGGAATATGATGTAGAAGCCATTTTTCCTGTGTGCCGGTGACCTTGGATGGGCGGCGCTGGAGATATCTAGGAAGCAGAGGAGCTCTAGGTTCGTGGGAGGTTTAGAGGAGAAGGAATCGGCGCAAAGTGATGGTGAAGGAGATGAGGAAAAGGATCCTCACAACTTATATCCACCGGCCGCGTCAAGATTCATGTAAACGCTACAGTGAACGTGCCACACGTGGTGGAAAGAACTGGGAAACCCCTCGCGCGATGATTACGTCTCCTCGATCTCCACGCACGCATTGAAACGGCACCTCGGTTTCGTGATAGTCTGACCCACCAATAGTCGTGCTAACAGGAAATGTCTTTCAGTGACGTTACTTGACCATGACTTGTGTCAGATGACGTTAGAGACCAAGTTCCGGCTTAGTTTGAATTTCGAGTTGGAAACCCGAGTAACGTATTCATAGGTCCGACTCATTTTTTTGAGACCCGGATCGTATCTTTTCTTTTGAAGTTTCAGGAACCCTTCAAGACTCTACAAGCCAAAGATCAAGCTAGACGATGATAAATCCGACTTTGGATCTTGGAGACTTCCGGGGCTGTTGTTGGGGATTTACTTTTCGGGTATCCTCACTATGCCTCACTGACCAGGGTGGCCCACTTCGGGTTAGAAGAGACGGATTCTAGTCCGGCTACGGGAAGGCCTAGAAGACTTACCGACATAGGCCCATAGTGTTACTTGTAGTTCAAGATGTACTCTGCAACCGACTCTTTGTCGTAGCCGGATATATCTCTCCTATAAGCCCTAGGCCGGATATCTATACAAGGCGTCCTAGGAGAGCCTTTAGGGCACCCTGACAATAATTTACAATCTCAACTCGCACAGGCGAAACCCTTGTAACCCATATTCTAGATCTGCCGTATTACTAGATTGCTAGCAAGAGTAGGATCCATCCAAAGCCGGCGGATTCGAACCTGGGTAAACTTGTGTGCGCACTGTATCGGAATACCGTACATCTCACACCCCTCTCTTCCACACACCTCGAGGACCCCCTCATGTCCTACTTGTCATCAATCCGACGACAAGCGCGAAAATGATGAGTTTCGGTCATCTCTCTCGACATTATATATCGGGTCTGACAGATCGCCTTGGAACCTCAAAACTGTGAGAAATAGCTCATGAAAACAGTCATAAAATGCGAAAACGATGAGTTTTTGGTCATAACTGACAAGCATGTATCAGGTCTGACGATCGTTGACAATCTCCCTATAACCCAAAACTATGGGCAATAGATCATGAAAACGACCATGAAGCGCGCAAACGACGAGTTTTTGGTCATAACTGTGAAACATGTATCGGGTCTTATGATCATTTACAATCACCCTAGAACCCAAAAAGTATGTGCAATAGACCATGAAAACGGCCATAAAGCACGCAAACGACGAGTTTTTGGTCATATCTCTCGAACATATATAGGGTCTTAAAGCCATTATCAATCGCCTAGAACCTCAAACATGTGGGAAATAGCTCATGAAAACGGTCATAAAACGCGAACAAGGTGAATTTTTGGTCATAACTGTCAACGCCCTAGAACCCCAAAACTATGTGTAATAGACCTCGAAAACAGCCATAAAGCACGAAAACAATGAGTTTTGGTGATCTCTCTCGAATATATATCGGGACTTACAACCATTTTAAATTGTCCTGAAACCCCAAAACTGTGGGAAATAGCTCATAATAATGGTCATAAAACGCCAAAACGATGAGTTTTTGGTCATAACTATCAAACATGTATCAGCTCTTACGATCGTTGACAATTGCCCTAGAACCCTAAAACTATGGGAAATAGATCTTCAAAACAGCCATAAAGCGCGAAAACGACGAGTTCTTGGTCAGAACTGTCAAACATGTATCAAGTCTTACGATCATTGATAATCACCCTAGAACCCCAAAACTATGGGCAATACCTCATGAAAACAGTCATAAAACGAGAAAACGGCGAGTTTATAGTCATAACTCTCAAACATGTATTAGGTCTTATGAGCCATGCAAATCCCCCTAGTACCCCAATACTATGGGCAATAGCTCACGAAAACGGCCATAAAACATGAAAACAGAGTGTTTTATCGTAACTCTCGAACATTTATCGAGTCTAACGAGCCATGCAAATCCGCCTAGAAACTCACAACTATGGTTAATGGAGCATGAAAATGGCCATAAAACACGAAAGCAATGAGGTTTTTGTCGTAACTCTCATACATGTCTTTGTTCCTATAGTCGCTGGAAATCACTAAGGAACCAAAAATTGTGGGCCATAGCTCATGAAAACAGCCTCAAACGAGAAAACAATGAGTTTTTGGTCATAACTCCCAAACATATATATGGTCTTAGGGTCGTTGTATATCCCCATGGAGCACCAAATAAAACAGTCTGCAATAGCTCATTAAATCGGTAATCAAATGTGAATACAACGAGTTTTTGGTCATAACTCTCAAACATGTATCGGGTCTTAGGGTCGTCGTAAATCCCCCTAGAACCCAAAAACCATGGGCAATAACTCATGAAAACGGCCATAAAACGCGTAAACGACGAGTTTTTGGTCATAAATCTCGAACATGTGTCGGATCTAACAAGCCATGCACATCCCCTAGAAACTCACAAGTATGGGTAATAACGCATGAAAACGGTGATGAAACACAAAACAATGATTTTTTGGTCATAACTCTCATACATGTCTCGGTTCTTAAAGTCATTGTAAATCACCAGAAAACCCCAAAACTATGGGGAATAGCTCATGAAAATAGCCATAAAACACGAAACAACGAGTTTTTGGTCATAAATCTCAAACATGTATCGGGTCTTACGGGCCATGCAGATCCCCTAGAACCCCAAAACTATGGGCGATAGCTCATGAAAATAGCCATAAGACACACGAAACAGAGTGTTTGTTCATAACAACTCTCAAACATGTATCGGGAGTTAGGGTTATTGAAAATCCCCGAGAACCCCAAAACTGTGGGCAATAACTCATTAAAACGGTCATAAAATGAGAAAACAACGAGTTTTTTTGTCATAACTCTCAAACATGTATCGCGTCTTATGGGCCATGTATCGATTTTTTTGTCATAACTCTCAGATGGCTGCCATGCGAAGATATCTTGATTTGCTTGGAGGAACTTGATGAGCGCACTTTGCTATGCGCTATATAGGCCTACGCCTATCTAGGTCACCTTGGAGGGGTCATCATCCTTCAACGACGTCTTCATTGTCTGGTCCGATGCCTTGAACTCCGGATTCGCCTTTGTTACCTCCATCTTCGTCGCGGGCATCTCGAATGGATCTATGGTCTTCATGATCTCCTAGTACTCCTGGGCGTGCAACACGGCTTCTTCAAAGGAGAAATTTCCATCCTCGCACTCTCGAACTATCTTCGGGTCTCCCCTGATGGTGATCACGCCGTTGGGACCTAGAATTTTTATCATATCGTAAATGTAACATGGACGAGCCATAAAAGCCCAATAAGCCGGATGTCTGAATATAGCATGGTACCTGCTCTTGAATGGGACCTCTTCAAAGGAAAGTGCTTCCGTCCGATAGTTCTTTGGATTTCCAAAGGTAACATCCAAAGTGTTATCTCCCAGGGAATTTGCTTGTCTTCCTGGGACAACTCCATGAAAGATCACAGAGTTGTGATTTAGCTGGGTCTCCGAGATTTGCATCTGGCGTAGCGTTTTGACATACAGAATATTGATGCTGCTACCACCGTCCATGAGAGTCTTGGCGAAACCATAGCCATAAATAAGTGGATTTACGACTAAGGGGTATTTTCCTCGCCTGTGTAACTTAGGCGGATGATCAGCACAGTCAAATGTGATTGCAACTTCTAACCAATCCAGATACTGAGGGACAGCCGGAACTATTGCGTTGAGCTCATGCATAACTGCTTTCTTGAAATTAGCTGGTTGAGATCCGAGGAAGGTGACGTAGGTGTCTTTCTTTGTGGGGAATGTTTTCTTCCCCTCCGGCTTGGGATTTGAATGATCCGCTTCCTCCATGTCGGAATCTTCCTTGGTCTCTTTATATTTTTCGGGATTTTTCTTTCCCTTCTTGATGTCGTCATTGAAACGACACTCGGTTTGTGTGAGACGACCCCCATTGCCATCTAAATGATGCACACATGGGTTATTGGCAATGTCGGCCCAGGAGTAGGTTTTTGCAAGTTGCTGGTCTCCTCTACCTTGGACTCTTGATGTCCCAGGACCGCATCCGCGACCACCGCCACGTCCTCCAGACCCGAAAGTAGCAGTAAGAACTGCCATTTCCACGTTGGGTTTTTCTTCCGAGGTGTTCTTGTGCTTCTGAGCTTGCTGCTTTGGTTGCTGACTATGGCATAGCTAGGGCGTTCAGTAATCCCTCTGCGTCATCGTTCGCATCTGCATACTTGCTCGTTGTTTCTATCATCTCCCCCAAATCCGTAACCTTGTCATACTTCAAGCGATGACGTAGTAAACCAATTGGGAGTCCTGCAATGAAAGCTTCAATCGTAGTTTGGTTATTTACTCCTTCACAGGAGTTTTCGGTGTCGATCCATCGTCCAAGATAATCTCGGCATGTTTCTCTAGCTTTCTGGGTGCAACGTTGTAGGTCTCCTACCGTACAGGGCCTCCGATATGTGCCTTCGAAATTCTGAAAGAACGCACTTTGTATGTCATACCAGTTGTGGATGGTGTTCTCCAGAAGTTCATTGAGCCATGATCACGCCGTCTTCCGCAACATAAGTGGGAGATATCGGGTTGCAACCAAGCTATTTCCACCTTTGGCGAAGCAGCATGCCTTGAAAAAATCCTCGAGCCAAGTATCTAGCCGAGCCACACCATCGTAGGCTTGAATGTGTCTTGAGATAGCAAATCCTTCCGGGAAATGTGTCGTTGAATTCGTGGTCCGAAGCATTTTGGTCCCACGTATATATCATCATTTTCTTAGCGTCGTGCCTCTATGTTGGAGTTAATCCGGTTTCTCGCATCACTTGGAGACAAAGATTGCCGTCCTGAGTGACGGCTATGGCTATGGTGCCTTGGAGTCGGACTTTGGCTTCTACCACCACCACCTCCACCACGACGGCCTCCTTGGCCTCCTTGAGAACCGTTGTAATGGCTACTTGGTGGAGAAGGTGGGGCAGCTGGATTGTTTCCAGCTGATTGCCAGCCTTCGTTCGGAGCGTCATTATTCTGGTTTCGGGGAGGGTCTTCATTGCGACTAGCCCCCTGCAGGCTTGTCTCGGCACGGTGTCCATCGTTTCTTCGACCGTCGCTCCCACCATGGTGGGGATCAGCCAGACGGCTTGTAGGTCTAGGAGGTGGCATTTTTTGACGGTCCTCCTCCCGATGCTTCTCGTTGTCTTCTTCCCTGCGATCATTCGACTCTCGCCGGGGAGGATTCCTCTGATACAGTGCAGCAATTGCCTCTTGCTTAGCAGCTGGAGCGACGTTGCGCCAGTCATGTGCAGTTCTGTGGTGCTGCCCTGATGATCCGGTTCTTGAGTAGTTGTCTTCCCGACGGTCGGAACGGTGATGTTGTTCCGGAGCACGTTGGGGTCTTACGTCATTCCAGGCCGGATCCGTGTAACATTGGTCAGATTGGAAGACCAGTTTTCCGCTTCCGCATTTCGCGACCCTTGGTGAGTAGATTAATGCCCAATAGAACCTATTCTGGGGCTGGATTATTTGACAGGATATCTCGAGCTGCAACAGTGTTTTGCACCGGTGTTGGGTACACCAGATGTCCCTTGCTGTCGAGTCGAGGAATCCTCGGGTCTCCTTCAAAGAGGACTTTGTGAACTTTTGGAAATTGATCATCACGAGTGTGACATTTCCAGGTCTTTTGATGCTCCCGAGAGATGTGCTTCTCCGCAGTTGCCATGCGTTTCTTTTCTTCCTCGATGTTTTTGGCTTCATCCAGGAGTACTTGGCGATGCACTTCCAGGGCCTGGGACCTTTCATCCAGTTCTTCAGCAGTAAGTTCTGCATCTTTAGGGATAGGTGTAGTTAATGCAGCATCGATGAGTTTACGTGCACCTGCGATGACCACGTGTCCGTCCACTGACTCTTCTTTGGGCTCGTCTAGGATAAGTGCTCCATCCGAGTCTTCCTCATATTCCTCGGCAATCACTTTCTCTGCCGGAAGATATTTTGCTAGGGTCTTCTTCTTCTTTGCCTTCTTGGCATCAGAGGTAGCAAAGACGGCTTTGGGCCCGTTTCCCGGAGTTAAACTATGATCGGTACTTTCGTTAATTTGGTCCTCGGGATTATCTCGGAGATCCATGTTATGCTACGCTTTAGGAGAGTTCTCCGGATCCTTCGTCCATGGCTTCTCCTTCTTCTACAGCTGTGGAGTTAATCTCCTCTTCATATTCCGCGGAGAACTTCCGGAAATCTGCCGATGTCAGGGAATCATCCGAAGATGCCGGTAAGTCGGTGCTTGTTCTGATTGCCTCCAGTACCGAGTCTTCGTTGTCCCCAGCATCGGTAGAGCAGGATTCGGATCCAACAAATCTGACAAAGTGCGACACGTGCCTCCTGAGATAGTTGCTGCTCTTATGTTCGGCTTCCTCGAAACACCTGATGGTCTCGAGAATATCATCCATGCTTGCATCTTGCATCATCATGTGCCTCAATGTGTATCTCAGGAAAGGTCTATCAGTTCCGATACTATCAGAGCTAGAACCGGAGTTTTTACTTGCTATTCATGGACTTCGACCTCCGGAGGTGGATCGATCTAGGATTCAACCTCGCTAGGGAGATCCACTCCAGATACAACCTCGCTAGGGATTTCTGAGATCCGGAACTCTGCCGCCTCCACGGACAAAGGGGACCCAGAATTTTCTTCTACCTCTATCATCACCGCTGGGGTGGGTAGGACAGGTTCAGCGAAACCTATGTAAACATCGATCTCACGGAAAGACATGATGGTGTAGGTGGTCACGGCTTCTCTAGCCGGAATCCAGGTCTCGTCGAGAACGACGAGAGAGACATCACTGGCATTGAGGATGTGACCGACGGCGATAGTCTCGCCTATTCCGATTCTTGTAGATTCCGCTCGGTCATAAAAGAAGAAAACGACGAGTGTTTGGTCATAACTCTCAAACAACTATTGGGTCTTACGAGCCATCTGAATACCCCTAGTGCCCAAATACTATGGGCAATAGCTCATGAAAATTTCCATAAAACAGGAAAATATAGTGTTTGGTCATAACAACTCTCAAAAATGTATCGGGTCTTAGGGTCATTGAAACCCCCCTAGAACCCCAAAATTGTGGGCAATAACTCATGAAAACGGTCATGAAACAAGAAAACGACGAGTTTTTGATCATAACTCTCAAACATGTATCGGGTCTTACGGGCCATACAAATCACCTTAGTACCCCAATACTATGGGCAATACGTCATGAAAACAGCCATAAAACATGAAAATAGAGTGTTTGGTCGCGACTCTCAACCATGTATCGGGTCTAACGAGCCATGCAAGTCCCCTGGAAACTCACAACAATGGGTAAGGGAGCATGAAAACGGCCATAAAACGCGAAAACAATGAGTTTTTGGTCATAACTCTCGAACATGTATCGGATCTAACAAGCCATGCACATCCCCTAGAAACTCACAACTATAGGTAATAAATCATGTAAATAGCGATGAAACACAAAACAACGATTTTTTGGTCATAACTCTCAGACATGTCTCGATTCTTAAAGTCATTGTAAATCACCAGCAAACCCAAAACTATGGGGAATAGCTCATGAAAATAGCCATAAAATGCGAAACAACGAGTTTTTGGTCATAAATCTCAAACATGTATCGGGTCTTACGGGCCATGCAAATCACCTAGAACACCAAAACTATGGGTGATAGCTCATGAAAATAGCCATAAAACACACGAAAATAGAGTTTTTGGTCATAACAACTCTCAAACATGTATCGGGTCTTAGGGTCATTGAAAATCCCCCTAGAACCCCAATACTGTGGGCAATAGCTCATGAAAACGGCCATAAAACACGAAAACAGAGTGTTTGGTCGTAACTCTCAAACATGTATCGGGTATAAAGAGCCATGCAAATCCCCGTGGAAGCTCACAACTATGGGTAATGGAGCATGAAAATGACCATAAAACATCAAAACGACGAGTTTTTTGTCGGGATTCTCATACATGTCTTGGTTCTTGTAGACGTTGTTAATCGCCAGGGAACCCCAAAACTGTGGGTAATAGCTAATGAAAACAACCATCAAATGAGAAAACAACGAGTTTTGGTCATAAATATCAAACATGTGTCGGGTTTGAGGGTCATTGAAAATCCCCCTAGAACCCTAAAATTGTGGGCAAGAACTCATAAAAACAGTTATAACATAAGAAAACGACAAGTTTTTGATCATAACTCTCAAACATCTATCGGATCTTACGGGCCATACAAATCCCCCTAGTGCCCCAATACTATGGGAAATAGCTCATGAAAACTTCCATAAAACGCGAAAACAGAGTGTTTGGTCATAACAACTCTCAAACATGTATCGGGTCTTAGGGTCATTGAACACCATTCGGCAAAATAACTTGAACATCGTGTATTACTTGAATACAAAGTGTTTTGATGAATTGTTAAAAGCAAATACATATTCAATGTATTGTGTTTTGACAAAATGTTAATTATCATTAAATGATTTTTTTAAAGTGTAAAGAAGTTTACCAAAGGAAACATGAATATGAGATTATTTGATATGATCAAATTGTTTCATCCAACAAAGGGTACAAATATAAAAGAGAATCTAATTACTATGAATTGATCAATAGTAATGAAATTCTACTTTACAAGAATGGCATAAAAGAAATTGTGAAATGCAAGGTGTTTTGAAATATCAAAATTAAATGCATCACAATATGATATTTGATATCAAAATGGGTAAATAGATGGCAACAAATAATTCGTTGTAGTGTAGATGTAGAGACCATTAGTTAGAAATAGTTAGCACTCAATTAGAATATATAGTGAACCATCTGGATTCGTAAAAGTTTTGGGGTTATTTGATATAACCAAAACAATAGCGAATTAGTCCTTGTAGAGTATTCATTGGGAACTTTGAATACGAAATCCATAACTAAACCAAAAGGGATGCAAAACTAGTATTGCTTAGATTTTGGTGCATTCTTGAGGAAGTTCACGTTCAGTGAGACTTCTCAATTATGAAGCAAATGGAAGATAGTGAAAACCACGATGAGGATTCAAATCCCTACATCAGATTGTTGAGAAGCGCAACGGAAAACGTTCCTGAATGATTCTCTTCACAATGGAAAGATTCAATGATAATGATCATTGTGTTTTTCCACTGGTGTTTTCACTACATGAAGTAGGATTCAAAAATGTAATCCATATCTTGTATGGAGACATTTGTTAATCATTTGTTATGATTACCATAATATGACATACCTACAAACTACTAAGGAAATAATGGTAAACTAGAATTATGAGAAATCCTAGAAGCGAAATTCCCTGGAGATTAGAAAGCAATTCATTGCTGAATCTCATAAGTAAAAGGGGTTACTTGGAATTTTCCCAGATGACTGCAAAGCCATAGTGGAAAAGGGGGTAAATGACAAAAGCAGAATTTTTCAAGTATTGGACGAATTCAAATGAATTTGATTCAAGTGTGCTTAATGTCTAGAGGATTTGAAACTAGTCAAACTACTAGTGTCTCATAGTAAATCTCTCACTTTGATATTTGATCAAAGGATTTGAAGTTGTTCAGAATAGTGAGTAGATATGCAATTTGCATAAAATTGAGTGGGAGCTATGAAAGTCTGCCTAAAAAAATATGTTGGTGTCATATTTTTGAGTGGGAGCTTATATAGTGATTCTTAAGGGTGTTAAGAATAAAAGCGCAAGTGCCGATAAATAATGATTTATAAGGTGTAGAAGTTGATAATAGGTGTATCATGATATTATGTAGTATCCATTAAGGGATTCTAAAAAGGGTTTCAGAATAGAAGTTAATTAAGGAACTAGTCCTTAATAACTCAAATTAGGAATAATATTAAGTTTAACATCAATGGTTGAAATAAAGAAAAGGATGATCATCATCCACTATGTTGAGACATAGGTTTTATCTTAGAAAACCATGATGGTAACTTACCATAATATGTGATCCAATAAGGAACGTTGAGCTAAGTTTGTCTATCGTGTCTAATAGAGAACTGTAGACATATTTTCCAAATCCATGATAGGTGAACAAAAACATCGAAAGTTGCACAGAGTGCACTGGTGTTTCGATGATTACATTTATAATAATAGATAAGGGTACCATCTATAGTGTTGTATACAGTTATGGCGGGGTTAGTTCACTTTTAACGTTGAATGATGTGTCCGAGGGCACAGTTCCCATGAGAAAGCCCACGAGGTTAATCTAAAGTCACTATAGGCTCCTGGAATCAGGCCTCGTTCTGTTGCCATAGCAACGATGCATACACACATATGTTATCATATGATGATAAAGTATTAGTGTCAATCAAGGTGACATTAGTAAGTTGCAAAGGATTTGGGACTGTAAAGTACAGGCCCAAGACTCAACCTCTTCCATGAGCAAGCATGTTCAGGGTACCGGATATGATGCCAATTATTAAGAACAAATGCAGCTAGTGTATTTGTACTCTACTACAAGTGGGAGACTATTGGAAATATGCCCTAGAGACAAATAGTAATAAGGACTATTATCATATTTCATGTAGTTTATGATTAAGTTTTGTATCATTCTATAACTGTGATGAGTGGAAACATCAATACACGTGTGATATACAAACAACAAGGAGTTCCCAGTGAAACTCTAGTCACTGGTTCATTGGTCAACTGATGATCATGTTTCCTCATCATGTGCGATTTATGCCTGTTGGAAATGGAGTCAACTCATTCTGAGAATGAGATGATGAACCAATACCCAACCTAAACATTGTGACCAGATCATGTGACGAAGTTCAAGTTACGATGATTAGAAATGGATCCTCGTAGACTATTCCTTAGACCGTGAGGTTATATCAATCACTGTCTCTCGAGAGTGCTTAGATAGCAGCAAGCGCCACTTGGTAATATAGTGGTTATAGAGGTGTGTTCAGGTACTCGAAGGAAACCATAGAGGCAATATATGTCAAGAGCGGGATTTGTTCGTCCATGTGACGGAAAGATACTCGGGGGCCCACTCGGAGAAGTTATATCCAATAGCTGGGCAGCGTGTGATTTGATCACAAGGATATCACTTGTCGGAACGAGTCAAGTAGCGTTGTTCGGTAACGAGATTGAACACGACATTGTGATGTCATTGATCACATCTCGGGCAATGCAAGTATCGAGAGACAAAGGGAATAAGACACGATTGTCCCGGTTCAAACGATGAAAGATCTTCGTGGAACGCACAAGGGTCACATAGTCATCCACGTCCCTCTGTCTATCATTGGTGCGGGAGTGTCCCGACCATGTCTAGAGTGTTCCCGAACCGTGGGGTATCATGCTTAAGGGCTTGATGATGCTTATAGAGTGTTTATAGGATCGGAAGAATCATCGAAGAATAGTAGTGAGAAAACCGGAAGGGTTTCGGTAAGTCCAGAGGATGTCCGGAGTGGAGTTGGAATGTGTTCCATAGCCACGGAGATTGAATAATATGTGAATGAATGTTAAATATTGATTTAATCATTTATTCATAATTATTTAATAAAGATAAAATCAATTAAAGGTCAAAAGGGCTAAATGGGCCAATTCTCGGAGGGGAGAGGGCCCATTAGGGAAAGGTGAGAGGGAGAAGGGCCAGAGGGGGTAGCCGGCGTCCTAGTGGGCCAGCCCCCTCCCCCCCCCCCCGACGTGGGGCCCATGGGGGTGGCCGGCGGCGCCACCCCTCCCCCTCTCCTTTAGTCCCACCCCGGGACTTTGAGGGAGGTAGTACATCCCCTCCCCCTATATATAGTAGGGGTATTTGGCTAGATAAATACACACAATAATCAATAAAGGTCTTCTCACTTTTGGGAGGACCTCCAATTGATATTCTCTCTCTCTCTCTCCCGTGACCGCGGTCCCAAGTCTTCACTGCGCGAACAAGAGACATCTTCACCGCGGAGCACCGTTGCGCTGCGGGATTCGGATCTAGGAGCTCTACTTCCGCAACTGCTGCTGGATCGGGGAAGCAGGAGTCATCGTCAGGCACCGGACGTGTGTAACTCCCTGCGAGGTGTCGCACTTGAGGCACTCAAGTCGTTGGAGCCATAGGAGTGCGAGGCCTTCATCACGACCTTGAGGTCGGCTTCGGCTCGTCTCATCAACCATGCTCTTTTGAGCGTTGACAACGCTTTTTGGTCTTAAAGGGTAAGTTCGCGAAAATCCCCTCCCATTACTATATTACTAATAGATAGGTCCTGGTAGCTTCAAGGGTTCAGGGGCGTATGATAAAATTTTATTGTTTTCATACGCGGAACCCCTACATTAATGACGACATCAAGAAAGACGATACCGCTAGCTATAGGGCTAAGCGGAAGCAGGGAAAGAAGAATCCTGAAAATATAAAGAGACCAAGGAAGATTCCGACATGGAGGAAGCTAATCCTTCAAATCCCAAGCCAGAGGGGAAGAAAACCTTCCCCACAAAGAAAGACGCCTACGTCACCTTCCTTGGATCTCAACCAGCTAAGGTCAAGAAAGCAGTTATGCATAAGCTCAACGCAATAGTTCCAGCCATCCCTAAGTACCACTACAAGAAATGTACTAACTAGTGACCCCAAGTATTGATCATAGAATGGTCATAGTTATCCATCTATGACCTTTCTTTGACCAAAAGCAATAGGTCACATACCGAACGTCACTATAGGCAACTAACGACCTATTTTTTGAATTGGTCATGGACTTCTATGACCAAAACTGATGGTCATAGTGTCCATGACCAAAATTTTGGTCATAGGTAATTTGGCATGTGCATGTCAGATCCTACGTGGTAGGTCTACGTGGCAGGTTTTAGATCAAAACAAGCCTGGTCCAATGTGGTTCTTTACATGGCCCAAGCCCAACAATTTCGGTCTTTTTATTTTTTCTTGTTAATTATGGTGAAATACATGGGCTAAACTCAACATTCTGGCCTTTTTACGATCCTTTGTCAAGTATGAATCCTTCACTCATTCCAACTTCTTTAGCCTATAGCTCCTAAAAAAGATAAAATATATGGCTGTCAGTCAGAAAGAAAGAAACAAAATTATATTGGTGAAACAAAACTACATCGCTTTTAATTGGCACTCAAAAATACACATGGTTGATTTCAGGAAATGCACGGATTGGACAATTCAAATAACAGATAGGGAAAAGAACTTGGACATCAGTAAAAGAAAAAACTATTTAGATGATCAACCCATGATCCAAATTATATTCACTAACTTATAACATAATTGGAACATGCATCTTGACAACAATAGTAGCAAACTAGAACAAAAAAGACTCAAAAGCATAGCCATGGCAGTAACAGGTAGACATGAAGCACCATGACAACCATTGAGATGCATCAATTTCAAGTTTCAATAGCAACAAGTGAACTTGGATTGAGATGGAGCTTACACGAGCATGAAACCAATGAAGCAGGCGGGAGAGACAAGCTTACAAGGGCAACACAGAAAGTAGACATGGCACCACTAGTGGGGCATCGATGGAGGCCACATCTACAACATGTCAAAGGCGAAACTTGTACTGCATTCGTTGAGGTACATGCATCTTGTGGTTCTTCCATCGAAGGCAGGCCAATGGTAATGGGAGCATAGATCACCAAATTGTCCACATCTTGTCTCAATGACTATACAAGAAATGAGAGAAATATAAGAACATAATAATGTGTATTACAAGAAATTTAAAATGGAAAATAATGTGTATTTCAAGAAGTATATAACAGGTGACAATACACATTAGGCAGGGTAGATGAGCAGTTCAAACGTTATATTTCGACACAACAAATAAGCAAACATAAATGGAAAATACATAGGTGGAATCAGTGGAAGCTACTTCCTCCACTCCAATATGTAGTCTGGCAGCTCCTACAACCAAAAAGACATCAGAGACCAACTCAAACCGAAACAAACATCATCAATCAAATTTAAAAACAACAAATCGAATCATACTAAGCCAGGGAACTGGATATACACATCTGATAGTGTACAGGATGGGAAAAATATACATGTTAGTATAAACAGATAGAAAAATAAATAGGAACCACCAATTTAATCATGCAAGCATGGATAGGCTAATAACAAGAATGATTAATATCAAATATAGTAATTAATTGCTTCGGAAATTAGACCATAACGTGTCTAACTCAAGCCTATAGACATGAGATTCATGTGATAGATAGGCAAAACCAAAATAACGGGAGCATTTCATGGTTCTTTGATCGAACCAAGCTAACTATCCCAGTCCTACATGTAGATGAACCTGTCAAGAAACTCTAGCATAAACTTTAAACAAAACATGCATCAAAGTGAAATGCCTAGGAGTTTATTTTTTTGCAGATGCATCAAAGTGACACCTGACAAGGTTTGCTATCATGGAACTCTGAACAATCAAACGTCCATGTAATTAGGTGTATAGCACAGAGAGTTGAATTTTTTAAACCACCGTACCGTGTGGATCATGAGTAATTTAGAGAGGTGTCTAGTATAAAGTGCTCATTACAATTAGCTCTTGATATATGAACTAATGCAATACTTGTAGAGAATATATATTTCTCTAATACTACGAGACATCCTATCCCACGGCCGCATATGATGATGAATGAACCCTGGAGTGCATTCTGCATGTAAGATATACAAAAGTCAAGGTAAAGATAAAAATGAGGTCTATTAAAACAATGAACGACATAATTAGGACTGAATCCTAAAAACGTCAGGCATATACACGATAAGTCCCTGTTTGGTACTGGTGTATTGTAAGGGATTAGTGGGAATAATCCTCACAGGTATTGGGTGAGTCCCCTATCTTCAACCAATCCACACCAATCCCCGATCCACTCTAATCACAATCCCCAGTGTAAAATTTGTTGTTTGGTGCACATGTATATGGATGTATTGATGTTCTGCTATCAAATACTAAAAATCCAATCCTAGAGCAACAAAAATCATTTGAATAAAGACATCAACTTTGACACCATCAGCAGGCAAGTGTACCAATCATGCATCATGTGTTATAAAATACCGATCAGAACCAAAGTTGTTATTCACACACACAGCCGAGCTAAGAAAATACAACCACTACCATGCAACATATGACATACCAAAACCACCACCATGAAGTGATGCAAAAGGTGACCTACCAAAACCACTACCATGCAGTGATGCAGAAGGTGACCTACAAGGGACCATGCATGCTAGGAACCAAAGTACATCCAAACTGATAGTCTCTACAACAAAAATTTATGCATATGCACATACAGAGATTCATTTGGCGTCTTACTAATAACAGGTGCTCGCCCATATCCTAGCCATCACACAAGAACCCCCCAACCAATACACATAGACAATATTATCATGCCAAAGGAAAATGCAAAAACATGGAGCTCTATAAGATGCCTAATTTCACTCTTCGACTGCTATTTGCCACATAGCTGATATGTCTTGAAATCATTCCTGCATTTTCAAATAAGGCGTGATTGTCAACCATAAGTATTGTCGTTGACATATGAAATATAATATTAAGGTTAAACATTTGTCAAATATCGTATCAATGGCCATGCCAAAGTCTACACAGAGAAATGCATGTACTGCAGGGCAGGATCATTGATATGCAGAAATAACAATGGGCAAACCTCAGGAAAGGTTCATTGATATGAAAGTATAAATTGCACTAGGTCCACAACCAAACTAAGAACTAGGTTCCTATATATTTCAACAAATATGAAACTGGAGCACAATACAGCAGCAATCAGCACCAGGAACCCAACTTGAATCATTGCATTCAAAACACAACATAGAGGAGATATGCTATGTTACTATAGACAATATATTTGACAGGTTTGGATCTAGAAAAAATGTATGTGTGTGTGGTGAGACAAAGAGAGAAATAATAACAGCAATGCAGTAATACAAACAGAGCAATAAAATTTAACAAGTTACTTTCAACCTGAAGGACATGGATGAAAGCAAAACAGGTAATCCACATCGCATTGTGTATATGGTACTGAACATACATCCAGCTATCAATAGGCATGTACCAAACAAGGTCTCGATATGTGGCGAACGCTGAAGCGCAACATGAGCCCGACATAGTAGATGTGCCCAAACGCGATGGCCAGCACCGCCACGACGGGGAGCAGCGCCACCGCCCAATCCATTAGTGCGGGTGGAGACCATAAACAAACCACCTCACCTAGACACGGCGACGAGGATGCCCGGGCACAACTCTCTTTTCTAATGGTATCTGCAAGAAGCGGGATCCTGTTGTCGACGCAATCGTCCTCGATCATGTGGTGGATGGTCTCCGACTCCATCGCCACAGCCTCCTCGACCTCGAGAAGGAACACCTCCCCGTACGCCGCACACGTCCAATCCATGAGGGCGGGTTGAGATAGCCACCAACTAACCAATTTAGTGAGATGCGGCGGAGAGGAGGCTAGGGCCCCACCCATGCATCCGATGGCGTCGACAGAGACACCAGCCGCCGCCGCTCGAGCTCGTCCGTGCAGAGGAGCTGGTGGATATGGGGGAAGGGGGCTCGGTGTTGCACGCGCGGACGATGATGGAGGCGGGTATCGCACGAGTCGGTAATGGGATCGCGAGGAGCATGGGGGCGCGGGGGAGGGGGCAATAGGGGAGTAGGTGGGATCGATCTAGGGTTTGCGGTGGTGGTTGCTGTGGCTGTGGTTGCCGGTTGGGTTGAGCGGAGCGGTAGGTTCTGTTCGTGTCTTGTGCAGGTGGTGTGAGACAAGCGAGTGGGTCCACGCGTGGATTCGGTGTGTCAGTGGGTGCGAGCTCGCGAGCGGTGAGCATGCCACATCATCGATCCGGGCTTACTATCTTCATCTAAATCTTGTACGTCCATTCTGTTGTGATCCGATGGTTCCGATTTTTTTTGCAAAAGTAGGCTTTTCTTAAAACATCTATCACAGATATGCTTCTTAATTCGCACCGGATAAACTTTTCTCGACTGGTTCTGTAGGTGCCACATATCCTACTCAGGTCAGTGGTGGCCCCATCTTAGTTTAGTGGAGACAAGGGTCAGTTCAGCTGGTTCAGTTTGGTTGACTGACCTATAAGATAGGTTGGTCCCACACGTCAGATATTGGCGCCTAATCAGCTAGGTCAACTAGTAAATTGAGTTCCATATGTCATTAGCACAGTCAACATGTCAACATGTGGACACTAAGCAGAAATTTATACGCGGATATGACACGTATGTAGACACGTCAGCAAAGTTGACACATGGATGTAACATGTAACCAATTTACTGAGGTGGTGATCTGTATTTTTTAAGTAACCATACATAGCATCCATGACAATTTAAATTGGTCGTAGTTGGCTAAAATTTAGGTCATAGACCAATATTATCTATGTTATGACCAATTAGTGTAAGTAAGTTATGACCTTACTAACATAAAAGGTCAGAATAACACATTGTTCTTTCTCATAGTCTATGATGCAGGGGAGAGGTAGGAGCTGCCGGCTCAATGGAAACATTAGCCTCGCCTCGATATCGTTCCGAGATATTCAAATCCGATATGGTTTGATCATTCTCGGAAACATCACCAACTTCTTCGGCAGGCTGAGGTGGCGTGTCCACGCGTGTGAAGAAGGGAGTATCGTAGCTGGTCAAGTGAGCTACATGACACCCATATTCGGCATAGGAGTCCATGATAGCCTTGATGTCTTGCTCCTGTTCGTGTTCATCCACTTTGCAGTACCCTGTGGTTACTTTCCAGAGTCCATGATGTTTCCATGGTGGCTCATAACCATGGTGAGAGCGTTCTCCGCTGCGGTTCGCGTGTAGGACATGTTCCAGTCCTGGAAAAGCTGCGACATCTCCTTGGCCTTGTCTCGCACCTCAAAACCGGACATGTTGTGCATGTTCGAAACCTTATGAACCTCACCAATATCTTCAATGGATAGGCATAACTCATGAAGCAGATCGCCGACTTGTGTAAGCCGGCTAGTGCGAGATTTGGCAGAAGCTGAGTCCAGTAAGTTCAGAGGACCTATGCATGTAATGCAAAATGGTTAATAAAAGAAATCCGACATCGAAAGAGTTGAAAGATGCAGAAAAATCAGAAATATGGAAAGATACCCAAGATGACATCGTCGACTTTGGTCTTCTCCTCTTGTAGGGTCTTCAGTTCATCCTGGAGTGCTTCAGTAATATCCTTCTCTCTGAACCATTCAGTACTGAGATTTTATATTATCTTGTCTTGGATCACAATCTTGCGATAGCGCTCCTCGGTGGCCATGGAGGAGTATTCGAGAACTTAAGCAATGCTCTTCTCATGATCGGCCTTAAGCTTATCCAGCTCTTGGCGGAGGTCCTTCTTTTCCACCTTTAAGTTTCTCAGATTCTCGGCTTCTTGAATCATAGCACAGGATTGCTTTACTAGTGTTGTAGTCAAAGGAACAAAAGTTGAATAAAAAATCGACTATGAACTAAAGGGTAAGGCTTGAGTACTAGAATGTTTACCTTCAGCCTCATCCCTTGATACGTTCAATTGAGCATTTTCAAGCCGGAGAGCTTTGATCTCTTTATGCTTGTTACAGATATTCTTCAACAATTCTTGGTTATATGAATTAAATTTCTGTAAGTCAGAATACCCAGAGTTAGAAGTCTACTAAAGACCCGGGCTAATATTTTTTACTAATATGAGCACGAGCCTTGGGCGCTACACTAGTTCATTCTTTGGCATCCTAAGGAAGCATAAATCCGGATTTATCTATCCAAATTCATGCTTGGGATCTAGAGGATATGATATAAAATAACATAAGGAAAAATGTGAGTTAGAATTCCGACTTACATGTTGTTTGTGAGTGAGTTTGATCAGGATCACGTTCACTTCTACAGAAACCTTGTTGGCGAGGGTGAGTGGAATAATCGGTGGTGGAGGAAGCACACCGGTCCTTTGTCCCTCGTCTTGAAGACGAATTTGCTCGACGAGTTCGGATTAATTGATATCCTCTGCTTCTTGTGCCTCCTCCTCGGCAGTAATATTCCGGGTTTCCAAGCATTGCCGGGCGAGCCGCTAGATCTCCTCTGCAGATTTCCGGGTAATGCCAAGCTTGGCAAGACCCGGATTGTTAAGAAGGTTCTTAGGGAAGATTTCTGCCAAAGGATCATTACCCGAAGAGGGTTCACCCTTATCAGGACCTGAGTCACCCATGGTGACGTCAGTTTGCGACCCAAGGATCGATGGCTCTGCTGATTGTGCTGGATCTTCTACGGCATTCAGAGATGGAGTAATCCCTGGTGCTGTAGAAGATTCAGGGGCAGGATTCGGAGGAGCTACGACAGGAGAAGCCAAATTCAGCTTCGACTAGCGTAGGGGTTTTGATGTAACCCCCTTCCCCTTGCCCTTGGTGAGATGTTTAGCTCTGAGAATGTAATAGAATAAAGAACATTACATCTTGGAAATAATTACGAAGAAAATACCGAGACCCTGTGAGGAAAGAATACCTCTTCACAACAGGCACCTCCTTCGTGACAATGGCCACTGTCGGAGCTTTGCGCTTCCGAGGAACAATGTCCGGCAGTGGAACCAATTCTCCCTCATCCTGAGAAAACTCAGGAGGATATCCCTCGATAGGAGCAAGTTCTGACTCGGGGAGGTCGGCAAGCTGATGAGAAGAAGTATATCAGTATTGCAAAATAATATAAAGATGAGCACATAATACGAGTTGCTGTTGAAGCTTACCTGCACCACGGGATTTTCTGCCGTATGCATATCCAGAGACAGCTCCAAAATTTTCCTCTCAATCCGCTCCCTTATCAGCCATTTGATTTGACATACATAGTCTTTTTCCAAGTAGGCCTTGGGGTTGATTTGGAGGGAATATTTCTTGGATGACATAATGGAGTGCATCAGTGGATCTCCAAGATGTTGGAGAGGCTGGATCCGATGGTCCACTTAGCATTAAACTAAGTCGGACCCTTTCAGGCCCTTGTGCTTCATCAAATACTCGATCCGCCTCTTGGTGAGAAGCAGATCGTCACTGAGAGCCGGTGCGACCTTATCCCAGGAATCTCGGGGCGGGGCGGCTCCATCGACGAAAGCCGGCAAAGTAGTACCTTTACCGGGATCGGGAATATCTTTGTGATAGACGAAAGTGGACGACCATTGCTTGACCGACTCACTGGCCATAATCCAAGGATAGACGCGCTCTCTTCTAATGGAAAAACTAATAGTACCGGTAATATAAGTATTACCGGCAGTAATGGAATTTCTCCGGACATGAAAATAGAACCAGAAAAGAATAAGGCTCGGCCTAATGCCGAGATACCCCTCGCATATGTGCTCATCTCTAAGAGAGAGTTTGGGGGAAGATGGTGGAGATGAACTCTGTAGTGATCTATAAACTCAGAAAAGCAATCTGATGGAGGGAAGCTCAAACCTCTGTCGAGGTGAGTGCCGAAGTGCACTCGCTCATCATCGCGAGGGTTGGGGATGGTTTCGCCTAAGCTGCTCCGCTAGGCGCCCGCACGGAGGAGACCTTCCTCTTCCATGACACGGAGCTTGGCGTCGTCGAGGACGCACTAGATCCAAACCCCTCGGTTGCTCTCCTTCTTCGCCGCTGCTGCCGTCGCCGCCGTGCCAGAAGATGATGTAGAAGCCATTTTTCCTGTGCGCTGGTGACCTTGGATGGGCGGCACTGGAGATTTCTAGGAAGAAGAGGAGCTCTAGGTTCGTGGGAGGTGTAGGGGAAAAGGAATCGGTGCAAAGTGCTTGTGAAGGAGATGAGGAAAAGGATCCTCACCACTTATATCCAACGGCCGCGTCAAGATTCGTGTAAACGCTACACTGAATGTGCCATGCGTGGTGGAAAGAACTGGGAAACCCCTCTTGTGATGATTACGTCACCTCAATCTCCACGTACGCATTGAAACGGCACCTCGGTTTCGTGAAAGGCGGAACACCAACGGTCGTGCTGGCAGGAAATATCTGTCAGTGACGTTACTTGACCATGACTTGTGTCAGATGACACTAGAGACCAAGTTCCAGCTTATTTTGAATTTCGAGCTGGAAATCCGAGCAACGTATTCATAGGTCCGACTCATTTTTTGAGACCCGGATCGTATCTTTTCTTTTGAAGTTTCAGGAACCCTTCAAGACTCTACAAGCCAAAGATCAAGCTAGACGATGATAAATCCGACTTTGGATCTTTGAGACTTCCGGGGGCTGTTGTTGGGGATATACTTTCCGGGTATCCTCACTGTACCTCACTGACCAGGGTGGCCCACTTCGGGTTAGAGCTTTGTTTCACGGGCATCCCAATCAGAGAGAAGAGACGGATTCCAGTCTGGCTACGGGAAGGCCCAGAAGACTTACCGACATAGGCCCACAGTGTTACTTGTAGTTCAAGATGTACTCTGTAACCGACTCTTAGTCGTAGTCGGATAGATCTCTCCTGTAAGCCCTAGGCCGGATATCTATATAAGACGTCCTAGGGAAAGCCTTTAGGGCACCCTAACAATAGTCTACAATCTCAACTCGCACAGGCGAAATCCTGTAACCCATATTCTGAATCTGCCGTATTACTAGATTGCTAGCAGGAGTAGGATCCATCCAAAGCCGGCGGATTCGAACCTAGATAAAATTGTGTGCGCACTGTCCCGGAATACCATACGTCTCACACCCCTCTCTTCCACATGCCTCGAGGACCCCCACATGTCCTACTTGTCATCAATCCGACGACACGCGCGAAAATGATGAGTTTCGGTCATCTCTCTCAAACATATATCGGGTCTGACGAATCGCCTTGGAACCTCCAAACTGTGGGAAATAGCTCATGAAAATGGTCATAAAATGCGAAAACGATGAGTTTTTGATCATAACTGACAAGCATGTATCAGGTCGGACCATCATTGACAATCTCCCTAGAACCCAAAACTATGGGCAATAGATCATGAAAACGGCCATAAAGCGCGAAAACGACGAGTTTTTGGTCATAACTGTCAAACATGTATCAGGTCTTACGATCATTTACAATCACCCTAGAAACCAAAAACTATGTGCAATAGACCTTGAAAACGGCCATAAAGCACGCAAACGACGAGTTTTTGGTCATATCTCTCCAACATATATAGGGTCTTATAGCCATTATTAATCGCCTGGAACCTCAAACATGTGGGAAATAGCTCATGAAAACGGTCATAAAACGCGAACACGATGAGTTTTTGGTCATAACTGTCAAAGCCCTAGAACCCCAAAACAATGTGTAATAGACCTCGAAAACGGCCATAAAGCACGAAAATGATGAGTTTTGGTGATCTCTCTCGAATATATATCGGGTCTTACAGCCATTCTAAATTGTCCTAGAACCCCAAAACTATGGGAAATAGCTGATAATAATGGTCATAAAACGCGAAAACGATGAGTTTTTGGTCATAACTATCAAACATGTATCTGGTCTTACGATCGTTGACAATCGCCCTAGAACACTAAAACTATGGGAAATAGATCTTGAAAACGGCCATAAAGCGCGAAAACGACGAGTTCTTGGTCCAAACTGTCCATCTCTCGCTTCAACTGAGCTGCTAGGCAAGCACTACCACATGATTGCATACATATAGTACATATTGCTTCTATCTTATTCTTGCATCATTGAGTCGCGAATGCATTAAATGGAATCCCAAGTACTGCATAGCCTTTACTTTAAACCCCACCAAGTTTGTTCCTCCATCCCATGAGCCATTACTACAGGAGTTGTTTGAGCCATGCGAGTCGTAGAACAGCATGTGTAGGGTATGTGAGAGTCTGATGGACAACGAGGTACTTAAACAACTTAACCTGAGTAGTATGGGATAACTAATGAAAGAGGCACCGGTGGGCAATATCTGTTATTTGGTTTTTCATGCTCACTTGCGTCCTGTAGGATCCCGAGTACTTGATTCCTGTTCCTTGACTATTCGCACCATCCACATCCGGGAGGCCTTATGGACCCCCCTGAGCCAGAGCTGGATTCATTTCTATTTCTTGGGGCCACAAAGTAGTTTGGGGCTTTGTTAATATCTTGTACTTATGCCATGATTTACCGTTTTGATTATGATTGTGCGTGGAGCACCTGTACTGTTTAAGAATGCAGAATGTTTTCGCGGTATCGACAAGCCCAGTCACATTTTCGGGTTCCCAATCCTTTACAGCCATTGTCGCAAACCCTAGGTCCGTCTCGGAGCCGGCCAACTTCGTTGCGGGTAGCTTATTGGGGTGGCCCCCGAAATATTTTATGAATCCTGTGATTGCTTTGTCGTGAAAGCCTCGTTGGGTTTTGATTTGGTTTTTCCGAGGTCGATTGTGTGTGTGTTGCTATTTGTGCACCCCTGTAGGGTAAATCTTTCTGAAAGCCATGTCTGCGGTTATGGACGACTTGGAGCACAGTTTCTCGGTCATAGACAAGTATAACTAAAGTACCGCTTTTAATTTGACTAAATTTCTGACTAGTAATTAGTGTAATACTCATGGAATGGTTAATAAAACTTCCAACGGATGGGTTGTTCGTCCGCTTTCTCGTTGGTAAGCGAGAGGGAGGATGGTTCTGTTACTTTATACTGTTATCACTGTTGTTTCTAATTAACGGACACCCGCCTATCTTTGGTTCGGCGGATGGTTAGCGAGTATCTATAGGTTTGTTAGTTATTATCTTTTGCTGAAGTTGCGTCACCCCAGGTTTATGTCCCCTTTAGAGGCATAAAGACTTGCTGAGTACCCCTAGGGTCTCACACGATAAATTGTTTGATTCAGATGAACAAGTGTATTCGCAAGATGGATACTGGGTGGAGGAGACAGATGATGTTGGCAACGATCACTCGGTGTAGAGATTCCGGGGATGGGGATCCGTGAGATCTGTGGGCGAGATGTGCTTATTTATGTGGCATCTTATGCCGATTTGCTTCTTGTCCGTACTCGGATCTTGTTTCCCGCTTCCGCTTGATACTCTATTGATTGATGTATGAGGAGCTATCCTACACTATTATCTCTATCTAGGATATTTGGATCTTGCCGTATGGCATTGCAATATTTCTATTTCTTTTAGATGGAATGGCTCTGAGAACTGTTGTAAGGTAGCTTGCATACATACTCACTTGTGTATGTATTTGATATCTTCGCCTGTTGCCTACACCGCTCGCTCTTGTCCCGATGTTCTTGGAAGTGGTTAGGGTGGCCGAAGGGCCTACACGTGGGTGGCCGTGCGCCCCCGCTGTACTACTTTAACCACTTTTGGTTCATCCAGGCTTGAACTTAGAGCGTAGTGTCCGAGGTTGTTACAATTGGTATCAGAGCCATCCCGCCCTTCTAGCAAATATTTTGGTTCATTAGCCAAATGGTCGTTGTCAGTCTAGCAAATATTTTGGTAGTTATGTATACTAGGGAAAAACAAAACGTGAGAGTAGGACTGCTTCCACTTTTCTTCTGACCCACCCACCCACCCTTTTCTGGTAAGGAAGTGTAACGTTTTCAATCCTCTTCTAAAATTCAAAGTAGGATTCACGTGTTCGGGGTTCCGTAGTACCATAGGTTGTGTGAGTGCATGTGTGTGTGTAATTCCTTGTCTATCTGTTGCATCCAACTTGTTATCGCTATCTGCCTTTATGTTTTCAACTGTTGGTACATTCCATACCGACAGGCTTTTGTAAACCGTCGCGATCTATCTGATTCGTTGTAAACCGACGCGATCTGTCTTACTCTTTGTTATCCTACGCTATCTTGTTAGGGGTGTTTGTTTCCGTAGTTGCTAATCTTTAGGTTCATCTTAAGAACGAAGAAAGTTGGGATATGTGTTTTACTTATTCATGTGCGGAGTAATGATTTGAGTGCGGGATGGAGTCGCGACCATACCACTACTTTTGTCATTCGCTCTTGTATATGGAATTGGTAGAGTTACTAATCTTGATTCGTTAAGTGTTTTTGCGCATATTGTGGTATTTTAATGCCGAAATTTGCGGACATTTTTTCTTTGATAGCTTTATGTACCACACTCCTTGTTCAGTCATGTGTGATATGTTTACTATCTTCTAGGTGCTTTTAACTTTGTTGATATTTTAATATCATCTTAGTAATTTGTATCCTTTAATCTTGGTTAATTCCATTTTGGTACTATTTTGGATTATTATTATACTCCATTATGGTACTGACTTGAGTTTTATATCAATCACAGGATGGCACCACCACGCCAAACTGAGGAGGACATACCACCTGAACTGGGGGCTGCGTTGGCAAGTATTGCTAATGCCTTGGGAACAATGCAACAGAACCAACAACACTCTGAAGAAAGTGTCAGAAGGAATGAGTTTGTTCCGCTACCTCCACCTCCCAAGCGAGGAGACATCAAGGGTTTTCTGAAGTTCAACCCGCGCCACTTTGAGGTGTCTGATCAGCCACTGGACGCCGATGATTGGCTGCGTGAGATGTCAAGGTTGCTGATGACTGCTGATGTTCCTGAGCAAGAATGGGTATAATGTGCCACTAACCTTCTGAAGGGAGACGCAGCTCTATGCTGGGAGAATTACCTGAAGGCAAACTACTCTGGTTTTCAGCCTACTTGGGAGCAGTTCACTAGAGCTTTCAAAGAGCAATATCTGTCAGAAATTGTCATGGAAAGGATGAAGGAAGTGTTTCCCAGCCTCAAGCAGGGCAATGACAATGTCAATACCTATATCAGAAACTTCATGAATCTTTCTCGGTATGGTGGCGATGAGATCTCTAATGACAAGAACAAGCAAAAGAGGTTCAGGCAAGGGCTCAATGCATCTATCAAATATGCAATCACTCATGCAAGGCCGGGGTATTTTCTGGAACTCCAACATACAGCTCTACAGGAAGAAGCCAGTAGGCAAGTGTTCGAGGAGTCCAAGAAACACAGTCGTGATGTAGCAAGCTCTTCAGCTCTGACAGCTCCATCTAAGCGTCGCGTGTGGGTTCCTAATACCGCACCGCCCCTCCCGGCTCCACCAAGACCTTCAAGCTACGCGGCAAGGCCACCAAACTCCTTCACCATGGCTCCTAGGGGCTACAACCACAACTACCCAGGAGCGCCTGGCGGAGTCCCTGGCGCTGCTCCACGTCCACCTGATGCTTGTTACACTTGTGGGAACACTGGGAATCAACACTGGAGTTGTCCCATGAACAACAAAGCTCTTCCTCCACCACCTCCAAGACCTGCAGCAAGTTCTTCTATGGTTCGTGCACCTCCACCTCGAGCTCTCAACATCAACACCAAGCCTGGGTCCAATGTTGCTCGTGCCAACTTTGTCAACGTCGCTCAAGCCAAGCATGCACCTGGAGTTGTGCTGGGTACGCTTCTTGTTAACTCAGTCCCTCCACGAGTTTTATTTGATTCTGGAGCATCGCATTCATTTGTATCCTTCAAGTTTGCTCAAGAGAATGGGTTGTCATCTGATTCGATACCTAAAAAGCTGATGGTCCTTTCCCCTGGGGCAAAGGTGTTAACTTCCAATATCAGTTATGACAATCAGGTTAAAATTGGGGATTCTTTCTTTCTGGCCTCTTTGATTATTCTGGGCAACTCAGATATTGATGTCATTTTAGGCATGGATTGGCTAGCTGCAAATAAAGCTGTGATTGATTGTGCTGAACATTCGATTTCTTTGAAAATTCATGAAGGCCATATAGTCTATTATGCAAGTCTGACTCCTGCAATTCAGCTTTTCTCTTTGGCGGCTCTGAATGATGATGCTATCGAGGTTATTCAGAGTGTTCCGGTGGTCCGTGAGTTCCCAGATGTTTTCCCTGAAGAGTTACCAGGTATGCCTCCTGACCGAGAGGTCGAGTTTGTGATTGAGCTTGAACCTGGTACCGCTCCTATCTCCAAGCGGCCTTATAAAATGGGTCATGCTAAATTGGCTGAACTCAAACGTCAGCTTGATAAACAAGAGAAGTTGGGTTCCATTCAGCACAGCACTTGTTTCTTGGGGTAGCCCAACCATCTTTGTGAAGAAGCGAGACCGGACTAGTAGACTTTGTGTTGACTATCGGGCTCTCAATGCTAAAACCATCAAGAATAAATATCCCCTTCCGCGGATTAATAATCTATTCGATCAGCTAGCTGGAGCTGTGGTATTCTCTAAGGTTGACTTGAGAAGTGGATATCATCAAATCAAGATTCGCAAGGAATATGTTCCCAAAACAGCTTTCACCACCCACTATGGCCTGTATGAGTACACGGTCATGTCCTTCGGTCTCACCAACGCACCTGCCACCTTCTCGAGGCTTATGAACTTGGTTTTCATGGAGTATCTTGATAAGTTCGTCGTGGTCTATATGGATGACTTTCTAGTCTATTCTAAGTAAAAGGAAGAACATGAAGAACACCTTCAGTGTGTCCTAAACAAGCTTCATGAGAACCGCCTGTATGCAAAGTTCTCCAAGTGCGAGTTCTGGCTGCCTGAAGTCACCTATCTGGGGCACGTCATCTCTGCCAAGGGCATTGCCGTCAACCCAGAAACTGTTCGGACAATTGTTGAGTGGCTTCCACCCAAAAATGTCAAAGAAGTCCGGAGTTTCCTTGGTTTGACTAGTTATTGTCGTCGCTTTGTTCATAATTTCTCGAAGATTGCGAAGCCTCTTACCGATCTCCTCAAGAAAGGCAAGAAATACTTTTGGCCTCCTGCATGTCAAGCAAGCTTTGAAACACTCAAAGAGAAGCTCCCTTCTACACCAGTCTTGATTCCTCCAGATACATCAAAGCCTTTCCAGATATTCTGTGACGCCTCCTTGCAAGGATTGGGTGCGGTCCTTATGCAAGAAAAACAAGTTGTTGCTTATGCCTCGCGACAGTTGAAGACGCATGAGATCAACTATCCTACACATGACCTCAAACTCGCAGCAGTTGTCTTTGCTTTGAAAGTATGGAGGCACTACTTGCTTGGCAACCGTTGTGAGATCTTTTCTGGTCCCAAGAGTCTGAAGTATATCTTCACACAACCTGATCTCAACCTTCGTCAGAGGAGGTGTATTGAAGCAATTAATGACTTCGATCTGACCACCAACTACACTCCTAGCAAAGCTAATGTCATGGCCAATGCTCTTAGCCGAAAAGCTTATGTCAACAACCTCATGGTGGAAGAACAACAACCTCTCTTGTGCGAGGAATTTCGCCAGCTCAACCTTGAAATTTTGGATCAAGGGTATCTTCTGAATCTTCTGGTAACCCCTCTCTTGGAAGAAAAAGTTCGATCCATTCAACTTGGTGACCCTTACACCAAAAAGATCATCTCCAACATTCAGCTTCTGAAGTATGAGTCATTCCACGTCGACGACCAAGGCGCTCTATTCTTTGAACACCAGATGTTTGTTCCGAACTACCCGGGTTTGAGAGAGCAAGTTCTTAAGGAGGCGCATGATTCTGGTCTTTCTATCCACCCTGGCAGCACTAAGATGTACATGGATTTGAAAACACAATATTGGTGGCCTGCGTTGAAACGATATTGTGCCAAGTATGTCTCGGAGTGTGATGTCTGCCGCAGAGTTAAAGCTGTCCATCAGAAACCTTTCGGTCTTCTACAGCCATTGAAGCCCCTAGAATGGAAATGGGAGAAAGTAGAGATGGACTTCATAACTGGGTTTCCAAGGTCACAGAAAGGCAACAATGCAATCTTTGTTGTCATCGACAGGCTTTCTAAAGTGGCTCTCTTCTTTCCCGACAAGGAAACAATTTCTGCAATTCAGTTGGCTGAGCTCTATATCTACAGAATTGTCTCACGGTATGGGGTTCCTCTTGAGATCAGCTCAGACCATGGAAGCATCTTCACTTCCAAGTTCTGGGGAAGTTTCCAAAAGCCTTTGGGAACAAAGTTGAACTTCAGCACTGCTTATCACCCTCAGTCGCAAGGACAAGTTGAAAGGATCAATCAGATTCTGGAAGATATGCTCCGTGCTTGCTTCATCTCTTTCGGCATGAAGTGGGAAGAATGCCTTCCTTATGCTGAGTGCACTTACAACAACAGCTTCCAGAAGAGTCTAAAGATGGCACCATTTGAGGTTCTCTATGGCCGCAAATGCAGAACTCCGATTGGTTGGTCGGGCGCAGGTCAAAGAGTATTGTTTGGCCCCGACATTGTAACTCAAGTAGAGGAGAAGGTTCACATCATTCTTGAAAACCTGAAGGTTGCTCAAACTCGCCAGAAGAGCAACTATGACAGAAAGCATACGGACAGGGAGTATGTCCCTAGTGATCTCGTTTACCTTCGTGTCACTCCCATGAGAGGCACGCGCCGGTTTGGTATCAAAGGAAAGCTGGCTCCTAGTTACATCGGTCCTTTCAAAGTTCGTGGAAGAAGAGGAGAAGTTGCCTATGCTCTTGAGCTCCCTGAAAAACTCAAGGTCCATGATGTTTTTCATATATCTCAACTAAAGAAGAGCTTCAAGGATCCCAGCAGGACCGTGGACCATGAGCTTATCAATCTCCAAGAAGACCAGTCTTATCAAGAACACCCCACAAAAATCCTAGAAGTTGCAGAAAGAAAGACTCGCAACAAGTCTATAAAGTTCTGCAAGGTGCAGTGGTCGCACCATTCCTTTGATGAAGCCACTTGGGAACGCGAGGATGAGCTCCGTGCCAAGTATCCTACCCTCTTCGTGTCTTCTTCTTCTTCCTAGAATCTCGGGGCGAGATTCCTGTTTAGTGGGGGAGAGTTGTAGCATCCCATTTGTCTAACATCTGTAATGTTACATGGTCTAATAATAAAATGCTACTTCCTACATATACTTGTTGCATCATAATTATATCATGCTCATGTCATCATGCCACCTTGCATTTGAGCATCATATAAAACCCTTTTCATTTGGTTCTTATTTCATATGCATTATTAATTGTATTTGACACTTGATATATTGTATTTGGTTCTTGATATATGCTTGATGCCCATGTTGAGTTGGGGGCATATCTTTTATTAACTCCACCACCTTTCTTTGTCACCACCCCATAATTCCACCATCCAAACTAGATGTGGGTTTTTGCATTTCTTTTGGCTCTTGTCTAGCTCACATATATTAAGATGGATCCACTTCTAGTTCCACATTCTCCCATATATGCATCATGTTGTTTTCACATTATTGATATATGGAGAGCCATATGGCCACCTTTGCATGCTATGTGAATGGAATTCCTTGTCAAGCTTCCATATGGATTGTTTTTGAATATATGCTCATGTTGGAATGTATTGAGGCTAGTTATGCATCTAGTGGGACACCCACACTAGAATTCCCAACTTATATTCCCATATGAGCATATTCCATCTAATCCACATGGAACACTAACTCTTTTCTTTTGGCTTGGCCTTAATTCCATATTTTGGGAAGCATGTGTTAATAAATGCCCATGGGTCTTCACAATTGTTTTCACAAGAATAAACATGGCATTTATTAATTATGCATGCGCCATGCAAGATCATTCACCCTCTCCTTTTCTTTGGGCCTTTTCTTTGGTATTTGAGTAGAGCATGGGTTCTTTGGAAATCAACTCAAGTTTGTTCAATTTTTTTGAACCCAACCATCCAAGTGGCATACCCTCTTTGTTTTGTTAGCCATATGGCATGCACATGGTACATGGAGTACATGCCTCTTCCTCCTAACCAAAAATCCTCTTCCTCTTATCCAAGCCTAGCCATCTCTCTCTCTTTATCTATCTTAGGTCATCATCTAGCCTAACCTCACCTTCCTTCCACACTTGCCCTATCCGACCATGGCTTTGTCTTCACAAAATAACCCACATACATGTGTATGTGACACATGCTTAACTAGTTCTCTCTCTAAGCACATGAAATAATAAAACCTCTCCCTTCCTCACATGGAATCATGAGCACCTCTTCTTTAATATCTAGCCTAATCCTCTATAATCTTCGCCTAGCCGAACCAGCTAGCCAAAGGAGACCCCATCCCGCTCATGATCATCCTAGCCGGCCTCTGAACCCCTCGGCTGCACTTCACCGAGCCCAGAAAACCCCAGCGCGTCGCTTACATGCATCTGCAGCTGGTGGTCACCTTGCGGCCTCCGGAGCACGCCCAAGACCGCATCCCTACCCCTGCCACCTCGGCTCCACCGTGACGAGGCCCCACTGGCCGGTGCACTGTTCTTCTCCCCCAGGCCTCTCACGTGCTCTAGCGCCTCCCCACGGCGAAGCCGTGCTCCTCTCTTCCTCTCTACAAAAAGTAGAGGTAGGGCCTCCCCTTCCCATCCTCATCCTTCCCACCTACCCCATATCGAGATCCCCTACATCTTCTTCCTCTCCATGCCACCACCATGGCCATGACCACCTAAAACTCTAGCCACCATCTACACTGGCCGTCGTCGTCCTATGAACGCCGTCGCCGGGCCATCGCGTCCGGTAGCAGCGCGAGGATCCGTACAGTACCAGGAGCGAGGAGGAGGAGGCCACGTATCTTGCCGCCCCAGCGCACCCCGACGACCGTCCTTGTTCCGCACAGTCGCCGCCGCCATCTTTTTCCTGTCCTCGCCACCGGCTTGAGCTAGCGGGACTAGCTACTTGCCCAAGGTGAGCGCGCGCCCGTCCCCTGCTTGTCCGCATCAAAAGCACCAGCCTCATCTTTCTGAGCTCGTCGTGCCGACGCTGTCCGCGCGCGCACAGAGGACACATGCACACGCTGACCAGCATTCGCATGCTAGTAGAAGCAACTGCAGAAACAACCGTGGCCGCTCTGTTCAACGCATCCGCACGACCGCCACAGTACCCCGCCAGCGATGCTTTTTGAACCAAACCCGTAGATCAACCTCCCCTCTTTAAATCGAGCACTTAAACGCTCGATTTGGTGCAGCATATCATCCAGTATCGACCTCGCAAGATTGGCGGTTCGCTCTGCAAATCTGACCTAGTTGATCAGTGTTGGACCAGCGTTTATCCCTCTGTTCTCGGCGGCCCAGCGTTTGATACAGGCCTCCTCAGGAAGAACCTCCTACACCAAAGTTGTAACCCTTCCGTCAATCTTTGTTTTTCGTTTTTACGGCACCCTCTAATTCGCAGCACGACGCTCGGAATCTTCTTCCGAATTCCAAGCCAGCTAGCAGCTGTTTCGCATTATCTTTCAGTCCGTCTGTTCAACCCAGTTCCTTTTCTTCAAATCCCCCTGGGTTTTCCGTGTCGTTCACGAACTGGTCCCTCCGCGCTCCGGCTCGCCCACGTGTCTAGCGCGCTCTGGCCACGTGCGCGTTGTGGCCCCACCGCCCGGAGGCCCACCTGTCATCCTCTGCGGCTGGGTGAACCCACGGTAAAACAAGCCTGGTTCGGTCCCCGCCACGCCAGCTGGCGCTGAGTCAGCGCTGGACCCACATGTCAGCGTCGGCGGCTAGTTTCCTCTGTGTACAAAAAGTCGGTGTTCCTTTTCATGTTAATAAAAAAAATTCAGAAATTGTTTAATATGATTTAAAATCCAGTTTAAATTTTTTTTTGTTATCCCAAATTTGACAAATGATATATGTTTTTGAATCAGAAAAATGTGAGGATTTCAAATCTGCCTTTCAAAATAATGTTTGACTGTTTTAAATTTTCGAAATTGTTTAATTGCAATAAAAACGCTTTTTCTTAATTAATTAATAACTTTAATTCTATAACAACAAATTTAACAAATAATATGTCTAAATCGATCAGCGCGACGAGCCCGTTCTGTTTATGCATTCCATAATATGAATTGAAGCATGCATCATGTCATTATTAAAAATCAGAACTGTTTATGGTAATAAAACTTGTCCAAATAATTAATAAAATGAGTTATTCTTGTCCCCACACTTCACCCTTGCCATGCTAGATTATTGCCATGTAAATTGTGCATCATTCATCATGGCATGCTTGTTTGCTTGTCGCATTTTATTTATATGCTTGTGCACTTTATTTATGTTGGACCTTGTTTGTTTGGTTATTCTTTCGAATAGACGCCGAGCAGGGGAAATATCAGGAATCCCAAGAGTACTACCCAGATCCATCTCTCGCTTCAACTGAGCTGCCAGGAAAGCACTACCACATGCTTGCATACATATAGTACCTATTGCTTCTATCTTATTCTTGCATCATTGAGTCACGAATGCATTAAATGGAATCCCAAGTACTGCATAGCCTTTACTTTAAACCCCACCAAGCTTGTTCCTCCATCCCATGAGCCGTTACTACAGGAGTTGTTTGAGCCATGCGAGTCGTAGAACAGCATGTGTAGGGTATGTGAGAGTCTGATGGACAACGAGGTACTTAAACAACTTAACCTGAGTAGTATGGGATAACTAATGAAAGAGGCACCGGTGGGCAATATCTGTTATTTGGTTTTTCAAGCTCACTTGTGTCCCGTAGGACCCCGAGTACTTGATTCCTTTACCTTGACTATTCGCACTATCCACATCTCAGAGGCCTTATGGACCCCCCTGAGCCAGAGCTTGATTCATTTCTATTTCTTGGGGCCACAAAGTAGTTTGGGGCTTTGTTACTATCCTATACTTATGCCATGATTTACCGTTTTGATTATGATTGTGCGTGGAGCACCTGTACTGTTTAACAATGCGGAATATTTTCGCTGTATGGACAAGCCCAGTCATATTTTTGGGTTCCCAGTAGTTTACAGCCATTGTCACGAACCCTGGGTCCATCTCGGAGCCGGCCAACTTCGTTGCGGGTAGCTTATTGGGGTGGCCCCCTAAAATATTTTATGAATCCTGTGATTGCTTTGTCGTGAAAGCCTCATTGGATTTTGATTTGGTTTTTCCGAGGTCGATCGTGTGTGTGTTGCTATTTGTGCACCCCTGCAGGGTAAATCTTTCTTAAAGCCGTATCCGCGGTAATGGATGACTTGGAGCACAGTTTCTCGATCATAGACAAGTATAACTAAAGTACCGCTTTTAATTTGACAAAATTTCTGACTAGTAATTAGTTCAATACTCATGGAATGGTTAATAAAAATGCCAACGGATGGGTTGTTCGTCCGCTTTCTCGTTGGTAAGCGAGAGGGAGGATGGATCTGTTACTTTATACTGTTATCACTGTTGTTTCTAATTAACGGACACCCGCCTATCTTTGGTTCGGCGGATGGTTAGCGAGTATCTATAGGTTTGTTAGTTATTAACTTTTCCTAAAGTTGCGTCACCCCAGGTTTATGTCCCCTTTAGAGGCATAAAGACTTGCTGAGTACCCCTAGGGTGTCACACGATAAATTGTTTGATTCAGATGAACAGGTGTATTCGCAAGATGGATACTGGATGGAGGAGACAGATGATGTTGGCAACGATCACTCGGTGTAGAGATTCCGGGGATGGGGATCCGTTAGATCTGTGGGCGGGATGTGCTTATTAATGTGGCATCTTATGCCGATTTGCTTCTTGTCCGTACTCGGATCTTGTTTCCTGCTTCCGCTTGATACTCTGTTGATTGATGTGTGAGGAGCTATCCTACACTATTATCTCTATCTAGGATATTTGGATCTTTTCGTATGGCGTTGCAATATTTCTATTTCTTTTAGATGGAATGGCTCTGAGAACTGTTGTAAGTGAGCTTTCATACATACTCACTTGTTTATGTATTTGATCTCTTCGCCTGTTGTCTACGCCGCTTGCTCTTGTCCCGGTGTTCTTGGAAGTGGTTAGGGCGGCCGACGGGCCTACACGTGGGTGGCCCTGCGCCCCCGCTGTACTACTTTAACTACTTTTGGTTCATCCAGGCTTGAACTTAGATCGTAGGGTTCGAGGGTGTTACATGCTCTCACCATGGTTATGAGCCACCATGGAAACATGGAAATCTGGCAAGTAACCAGAGGGTACTGCAAAGTGGATGAAGACGGATAGGAGAAAGACATCAAGGCTATCATGGACTCCTGTGCCAGATATGGGTTTCACGTAGCCAACTTAACAAGCTACGTCACTCCTTTCTTCACCCGCGTGGACATGCCACCTCCGCCTGTCGTAGAAACAGCAGAAGTTTCCGATGATGAACAAACCGCATCAGATTTGAATATCTTGGAATGTTATCAAGGTGAGGCTTTTATCTATTCAGCACTTTTGGCTTTAATGTTATGTGCCTGAAATGTTTTCATAAGCACTTGTATTATTTGTATCAACTTATCGTTTATCTGGCTTTCCGCCTCGTCCCTTTCGTGAGCCGACCGACCTTTAGCACGGAAACTTTGCCGAGCAACGGAGCTCAATTGCTAAACCAGTTTAAACTCGGAACAAAGCCGGCTTCCAGTACCAACAATGCACTACCGGGAAAATGCCCGCATCCGGCAATTAGACAAATAACCAAAGCATAGACTATAAAATATAAACTTATACCCGAAGGTAGCAATTTTAGAATCAGAAATCTAAACCAAAACAAACATGAGCATAAAGTACTTTCAAGTATTCTGGGATTTTCGACTATGACATGATCATTCGGAAATAAGATGGTAAAAAACTTCTCAGAAAAAATGAGGCAACCAATACTTTATTTATTTTTGAACATGTACACATATATGATTACAAAGAAGGATAAACTAAGAATAAAAGGGACGTAGCTGGGGAATATTCCATGGTCTGTCTAATCCTTCCGGGTTTGTACTTGTAAGATCTCACCACAATAAGGTAAGATCCCTGTGATTGCAGTGCTAGTCCCTGGATCGAATTGCTAGCACCCATAGTTTAAGATGAAGTACACAGAAACAAAGGTCATTATTACATTGCATATCCAGGAATATAATGGTTCTTACAAATCACTTAGCCCAAGGCTAATGATACTCAAGGTTCACATTACATAGTATAATAATAGAGTCTTTTGTCTTCATGCGCCACAGGAAAACATGTCGAGTGTAGACCCGCAACCGTACTCATCATCAGAATATCCTGCAACATAATAAGTTACATCCACAAAGGGTCAATACATTTGGAATTGTATTGGCAAGTGATACCATAGATACTTATGATAATTCGAGAACTACATGAATATATGGCTAAGTGTGGTTTGGCTGACTTTGCTAAAAGTAAGATTTTATCTCCTAGTTTTTGAAGTGTAAGTTTTCTCTTTCCAAACACTAAGGTTCCAATGATAGACATCACTAAACCTCTACCCTTGTTTACCCACAAGTTTTTAACTTAGAGAAATTTGGATGAGGAGATTATTGAACTACTTCACTGTCTTGAGGCTCAGAAATTGTCCATAACCGGGGACACGACTAAGTACTTAGTTTTACCCTCTCGAGAGGTGGTGCAATTTCCCCACAAGACTCGACATGCATCGAGACGAGACTTTTCAGAAGCAATCCCTCAGACCTCCACGGACGCGTTCCATCCTATCATATCTACCACCCTCTGTCCGTCTGGCTGAGTTCTTGCAACTTAGTCAGTCAAGGCAGAGCCCATATGCCAAGTGGCTGCACTAGAAGCTTCGCCACAAGAACGTCTCCAATCTCTTTGTTCCTGGGTGGCCATCCACAGGTGCAATACACCAGCTGACCATAGACATGGCCCCTGAGTAACCACTCAACATAATCCAAGCAAGTCCCATTCCACCTAGGTGTTTCATTAACATTAGTTGTTTTCTTAGTCAAACAAAATAATATCCTTCCATACTATCTTGATATGAATTTCCACCCACGAATTCTAATAGCATGGCTAAGAATTCTACCATACGAAGTTTCAACTAGGGAATACTACCAAGATATCATCTATAGGATATCATAGCATAGTATAGTAACATATAAATAATCTTACCATGCTAATATCCACCAAAATATCACTAGTGCAATAGTGAAAATAATAGGACATAAGATGAAATATCACTTGCCTTGGTAGCTAGGGGAATAGGTACAATCCTCACAGCAACAAACTTTACAATCCACACAATCTACACAAAGAACAACCCAACAACAATAATTCAATCAATATAGTATTACAAAAATATGAATGCATGCAAAATGCAATGATATGATCACAACTCTAAAACTTACAGAGTCTACAGTATAGAGGTTAAAACATCCTATCTAAAGGCTTAAGAAATACCTAAAAACAATTTATGGAATAATTTTTATGAGCAAAATACTCCTAAAAAGGTTCTTCCTATAACTTCAATTTTTCAGAAACAAAAGTGTGAAACAAGGCCTCTATAATAAAGGTCTCATTTTTCTGAATCTATAGACACCAAATTTGCATTTTTCTGAATTGTGGATCAAAAGTTATTAAATTTCTAAGATTAATATATAATTTGTCTATTTTTCTAATTAAACAGATATCCTAGTCGACGTGGCGCAACCCTATTGGTCTGTACCTATTCAGTCGGATCGACTGCTATGGGCCGTCAGATTTTAAGTGGCAAATGGACGGCTCGGATCAGCACGTACCGCTTCGGTTGTCGATCTAATCTAAGCTGCTGGCAACAGATCCAACGGCCCCTACGGCTCGGCTAGGAACGGGCGGCGCTGACCTACTACGCGCGGCGATGGAGCGTCAGGCGGCGGTGTTCCGGCGGTTCTAAAGGGGCAGGGGGTCCGTGGACTCTTACCAGGGGTCGAGGCGGTCATGGCGGTCTCGATGGAGGTCACCGTAGAGCGAGGGGAGCTTTGCTTCGATCCAGATTCCTCGCCGGAGTTCTGTCGACGGCGGAGCTCGTATCCCTGCAACAGTGACGATGATCTGGGGCTCGAACAGGCAAGGAGAGGGCTAAGTGATGTGCGCCCGGGTCAACAAGGTCTAGTAGAGGCTAAAAAGGGGCGGCGGAAACCTTAGGCTTACCAGAAAACCCGACGGACGGCGGCGGTAGAGGGAGTTCGCCGGTGATGACCATGTCGTCGACCTGGAGCAAGAAAAGGCACGCGGCTAGAGTTAGAAGATGCGCCAGGACACGGCAAAGGAGATAGGGTAGAGAAGGGGGCGCGAGGTGGTCGGAGCTCACCGGAATCGTCGCCGGATTTGCGTCGGGCAGCGGCGGTTTGAGCTTGTAATTGGGGAGCCTGGGGGCTCTCCGAGGGTAGTGGCTGAGGGGAAATGGAAGAGGAGTGAGAAGGGATTAAGAAGGAGTGATCGTCATGGAGGATTAATGCGAGAAACGCTTGAATTTGAGCCGATTCGAAACGGCAGAGGAGGGGAGAGGGGCAGTTCGTCTCGCGTGGAAGAAGATGAGGTGGTGATGATGTGGGAGTGGGGCTAAGTGGGTGGGGGTGTGCAGAGGGGGCGTGAGAAAAAAAAGGAGGGGGAGGGGGTTACCTGGGTGGGCTTGCTGGGCTGGGTTGGGCCAAAAGGCCAGAACTGCTGCTGCTGCCTATTTTTCTTTTTCTTTTTTGATTTCTTTTTCCCAGGTTTTGAATTTAGCAAAAGGGATCCAAATTTCCTCAAAATTTCACCAAATTTTTGGAGGACAACCTATATGCAAAGAAACACATGCCATGATGATATGAGTGTAATGATGATGGTTTTTAGATGAAATTTTTTGGGATGTTACAAATCTAACCCCCTTAAGATGAATCTCACCCTCGAGATTCGGGTTGGCTAGCAAATAGGTGAGGGTGATATCTCCGAAGTTCATCCTCTCGCTCCCATGTTGCTTCTGATTCAGTGTGATGGTTCCACTACACTTTGCAGAATTTTATTGTCTTGGTACGGGTAATTCTTTCTGCTGTCTCTAGAATCTTAATAGGTTTCTCTCATAAGTGAGATCATTCTCTAGCTGAACTTCTTCTAACGGTATAGTGTCTTTCAACAAAGTTTCTTCCATCTCTGGGTGACACTTTTTCAGCTGACTGACATGAAATACATTATGAACTGCTGACAGAGATTCTGGTAATTCTATCTCATATGCCACTTCTCCTTTCCGGCTCAAAATCTTGAAGGGTCCTACATAGCGTGGTGCTAATATTCCTTTGATTCCAAATCTCTTCACACCACGAAGTGGTGATACCCTGAGATAAGCTCTATCACCATCCTCATAGGTGCCTCTCTATGTTTTGGATCTTCATAGCTCTTTTGTCGATATTGGACTACCTTTAGCCTATCCCTCACCATCTTGACTTTCTATTCAGCCTCCTTGATTAGGTCTGGCCCGAACAATTTTTTTTCTCCTACTCCATTCCACAGCAACGGTGTAGTACACTTCCTTCCATAAAGGAATTCAAACGGAGCCATTTCTATGCTTGATTGATAGCTGTTATTGTAGGAAAACTATGCATATGGTAGACTTTCATCCCAACTAGATCCATAATCTAACGCACAAGCTCTTAGCGTATCATCCAATATCTGATTGGTCCTCTCTGTCTGCCCATCAGTATGTTGATGAAACGCAATGCTGAATTCTAGTCGAGTTCCCAATGACTCGTGAAGTTGTCGCCAAAAGTGCGAAGTGAATTGAGTTCCTCTATCTGACACGATGCTCTTAGGCACCCCATGTAAACACACAATGCTATTCATGTATATCTTGGCTAGCTTGGCACTTATGTAAGTGGTCTTCACCGGTATGAAATGTGCCACTTTTGTCAAGCGTCAACAATAACCCATATAGAATCGTATCTAGATTTAGTCCTTGGCAGTCCAGTGATAAAATCTATACCGATTTTATCCCATTTCCAATCAGGTATTGGTAGTGGTTGTAATAATCCCGCCGGTTTCTGATGTTCTGCCTTTACACGACTACATACGTCGCACATGGCAATGTGTTCTGCTATATCTTTCTTTAAATTATTCCACCAGAATCTTTCCTTAACATCCATATACATCTTGGTGTTGCCAGGATGAATTGAATATGGTGAGTTGTGAGTTTCTTGTAAGATCAACTTCTTAAGCTCAAGATCCTACGGAATACAGATACGTTTTTGTACCATAAGATTCCTTGTTCGTCTACATGAAATCCTTTTGCCTTGCGTTTACTAATTTTACTTTTGATTTCTTCCATTTCTTTGTCCATCTTTTGAGCTTCTTGGATTCTGTTCATCAGTGGGTTGCACTTCTAAGGATGCAAGGTATCCTTCAGGCACTATCTCTAATCTCAACTCCCTAAACTAGGCACATAACTCTTCCAGTAATTCTCCTTTGTTGAGGCCATTTACATAAACCTTGCGGCTTAATGCATCAGCTATGACATTTGCCTTTCCAGGGTGGTATTGCAAACTTAAGTCGTAATACTTGATAAGTTCTAGCCATATTCTTTGTCTCATGTTGAGTTCCTTCTGTGTAAAAATCTATTTTAGACTCTTGTGATCGGTGAACATTTCACAACGCTTTCCCATAAGATAATGCCTCCATGTTTTTAAGGCGTGCACAACTTATGCCAACTCTAGGTCATGAGTAGGATAATTCACATCGTGATTTTTGAGTTTCCTTGATGCATAAGCTACAACTCTACCTTCCTGCATCAGTACGCCTCCCAGTCCTTCGTGAGATGCATCACAATAGACTTGAAAGTCTTTCTCAAGATCTGGCAAACATAACACTGGTGCTGACACTAATCTCTTCTGCAACTCCAGAAAGCTGGTTTCACATGCTTCTGTCTAGTTAAACTTCTTCTCCTTCTTTAGTAGATCACTCATAGGCTTTCCTATCTTTGAAAAAATTTCAATGAACCTCCGATATTATCCTGCTAGGCCTACGAAACTACGGATTGCTTTAACCGATTTAGGAGGTTCCCATTATGTCACAGCTGCCACTTTTGCTGGGTCAATAGCTATACCACTTACAGATACTATATGCTCAAGAAAACCAACTTCATTCAGCCAAAATTCACATTTACTTAACTTGGCATATAGTTTGTGTTCCCTGAGTTTCTCTAGAATGAGGCCTAGGTGTTCTTCATGTTCTTTGTTTCTCTTGGAATATACCAATATGTCATCGATGAATACTACTATGAACTTGTCAAGAAATTCCAAGAATACCTTATTCATCATGTTCATGAAATAGGCCGGTGCATTGGTCAACCCAAACGGCATCACGGTATATTCATACAACCCATATCTAGTGGTAAATGCAGTCTTTGGTATATCATGTTCTCTAATCTTTAGTTGGAAGTATCCTGATCGAAGATTGATTTTTGAGAACACACATGCTCCCTCTAGCTGATAAAAAAGATCATTTATTCTAGGTAGGGGATATTTGTACTTTATGGTCACTTCATTAAGTGATCGATAGTATATGGATAGCCTTTGACTTTGGTCCTTCTTCTCAACAAATAAAACTGGTGCTAAACAAGACGAAGAACATGGTTGGATAAATCCCTTTGTCAACTGTTCTCCCAGTTCTTTCTTGAGTTCTTTTAACTTGTCCACCATCATTTTGTATGGTCTCTTTGCTATAGGTTCGGTTCCTGGTTGTAAGTCTATCAGAAACTCCACATCCCTATCTGGTGGCATGCCAGGTAATTCTTCGGGGAACACATCTGGGTATTCCTTCACTATTGGTACACTGTCTAGGCTAACCCCCTTAAGAGAATTAACCTTGCTCCCCTTGGGTACAAAGTTAGACTTGAACCTGATCCGTTTCTTTTCTAGGGTGGTGAGCATAACAGTTCGTCTGGCACAATCAATCACTCCCTCATAACGTGTTAACCAGTCCATCCCTAATATTACATCTAATCCTTGGGACTCTAGGATTATTAAATTAACAGGAAACTTGTTCTTTCCAATTTCTAGGGTTATCTTTCAGCACCCAGAATTTACTATCATTTATCCACCCGGGGAGCTTACCTTAATGGGACATCCAATGGTTTCAGTGGAGAGTTCGTTTTTGACTACAAATGCTCTTGAAATGAATGAATGCAATGCGCCGGTATCGAAAAGGATAAGTGCAAGAAAGGAGTTAATCTTGAACTTACCAATCACGGCATCAGATCCTTCTTGAATTTCCTCCATATTGATTTGATTCACATGACCTTTTTTAAATGGGTTTGGCTTAGCCCCATCAGTCTTCTTCTCTGGGAATTCATTAGCATAGTGCCCTGTCTTCTTGCACTTGAAACCGCACAGTTGCATCGAGTCCCATAGGATTTGGGGAAATCCAATCTTCAGCCACTCTTCATCAATAGGTTCCATCTACAGAAGGGTTTAGGGCCAGGTTGAGTTGGTGTCAGGTGTGCATGATTTTAAGCTTATGAAATCAGTTTAATGCAAGTAGTTTCTCGAAATAGAGGGGGAGAAGACATAAGCACTTTTGCAAAAAGTCATATTTTCTCCCTTGTCTTTTAGAAAATAGGTTTGTCATTTCCTATCTAACGTCCATGCTAACTAAGGTCTCCTACAGTCAGGATGGCTCTGATACCATGTCTGTAGGACCCCCCCTCGGATTTTTCATCCGAGAAATCACTGTTATGCATATTTCCACGTTCCCATCATCAGTGAGCCGTGGAACATAACCGACAGGTATCATTACAATCATCCAAAACATAATGAAAATACAATACTTACATAATTTCCATTATGGCTACATCAATCTTAGCAGCTTAACATCACCAAGCGCGGGGCCCAATCGTGCCTGAACCTACATGCAGCTGACTGGGAAGACGGCCTAGCTCGCTAGACGACACCTTAATCTCCTGAAAATTTGGCCAAGTAAATAGCCAGGGACACAGCCGTGAGTACTTTGAATGAACTCGCAAACCACCAAGATAGGTGAATAGAGGAAATGCAATTCTGGCTGTGGCGAGATAGCTCTATCTGGGGTTTTCTTTTGAAAAACCCTAAACTAACTTTGAAATTATGGCATCTTCATATCTTTGTTGAAAAAGAGTTTTGAAAACATGCTTCTGTTTTATAAATCTAGACTTCTCCATATCTTTGTTGAAAAAGAGTTTTGGAAACAGTTTTGTAGTTGAAAACCCTTTTTAAACATATTCGACCACCTCGGGTCAAGAGAAATCCTTCGAACTAGGGTTCCCCCGGAACCTTCGCCCTCAAGGTACTTGTTTCCCAAACAAGCACTGTTTGGGTACTCCTAACCAACACCTCTACAACCGTCCTTGATCATAGACACGGCTATTCAAATAGGTTATACTCTGCAGAGTTTGCACACTTTACCCACAAGAATCAATACATCCGCCAGGATATAACCACGGCCCACTAGCACTGTAGATGGGGGTCCGGATAATCAAACCTAACCTTTCGCTTGTCTACACTAGCCAAGGCATGCTTTTCCTGTTGGGTTTATCTCCCCGGCAATGCGTATGTGGCTCCCAGCCATAGTCCTTCCTTCCGTACACGCGCATACCCAAGCTGCAACTTGGCGTATACCTTGAATTTGGTGACTCCTCTTCCTTCCGTACTACCTGTCATACCGTCTGCGGGAGACCCAATTGTTGCACCGGACTCCTGATTGTTCAGGCTCATTCTTGCCGAGGCAAGCGATAGGCTCCACATCCGAGATCTAAGACGCCGGCCCGGGATTCCAGGGATTTCTCCCTATAAGCATGGTAGAAGTTGCCTCGGCTAAAGCGGACAAACTACGAGTTAAGCCCTAGCAACCTAGGGTAATGTGGTTGCGCGGATAAAAAAATTGTTCTAGTAAAGGCATAGAACATCCCATCACATTTCCACCTCTTCTTTCTCCTCATCACCATTTATTTTGTTAAAACTTCCATAGGGAACGATGCCTCTTCCCAGAGCTTGACAAAAGGTTTTGAAAACATTTTTGGTGGGGGTAACTCCCAAAACAGTTTGTTTTTCTCAAAACCGGGGTTTCCAAGGAGGTAGGGTTCTAATCATCATACTCTCGGTCTAAAGGGGATAAATGATGGGTTCATCGGGGTGGTGCCTCGAAGGACACGAATGCATAACTTGGAGGAGCCAAGTTACTGACGCGGTATTTGTAAAACAAGACATGCAGGTAAAGTATGCAATTTATGAAGAGGATATAAAAAAGTTAAAAGAGAATAGGACATATAACAGAGTTTGGGAATGGTGGTTTGCCTGTGATCTGCAATAAGTCCCTGGACTTCTTGAGAGGACCAAGAATACCCAAAATATAATAATAAGAAAACCTGTTCTTCTCGTTGTCGGGCACTCACACTATCGTCGTCGTCGGGTACACATGCAAGCAGACAATACCACACTTAATACAAGGCATACAAGTATCAAATCATACAGCAAACAAGCATGAGGAATACTACTGGACTTGGGAGATGTTTGGAGGGAGTTGGATTCAAAAGCGAAGTGCGTCTGGGGTCTTTCAGTGCTGTGTATCTCCAGAAGGAGTGGAAATCTTACGAGAAATCCACGAAGGCGAGTGTGGTCACAGGGTTGCAGCCAAATCTCTAGTGGCAAAAGCTTTCCGGCACGTTTTTTTCTGGTTTATATCCAAGGCAGATGTCGAACGGCTGGTCAAGATGTGCAAAGGCTGCCAAAAGTACGCCAAACAAGCTCAACATCCAGCTAATCAGCTACGAACAATACCTATAACATGGGCTTTTGCGGTCTGGGGGCTTGCCAAGGTAGGACCATTTTAAACGAGCTCCAAGTGGATTTACTCACCTCTTAGTGATGGTGATAAATTCACCAATGGATCGAGGCTAAACCCCTCACTAGTTGTAATGGAGCAACAACCAATACGGTTATCTGCATAGCATTATCATGGACAACGGGAGTAACTTCTCTATGGGAGAGCTTGCCGAGTTCTACAACAAACAAATATCCGGCTTGACATTGCCTCAATCGCACATCCGTAGGCTAATGGACAAGTCGAAAGAGCAAATGGTTTAATCCTACAAGGCCTAAAGCCAAGACTCGAAGAACCACTCAGACGTGCTGTGGGGTCTTGGGCAGAGGAATTACCCTCTGTAATATGGAGATGCGAACAACTCCAAACAAGTCAACTGGATACACACCTTTCTTCTTGGTCTATGGTGCTGAAGCAGTTCTTCCTAGTGACTTGATTCACAATTCTCCTAGAGTTGCCGCGTATATTGAAGAAGATGCCGAGATTTCTTGACAAAATGATCTTGACTTAGTCGAAGAAGTTCGCATCGTTGCTGAAAAGAGATCAACAGCCTATCAGCATAAGTTACTCAAGTATCATAGCCAAAGAGTCAAAAACCGGTATTTCAATAAGGGCGATTTGGTTCTCCGGCTTGGGCAACAAAGGAAGCACAAACATTCCCTAGTATGGGAAGGTCATTTTTTAGTTAGTCGAGTATTTCACAATGGTTAATATTACCTAACTGATATGCGGTCAATCAAAGAAAATAACTGCTACTAAAGAAAAGAAAGAGCGCTAGAGGGAAGTACAACACGGAAGAATTAGAACAGACCATGGAAGATTGCTCAGCTACATCCCCTGTTATTCGTAGTTTAAACCGTTCTTTGTCAATCATATATGGGGTACATGTTCAAATAAGCCATATAGGATCACCGGAATAGCCCCTCTCTGGGGGGGGAGCTCCTGCGAACGTCCCCTCGGCCATCTCTCCCGCTATTCACTACCCCGAGGAAGAACTAGTGGTTGGTGCCCCTTGTAGTAGTCAGCTTCAATTCACGCGTCGCACCGCTGCCGACACCTCCTCTGCACAGGTCAATGCACCCTAGAGGCGGCTCTAAGCGAGCAAACCGAAGCCAAGCTCTGCCGGGAGCACCTGGGCGAGATATATGACCCCACGTCGAGCCCACCTTGGCCAGCCACCGTTTGGTAACTGTCACGCCGCCGCTTCTCCTCCGCC